>CM049808.1:6551853-6900044 GCA_027422405.1 Ptychobarbus kaznakovi | reverse complement strand
GATCATTGTAAGGAATGAATAGACACTCTTTGAAATATAATGTGTGATTGCCTTTTGAAAAGAGTAGTATTTGATGTTAAGTTGTGTCATATTGAACAGGTGATTTTTGTTGAATGAACAAATGATCTAGTTTTATGTGTATTGATCCAAGCAATTGAGAAAAGGGTTAGATGGTTTTTGAAAAATGTGCATTTTGATCATTGGTGTGTGAGTTTTTTGTTAGGTTGTGAAAAATGACATCAAGGTTCTGAAAATAGTAACACGTGATTGTAAAAAACTGTAAATGGAATATATGTGAAATATATATGTGTTACTGTTATATAAGATATGTGTATAAGATATACTGTCATATTGCATATATTTGATATATTTTTTTGTTTGCTTAATGAATCATTAAATGGTTGAATATTGATCCATAAATATTTAATAATGATTGCAGAATGTAGCTCACAAAGTGGACCTATACTTCATAAGTCACTTTTGCCGGTTCCCGCCTCCTTTCTTCCCGGGTTTCGGCCCCAGTGTAAGAAGAGTTTCTTAGATACGGGAAGAAGGAGGGGGAAACCGGCGAACAATTGAACGAACATTTAATAATAATCAAATACAAAAACACAGTAAAGCGGCAGCCCCTTCACGGACGACTGCGCACACCAAACATAAAACTATAATTCCAGGCCTGGTCCCTCTCGTTTCCACTGTGTCCACTCCTCATTTAACCCCTTCCGTAGCTCCTCCGTGGGACTCGAGACCGCGTGAGTGGGCAGGTGTCATTCATCCATTTAGTTGTGGCCTTCGCTCCGTTCCCACGGCTCTCGGCCACGTTTTCACACGCCATAATAAGTTTAGGCATATATTATAAATGCCACTATGATGAGCTTCTGTTTCTGGGAATCCCAGAAAGGTTAAAAGGATCCATTGTGGATCTTTGATTTTGAAGATCAGAGACAAAGCTCACTGCTGAACCCAAAGGCTTGTTAAATTTTGCTATCATAATAGCAAACACCATTCTATTGCCCTTCTTTGTATATGTACTCAACCATAAGCTTATGTTGTAGTAGCTTCACTACTGCTTGCCATGCATTCAAGATAAACAAAAATAAACTAATTTACAAAAACCTTAAAATGAATGATTGCTTAAATCTTTCATTCTGAGAATCTAAAAGTTTCCTGTTTAAATTAGTCTTCAAAAGTAACACAAAAGTCCACAGCTACTCCTCGCAAATAAAAATTGGTTATTCAGGCTATTCTCATTTGAGATCTAAATCTGAGGTTTAAATATACTGTTTTAGGAGTTAGAGGTGCATTAACAAATATAATAACAAACAAACAAACAAATAATAATAATATTATACAGATTTGTTTTACTAATAAGCCAAATCTTGATATCTTGACTGGATTGGTACTTGGTACTTTTACCAATATATATATATATAATATACATTTTATTTATTTTTTGAACCAGACACTCATTACTAGCTTCCATTGTATGGAAAATAGCCATGTGTGTACTATTACAAAAAAATATTGTTGTTATTAAACCTTTATCAAATTAGCATGCTGGCTGTCTTTGTCTAGCTCTCATACATGTACAATGAATTATACAATTACCCCCCCAAAAAAATATTTCAACAGCAGATATTCCTTTCAAATCTGGCCTTGATTTTTCTTTGTGAATGTGAGAATCAAAGGAAGCTTAAAGCCAGACAGATCTCTTTATGCTTTTCAATCCCTAACATATCAAAGCCTCACAGTTATTACTAGCTATTTTGTGCAAAATTGAAAGGTATCTAATTATACAGAGGACACAATCACAGTTATATCGGAGCAAATAAGCACCTCAGTGACAATCAAGAATCATATTTTGACACTCCTGACAGATTCTTTCAAAGTCTCTTTAACACATATTTCATGTTGTTCTTGTTCTGGATATCATCATCAGTGTATGCGTCAATCACATATTTATGATACTTCACACACATTTATTAAGGAAAACAACAGTGTCTTTAAAAACCTATTAATATATAATATTTTTATTTTATCCATTATAAACATATATCATGCTTTTCAATCGGTGTCTCGATGTAGTACAGATTGCTAAAAGAGATGAAACAGAGTGATGAAATACAGTAAAGGCAATCCATAAATGCAATTTCTTTCATAAGCAAACGCAGTTGCTCCAGTGTTAGTCGTGTGTTTGTGAATTTTATAGCGCTGTCTGCGGGTGCTTTGTTTGAAGTTTCCTTAAAAAGAATGGAATATCAAGGGGCCTTAACTTATTACTGGCTCTCAACAGGACTTTTAGAAGCTCAAATAAAGTGAAGTGTCATTTCAAACGATCTTCAAGTACCTTTTAAAAAGACACAATAGAGTTTATTGAAATCTGTTTTCAGAGTCAAAAAGCCAGGCAAAAGAACATGCCCAAGTCAAATTCAGAAACATGTATATGCTTTAATGTTTTCATATACGTATGTTTACAATTATACAAAAATGGGTGACACTTTATTTTAAGGTATCATAATACAGAGCAATTACCTAATTAAGTACTTAGTAGTAGCCGTTGTACTTACATGAAACAAAATTTACTTACTATGTATCTAATTTATGGAACAGCCTGTAATTACAGTTTGTAATTATGTAGATGTAACAGGCAGCTACTGTTACACATATGTAACAGGCAGAGTCTGGTACACAACTACTTGTACTACAATCTTATGTCTGTGCAATATTCTGTAATTTTAATGTAATTAGAAAGGTATTACATGTATTTAAGCTGTGTACTGGTTGGTTAAAAACTAAGGTGCAGCTGGATAAGGTGTACGGTGTTACGAATGAGCACAAGTATGCAACAGGCAGCAGGTCCAAATGCAGTTTAAGGTCCTTTAATGATAATGCACATAGATATACATTCAAAATACATGACAGAACCAAGCAAGGGTCACAAGAAATACAGGATGTAACACTTATGAACAACTCACACAGACAATAGTAAACCGGGGCATAATATACACAAACACAGGACCAAACAGGAAATTCAACACAGCTGAACCAGGTAGACACTAATGCAAACACAGCATGAAGAGAAATGGAGTCCATGACCAGAACAACAGGCAGGAACACAAAACACAGGAACACCCTTCTAATGCCTCACAGTGGTGCAAGCAACCCGGCGTGACATAGCCCCCCCTCTAAGGGCGGATTCCAGATGCCATACACTATCAATGTCCAGGAGGGCAGTGGTACAGGGGCGGACACAGGGGGAGGGAAGGAGGGCCAGGACCGTGGAGAGGCACAGGAGGCAGAGGCGGAACAGAGGGTGAAGGCCACGGATGAGTCCACTGAACAGAGGGTCGAGACCAGATCAGTACCAGAGATGAAGCTGACAGAATTAAAGGCAGTGGCCATGGAGGAATCAGCGGATTAGAGGGCAGGGACCAGAGTGAAGCCAGAGGTAGAGCTGATTGAACTGAAGGCGGTGGCCACAGTGGAGTCAATGGAGCAGAGGGTAGAGACCAGAGTAAAGCCAGAGGTGGAGCTGATTGGACTGAAGGTGGAGTCAGCGAAGCAGAGGGCAAAGACCAGATTGAGGCCAAAGGTAGAGCTGATGAAGCTTGAACTTGGCTCCGGAACGGATTCTTGGACTGGACTTGGCTTAGGACCAGAGACTTGAATTGGACTTGGCTTCGGAGTGAGAGTACAGTGTACTGCCCAGACACACAACATAGCCACTGCCATGACTGGAAGCACTGCGGACAGAGGAACCACCTCTAAAACCTCCACTGCTGAAGGTCTTGGAATGCCAGCTGCTTTCACCGACCTCAATGGTGGGTCCGCCAAACTGGAAGACAGCCTCAAATGCCAAGAGAAAGCTTTATCAAATCAAATCAAATCACGTTTATTGTCACATCACCACAGCACATGTGCCTTGGTGAGTGAAATTCTTGAGAGCGTGCCCCAGACAGTGCAGAAACAATTTACATATAGACAGTACATACTTACAGACTTATACAGAAGACAATGTGCAGAATACACATACATATAGTCAGTACACACAGTGTACTATTAGACATACTTACAGTTATCAATACACATTCTACACAGTATATACACATTCTACATTATGTACACATATATACACACAATAATATGCGAAAAAATGTGCAACAGATTATACATAGGCCGGATACGCAATGTCATGGATGTGCATTGGATGGTATCCAGTGGTAGCAGATAGGTTGTTGTATTAGTGCAGTGTGTGTGTGTAGTCCAGTTGAACAGTGTGTGTGTGTAGTCCAGTTGTTAGAGTTCAAGTTAAAGTATAGTGCATAGCATATTGTAAAGTGGGAGTGTGCTGTAGGGTGTATTAGTTTTTGCTGTTCATTAGTCTGATAGCCTGAGGGAAAAAGCTATCCCTCAATCGACTAGTGCGGGATCGGATGCTGCGGAGATGTCTTCCTGAGAGCAGCAGAGAGAGCAGACTGTGGTAAGGGTGGCTGGAGTCCTTGATGATCCTCCGGGCTTTCCTTATACACCGCCTGGTGTAGATGTCCTGGAGGGAGGGAAGCTCACCTCCAACAATGTGGCGGGCTGTTCGCACGACCCTTTGCAGAGATTTGGGGTTGCCAGCGGTGCTGTTTCCAAACCAGGCGGTGATGTGACAGTGCAGGAGTAGAAAGATCTGAGGATACTGGGGCTCGTTCCAAACTTCCTCAGCCGTCTCAGGAAGAAGAGGCGCTGGTGTGCCTTCTTCAGCACTGCATCTGTGTGAGCAGACCATGTGAGATCCTCTGTGATGTGAACGCCGAGGAACTTTAAGCTGTTTACCCGCTCCACAGGTGTCTTGTCGATGGTGATGGGTGTGTGTTCTCTGCTCTGTCTCCTGAAATCCACCACCAGCTCCTTGGTCTTGTCGATGTTGAGTGAGAGGTGGTTCTCCTGACACCAATTAGTCAGGGTACTCACCTCCTCTCTGTAGGCCGTCTCATCGTTGTCGGTGATCAGGCCTATCACCGTTGTGTCATCGGCAAATTTGACGATGACGTTAGAGCTGTGTGTGGCTGTACAGTCGTGTGTGTACAGGGAGTACAGGAGTAGGCTGAAGATGCAGCCCTGCGGAGCACCAGTGTTGAGGACCAGGGGAGATGAGGTGTTGTTGCCCATTCTGACCACCTGACTTCTGCCTGTCAGGAAGTCCAGGATCCAGCTGCACAGAGATCTGTTCAGTCCCAGAGTCTGGAGCTTCGCAACCAGTGTGGCAGGCACTATGGTGTTAAATGCTGAACTGTAGTCCACCAACATTATTCTCACATAGGTGTTCTTATTTTCCAGGTGGGAGAGAGCAGTGTGCAGGGTGAAGGCAATAGCATCGTCTGTGGAACGGTTACTGCTGTATGCAAATTGTAGTGGGTCCAGTGAAGCAGGCAGCACAGAGCAGATGTAGTCTCTGATGAGTTTCTCAAAACACTTGCTGAAGATGGGTGTCAGAGCAACGGGCCTCCGTCATTCAAGCATGTGATTTTATTTTTCTTCGGTATGGGCACATTGGTGGATTTTTTGAAGCATGAGGGAACCACAGACAGAGAGAGGGAAAGATTGAAAATGTCTGTAAAAACCCCGGCTAGTTGGAATGCGCATGCTCTGAGCACACGGCCTGGGATGCCATCCGGACCCACAGCTTTGCGGATGTTTACCCATTTGAAGGATTGTGTTACATCCGCGACAGAAAGGGAGAGTGCACTCACCTCTTCTGCAGCAGCCGCGGGAGCGCTCTCTGTATGGGCGGTGTTGTCAGCCTCGAAACGAGCATTTAAGCTCGTCCGGTAGAGAGGCGGCAATGTTCATTTATTGTCTCCAAATACAACACTGCGGACGACAGGGAACTCTGGTTTGACGTCCATAACAACTGTAAACTCTGGAGTTGTCCATGGTGGCTGAAGACCTTGACGTGGCTTTCATAACGGCTGGAGGCTGTGGCGTGACGAACCAGACAGGTGAAGTGGCAACTCTGACCGATGAGGTGGGAGGTGAAGAAGCAGCTCTGGCAGGTGGAGGCTCTGGCTGTGGCCTGGCAGCTATCTTGGGTGCTGACTCTGGCTGTGACATGGCAGCCATCTTGGGAGCTGACCTTGATATGGCGGCCATTTTGAATGATGACTCTGGCTGTGACATGGTGGTCATCTTGAGTGCTGATTCTGACTGGAGCATGACAGCCATCTTGGGAATTGGCTCTGGCTGTGGCTTTGGAGTGGTGATGAACACTGGACTTGCAATCATCAGTGTGTGGCATGGTGGCAATCCTGGTCGGCCGGACTCCGTGAAAACTTTTTTTCTTGTAATTTAATGACTTTACACAACATTTTATCTCAATTTTTTTTTCTCAAAATTTAACGAGTTATATTGCAAAACATACATTTACTCTCGAAATTTAATGAGTTTAATCAAAGCGGCAACCTTCCGCTCTCTCTCCTGAAACCAACAAGGAAGTGACTAAAACTGCAATTCATCGACTGGCCGCTAGAGGCTGGCTCCAAAAGGGAGTCAGTCCCATAGACTCTCCATGTTAAAATGCCCAACTTTACAGCAGAAAAAAGTATGTTTACAGCCTGGTACAAAAAGTGGTGTTGGTCTATATAACTAATTTTTCCCTTCATGACAACTGTGAGGGGGGTGAATTTTTTTCTTACTCATCTGTTTAAATTATATTAAGCCTTACATTTCTGCATAATTAAGGGCGTGGCCCCTTGAGTGACAGGTGGATTGCCGCTGCTGTCACCACTGTCGCGCGTTTCAACAACCAGCTCCACCCACCTCCCGCCTTTTTTTTTTTTCATACGTGCTGCCAAGATGGCGATGGCCGGCTCCTCCCACTTTGAGCTTTAAAAATCCTCTTCAGAAACCTACGGGTGACATCACGGACACTACGTCCATTTTTTTACAGTCTATGGTTTAATCTCAAAATTTTATTTTTCATTGAACTTTAATTTAATCTCATATTATACTGACTTTTATCTCAAGATGGTTTTATTTTTTTGTTATTGCTTGGCTCTAATCCTCTTTCGTACTAGTGGTTCTTTGTGTACCCAATTCTCTTCAGCCTAATTTTCAGTATAAGAATATGTTTGCTAAGCATAGTGGCAGTGACGGCACTCAACATCATATAAGGAGATCATACATTGGTTTTCATGTGAAACCTTAAGTCTTCAAATCTCCATAGAATCCATAAGATCTCAAGAGTTATTTTCTAAACCTACAGTTACAGGGAACATTGAAAAACTCTTATTTTTAACTACAAATGTAAATTAGTCGACAACTCACAGAGGAAAACACTTTTAAGATGGTGCTGTCAGCAAATTGTTACCTGATAATCTGTTTGGGGAGTAAAGGGGTGAGCTGTGAAACATAACAGTTGTATCAACGCACATCATGCTGAGAGAAGAGACACGCAATGAATGAAACACAATTATCTTTCTCAGAAGAAGATGATGATGGTATGTGGTAACTACTGAAAAATGAAAGCGAAAAGGATGGAGGAAAACACAGCTCTTTCTAACGATCAGCCAGACACAATTAAAGGTCATGTGTGAACGTGGCCCGATGGGAAAAAAAACGCTGCTGACCTTTGCCACCTCAGTTGAAGAGCTGCTGAAATGGTATTTGGCATGTCAGTGAAGTGTGCATTTCCATCCAGACACGCATCCACTCAGCTATTCACATCAAAACACTGATTTTTACTCTCTGTTCTCACACAGGTTTCACCGAACCCTCATGCTGAGCACACACACCAGTGATCAGGCAAATCGATGGCTTGTAATTGGGCCACACGGAGCTCTGAACACACACGTATGCAGTGCCCAGCAGTGTGAAATGAAACAAATGAGAGGTCAGCGGAGAAGCAGATGACCCTTAGAGTGCAGAGGTCAGGGGTCAGCGCTTCTGGCATGTCCCACCTTTCTCTCATCCGCCCGCTTCTTACAAACACTCCAAATTTTGCTGTTGGTACAATTCCCAAGATGTCCAGATGTTTAGTGCAGGAACAAATGTTGGGTGCACAAAATCATCAAAGATGAATGGAGAGAGAGGGGTGGCTCTATAACTATTCAGGAAAAAAAGAAACAAGCGTGATGAATTGTGGAAAGACAAGTGGCTTTAACAGCCATGCTGGTTGTTTAGAGTGGAACTATTAAAATTTAAAACAACCCAGGCTCTCTGAAGAAAGTTCTTTACGACAATTTCAAAGTAAACATTTCCAATAAGGTCTTCCAGTAAAAGCAAACTTGAGATTAAAACATTTGCTGTAGTATTTTATCTTGCTTCTTTGATGTCTTTTATAACTCCTTTTTTACATACTAAGTTTACTAACATATATTTATTACACCGCTCATTGGACTACTTCATTCTGATTGGTCAATTGCAAACATACGTTCAAATATTTTTGTATAGTGATGTTAAACTGATTTAATATGTATTTCCTAGCGACCAATTTTCTACATAGCAGTGTTAAAGTCCAAAATTGTCGTATTCGTTTTTCATATTCTTCATCCTTTCCTATCGAAATGCTTTCTACGGATGTGAAAATGCAGAAAATCGAACCTGCTTCGAATTTCTTTATGACAGACAAAAGTTTCGGAGGCAGTGTGTAAACGTGATTGACACAACGTGAAGTCTTATTAATTTTTTTAACGTGCGAAAATTTCAGACAAGGATTTCGGACTCAATGTGCAAAGACCCTTAATTTAATCTGTATTTCATTTATATTTCTCTATATTTATGCAATATCACCCAAGCACGGCAACACATAGCAGTGGTGTTTCAGATGCCTGTTTTTGAACAAATCTGTTGAGTAAATGATTCAGTGACTCGTAAACACAGCCACATATTGGTGAAATGATGTATTCCACAGAAAAGACAGGTTAAAAGGAAACATTATCACCACTAATTCACAGAGCGATGGTCTGGAACAAGTGTGCCACACACTTCCTGAAAAATGAAGCCAAAACATTTTGATCACACATTTTCGTCGCCCACTGGTGGATGGCTGCAGTATAGGTCATAAACCTCACCCTCTCCATGTAAATGGATGGGATGTGACTAAAAAAAAACATTTAAAAAAATCTAATTACACTTTTCAGTCATTTTTGGTAGTTTTTAGCATGCTGATGTGTGTTCAATCTGACTCCAAATGACATAATCATCGCAAGATGACAGCGGCCATTTCTGGGATATTTTGGCTTCATTCTACAGTTGAAAGAAACAAAGATGTGTCATCCATCTTTTTTTTGTATTTTATCCCATAGCCGGGAACACACAGACAACCAGAGAAATACAAAGAGTGAAAAGTCTAAATATAAAAAATATCAGCATCCTTGGAGCACCATTGAACCAATCAAATCCAAGGACTGAAATTAATTGTCTTATTTGGATTATCCAGCTTGGAATTTGAATTAGTTTTTTTGCAGTGCTTGTAGTTCTTTCCTGTTTTTTTCTATCACCTCGCTCCTGTGAAATCTCTGCAGCAAAACAATTGTATTTATCTTATTAAAAAAAATATATATTTACTCAAATTTCTATGTTGTATTTGTTGTTTTTTTGCTGTAAAATGCTGCAGTTATATTTTAAATAAGTGAAATAATTTTGGTACAGTAAAACGAAACTATAATATGGTCAAGACCTGCCTGGAATTATTTTATCTGTGATTTACTTAATTTTAACTGAATAATTTAATGAAAGATTGCAACATTTAGACCACCTCTCAACCAGTCAAAATCAATCAAACAACCCCATGGTATAAATATTTATAACTAAAAATGTATGTAAATAAGAAGCACACAAGCTTTTTAAGAGCCCGTTTAAAATCCATTCACTTGCACAACTACTGCTAATACGATTTTATTTCTATTGATTTGACTTTTGCAAAAAATAAAAAATTCTGAACCTGGGACAATTTCAGTTGTGTTGCTGTCTAGGGTCAGAGAGCTCTCGAATTTCATCAAAAATATTTTAATTTGTGTTCCGAAGATGAACAAAGGTCTTACAGGGAACGACATGAGGGTGAGTAATTAAAGACACAATTTGCATTTTTGGGAGAACTATCCCTTTAATGTAGACATGTTTTCATTTTCAGGCTTGAAGAGACAGATTACTTGCTACTGGAAAATGAATGTGAAGTGCCTAGAGAAAGAGAGAGAAAACCGCATAATAGTGTCATATTTTTCAGTCTTTCTGTAATGGAGACATTTGCATGCTAACACAATGAAAACATGGGAATGTTTGGAAAACAAAGAACAAGCACATAGCTTGCAAATCGTTATTAAATAATACAGTTTCAGTCAAATATCTCTTTCAGACCTTTATCGGATTTATCTTACATTTTCTACATTACAAAACCTTGTTAATTCAAACTGTGTGCCAGCTACAACAGTGTGCGGGGCGACTTTTATTCTTTTGCACTGCACTGATAAAAAAACATAAAAACACTGCATGACAGGATATTTTTGGCATACATATCCAGTGCATGTCAGGGTGTACGCTAAGATTTAATGAATTGTGACAAGTGTCACTTTGCAGCAATATGGGAAGCTCAGGGTTTTGGCTCGTGGGCCCTGCAAAATGTGGCTTCATTGGCACCATGTGAAAAGAAACTGCTACTGTCGATTCATCCTGTGTCACTAATCCCCTCAATGAAAATTTGGTTTCAATCGGGCCGGTTTCGCTCTGACAGGCGTGAATCAACCCCAATTTACCCTCTACATGGGGTTTCCCTGAATGCACCCACCCCACGCGGGTTTGATCTCAGCCCGCGTCCTCGCCTCAATGAGGCGCTTCATTAGTTTTAATATGTGAAGTGTGCCAAGACCTACCCAGCCACAACACGGCCAGGGAATGAATAACCCCCTCCGTGAACGAACTGAATCTTCTTTTGTTGCTCTTGAATATTGCAGTACGTGGAGTGTGTGTGTGTTCTGCGCATAATTGGATTAGACCGAGTGCTGCGGATGTCGCCTGTCAATTAGACCTTTATGAACAACACTTTATTGACTGAGAATATTTCATGTACAATGAGCAGATTAGATGAACAGACTGAGTAAAAGGCTTTAAATTAAACTGCTTTCGTACATGCATTGCAAAAGTCATTATAAACAAACCTAGTTTATTTATTGGAAACTAGCTAAAGTAACGAGTAATACAATTAAACAATTTATTTGTTTGGAGCTGATTGTTAATATATGTTGTTAGTATCATTGCTCTTGTAATTATTGTTGTGTTTATAAAACATACCAAATATTACAAGTGGGAAAAGAGTTCACTTGTCAGATTACAATACCATATAGTTTATGTATTATCCCTCTGGTGTGGTTTTTACATTTTGGATATTTAGATTATTTAATTTTTTTACTTCATTGGAATGATGTGAAACTTGGTAAGTGTTGACACTTGCTATGTGAATACAAAAAAAAAAACCCTCATGGACATGATTTGAAAAATAGTCACACTTTTACAAAAATGACTAGCGAATTTAGGGGAAAATGTTTGGTTCTGTGCCCAAACAGAATCTTACTGATAGCTATATATCTATATATAAACCTTAAATTTGGAATGCAACATATTTAGATTCATGGCTTTAATGCAGATCTAGAGTAAAACGGATTTTGGAAAATTTTATAATTTTAAAAAAATATATTTTTACAAATTATACAATTTAGAAATAGTATTTTTGTGTTTTTTTCCTCAGCAAATAATCTGCCAAAAGCCTTCTTTAAAAAGAGACTAAACTTAAGTGTGTGCTAAAATATATTTATTGAACTAAAATATATAGTACATTAATTAATATATATAAAGAAATTGCTACACAAGCAGCACCAGAGGGTTAATAATTTACTTTATATGCTAAAGCTATCTATCCATCCATATAGAGAGATTTGTTATACTTCCTATAGCTTTTAAGCAGTGGCAGAAGGCAGCGTTATATATTCCAAAATATAACATTTTAATATACTAATATTGTTACCAGTTTGGACACGCTTGGATTTGTTTCTCATGATCTTAAAACACTTCTAAAGGCAAAAGCTTTAGTTTGTATAATTGCATTAACTATAAATGTAAAATTCTCTGTAAACTTCCAAAACACACATTTTTTTATAAAATGTTTAATATTAAAACAATTTATTATTATTTTTTTAAATGGATGAGTTGGACTGAACAGTGAAAGCAGCAGCCAACAAGTGTAATTTTTGTTATTTCATAGCTTTGTACAACTACTTTGAAAAGTGTAAAGTATGAATAAAATGAGGTGTATAGTGCAAACAAATATTTGTTTATTGATGTGTAGTTGTGGCAGAAAGACAGCAGTAATCTATGTTTACCTCCGAGTGTCAGGAGGCCCGTCAGTGATCACTCACACGCATCTAATCCACTTTTGATGAACTGGGTTAATAGACTCCCTGTGGTAATTATCAAAGAGACTCATTTCTATTCATTTCTCAGCGCACACGACCCTCACACACCCACCCCTCATTATGTGTGGCCTCTCCTCAATAAATACAGCTCTGTTCTCTGGAGGGTCAGTTCATCCTCAAGCATTCAGCATGCCCCGTCCGGACGGCTCTTACGCACAGTTCTTCTGGAGAGAGGCAGACAGAGCCCGCTCGGACCCGCGTCCCGGAGCCGCAGTGGGACTGGAGGGAGGAGAGGGTGACCTGTGACCCATGCGCTCTGGTCCAGCTCCGGCTGTCCAGACTCCCATATCCCGACAAAGACCAGAGCGCCATCGCCCGAGCCCGGAGACGCCGCAGACTGGCCGCCAACGCCCGTGAGAGGAGGAGGATGTTGGGCTTGAACGTGGCCTTCGACCGCCTGAGAAGCGTCATTCCTAATGTGGAGAGCGACAGGAAGTTGTCCAAGTCTGAGACGCTTCAGATGGCGCAGATCTACATCAGCACTCTGAGCGAGCTGCTGGAGGAAAGAGACTGTGACCCGGAATTCAGTTACCCGATGTTAGCGACGGGTGTGCAGGATCAGGTCATCGTGAAGGGTTCAATGGCAACCGAAGAGACCAAACCAGAGCAGAAAACCGTTCCAACCTGCAGGATAAGATCACATTCTGGGAATTTTGGGCATCCCACTTGCTGTGACCCCAAAACACCAGAACTCTTAGTGGACTCTCACTTTATGGAGAGGAGCAATGGAGCAAAATGACACTGATATTGCATTCTCAGCCTTTTTTTTATTATACAAATTTCTGAATTAATGTTAGGACATTTTGTAGTGAAATATAAACTATTCTGGAATGAATTATATATTTTGCTTTTTTTATGCTATACAAATAAATATTTTCAGAGGAAAAATATTGTCTTTTTCTCGAGCTCACAATAAACTTTATTTTGATAGTCCACTTTACACATTCTACTAACTGTAAGTAACTTACAATGTCAACTAACTTTCATTAGAGTATTAGTAGGTTGTAGACTGTTTAGGGTTAGTAGATATTTACTTGCAACGTTATAGTCAGAAGAAAGTATTTTGGTTAACCATCAAAATAAAATGTTTGCAGGTTTAAAGCAGATAGTCTACCGATACACTAATGACTTGCAGTTGCAAAGTTAGTTACAGTTAGTAAAAAGTCTAAACCGAAAAGTGTTTCCTAAATTTGTTAAAAGTTGATTTAGTAGCAACCAGTGTTGAGGAAAGTTAGTTTTAAAAGTAACGAATTACAATATTGCTTTACTCTCTAAAAAAGTAATTACATTGCGTTACTTCGGAGTTACTTTAAAAATAATTTTACAAATAAAAAGTTATTTTACAAATGTAAAAGCCCTTTCACACCAAAAGTTAAAATTAAGGAATTGTAAATGCATGTCTGTACAGTAGAGGGTGCAACTCAAACAAATTGCACGAAGAATATGACACAGGAGAAGAATGTTCAACACTATTCAGCAAAAAAATAATAATAAATGTATTATGTTAAGTGTAGTATGGTTGAACTGGATCATCAACGGTCCGTACCAAAGACACTGGTTATAAAATGGGATTAAATACATAATTGATATTTGCCTTATGTATTTAATTATTGCAGGTTTGTTAAATATTCTAAGTTTGCATTTAACTGTTTTTATTCAGTTTGAGGAACACTGAATCAGCGCACACAACGCCTCTGCACTTACTCCCGATTTCTCTCAACATGGCAACACGAGAGCTGTCAGTCAATACATGGGAAACAAAGCAAATGGCAATACCTATTTGAAAAAGTAACTCCGATATTTCTTTAAATGACAATATATTTAGATATTTCCTAAATTAAAAATGAATGCGTTACTTTACGAGTTACTTAAAGTAATCTGATTACGTAACTGATCCCCAAGACTGGTAGCAACAGTATAGCCTTTTAATATGCCAATCAGACACCAAAAATGACAAGTAAAAAGTACTGAAAGTAGCAATTTTATTTGCGTTAAACTTATGTACAAGTAACCAAAGACATTATTTTGAAATTGGTACAAATTTCACGTTCCTGCATTGTCTTTTCGATAACTCTTACCTCCACAAACACAACTGAGAAAAATGCGGTATAAAATAAAACAATTGGATTCAGAAAAGTAGTCAATCTAGTTCTCCAACAGCCAATATTTACATGAGTATTTACAGTTTGTGTTGCTTCATTCAGTTCCCCGCTGTGATGTTTGGAGCTCAGATACAGACTGCAGGACTGTGCCCAGAACAGCCCAGAAAATACTCACAACTCATAGCGTTCTGTGTAACAGAGTGAACCAAAACAGTTGAGTGGTGAGCTTTCGTTAAGCTGTCTGCATTGAAGTTATTTAAGTCTATTTAAGTCATGAACGGCAACAAAAAAACGTCTACTGAAGGCGATCGCTTTAGAAGGCAAACAAACAATAGAGCGCTTCAGAAAACAACCTTGAGAAGAACAGAACAAGTTTGGGTCAAAATTAGAATCTACTGGCCTTATCAAAGAGATGTCCAGTGCTAAATTCAATCTTTTATTCCAAACACCAACCATAAACAAAAAAGGACTGATTCAGTACGTGACACAAACTCATGAATTGTAGGGTGAAAGTTTGTTTTGTGGCTCAATTTAACAGTTGAGCATCCAAACCCAAGGTCACGGCTAGACGGATACCAGCATTCATCGAAACGGTTATTGCATTTATCTTTAATTCTCACAGCAACTTCGGCTCTAACCAAACCTCAATAATAGCGCATGCAGGAGAATTGTCGCTGAACTCATGGTTACTATGTAGCCACGACCCAAACCCATGGATGAGATTTCCTGGCTTCAAAAACGCATTTGAATTCATTCAAATTCCCAATCAATTCTCTCTTGCACAACACGGTTCTGCAGCCAAGCATAATTCGGTATTTGCACGATTTAATAAGTCTGACTGTCGATTTTGAACCACATAAGGTTTGGACATCAGGGTTGTTATCATTGCAGTTAACATTCTGGCATCTGGACAATACGGTTAAAAATCACGACTACTAACACATTCTAAAAATGCTTTGTCCCTTTTCCTGCCCTAGCGAAATGGAAAGTGATGTAATTTATTCATTCGCAGACCTTTGACATAGCGCTATCGATTAAAAACGAGTTTGTGGAACACAAAGGGAGCACATCCTGAAGCGAAGAGAATGGATTTGAGCCAGGAGGGCATGTCTTTGCGGCATTTCAAAGAGGACCAGAATTTCGAATGCAGTTGTGGATTTGCCCTCCAATCGTTCAGGTCAGTGTAGAGCGCTTTTAAATTCACAGACTTGAGAATGGAATAAAACAAACAGAGGGGGACACATTCTTTAACAAGTTTTATCAAAGCCACTCTCTCCATTTCTGCCAATGAAAACCAGCTTCCAAGGCGACTGATCAATAGACGCCAGATTAGGGGGGATTGTAATGCGAGGAACACAATTATGTCGTGATAAAACATTGTAAGACGAAACGGGTGAACAGCTTGTAACAATCTCAATCAAAACAGCTCCTTTTAATAGAGTTCTGAACCGTATGATGTGCTTTAGATTGAATTCTTTACAGTCTGAAAGAGGAAGGTACTGGTTGATGATAACGATGGTGGGTTGTTTTCCAGGTGTGTTGGGTTGGGCAGCAGTGATCTGAGGTCTGTGTGAGGAGCTCTGCAAGCACACTAGCATTGTTCCAGATAATCAATGACCCTGGAGATAGACTTCTGTCCCGCGGTGCCCACATCACACTGTAAGGGACAAAAAACAACAACTGTTCAGTCAATAAGCATATCTTTATTGATTTTCCTTATAAAATGAGGTAGAACATTAGTATTGACATTACAGCAGGATCACGCATATGCTTGCCTAATTGTTATATTCATGTCACATAATTTCTAGTGACATGTCGTTTTATCAGTCGATATTTAGCCATTTTTCAGATTATAGTGGTTCAATTTAACCATTCAGCCAATTACCAGAAGTGGTATTTCTCCCATGGGTCACACTGTATTATAATGTCCTTATTACAATGCAATGACACAAATGCTAATAAGAAACAATTACCTTATATTGGTTTAAGGTTTGGTTTAGTGTAAACAGTTTGTAATTATGCATAATAAGAGCACATAAAACATATTACCCTCTTATGTAAAAATTCCAAAAAAAAGAAAGCCTTGTCAATAGACAACAGATGTTTTAATTTTTGTAAAACAAGTGTCGATGTAATTAATTTCTTTAAAAAAAGAAATAGTTGAAGTAGTTGAATAGTTGAGTGAATAGTTGCTACTGCTGTTAAACACCTGAAAAGTCAAGCACTGTTTCCTTCATTTGTATCTTTATTTCTACTTTCTCTTCTTTATTTCCTTTTTTACAGACTTTCAATTACTGAATAAAATGAAGGAAAATGTATTTATATATAATAAATGTATTTAAATACAATACATGATAGATATAAAAAAATATATATAATAAATAGTAATTACTTGTACTTATTGTATTTTATTAAAGCATATTACAGAGTTATGCTGCAGGAAATAACAGCATTTTTTTATTTAAAGTTCTATTGTCCCGATGGGCTTTTTGGTCTGTTGTTGACCCAATATTTTCAGGGGTTATTCTATGGACATGAAATATATCAGTAATACCCTCTTGTGTTTTTTTAAGCTTTTTTCTTGTCTTAAAAAACGTTGGTTGATAACAAGTGGATAAATGGGACTACAAAGGTTGTTAAAGACATTGCATTGTGTTTATACTCAAACTATCAGAACTCAAACTTTCCAACTTGTGACCAGAACCTTAGTGATGGTGACATGGAAGTGAAGCGACTGCGGCACATTATGTATAGAGCCTAGGTTCAGGTTTTTACTTTACTGATTCTATTTAAATGGGTTAATTTGCAAATATTCTCTTAATGTGTAAGAGTTTGTCACAGAGCTTATTTTTTCCAATAAAAATGAAGAAAACTCCTATTGGCTTTATGTCGAGGGAACCAGGCTGATGCTAACTTCCAGGACTGCCACCATGTCATCCCTCACTCTATCATTCTCTAAACAAATTGTGAAATTTTATGTTTCGTTTACAGAAATTGATATTGTACCAATAATATAAGCCACCCTATACTGGTCAATCGCTAACTCTTGTACTTACTGTAAGGTTCATGAAATTCAAGAACTTCTTCAGCATCTCTGTCATGACTGAAAAATCCCCTTTTGGCAGGTTTTCCCTCATAGTAGTCACAATCATCTGAAAGAGAGACGGCATTAGCAGCTAATTCTTCCCGTGAAGTTATAGTGCACTTCAGGCCTGCGCTGAATGAGAGCCTGGAGATTTTTAAAGCAAGTTTCTGTTGATCAAAGCAGCAGCACTCCATCTCTGGACATCATTTTTTTTCAATGCTTTCTTAGTCTCCATAGTACTCAAGCTTCAGAAACAGATCCAAATCAAATATTTCCCTCCTCTGATGCCCCCTAACACGAAGCTAAGCTGCAAGCAGGAAGATGCGCCCTTCCTATAGAAACCCTTTTCGAGTCAAATCTGTTTTTCTAAAACAGAATCAAACTTGACCTTCAAAGTGTGTAAACATGCATCCAAAGAAAAGTGGGCAAAATGAACAGAGTATAACAGGCATCTCTTTTTGTGTCTGTGGCTGGGCCGTGCTTATTGGCGAGACCGATAATGGCCATGTACGTCAGTCAGAAAGCAACAGAGTGGTATGAAAGAGAAACAGAGGAGTCCATTACAGCCGATTCTACCGCCCAACTATTAACGTCCTGAAAATAAATCCATTAATACTGCCAGACACAACACGGGCAGCTTTCTTCTGATACCTGCCTTGAAACTTGAAAACTGCAATTTAGACAAACAACACTTAAACTCTGCAAAAGCAAAAGGAATATTAACAACAAAAACTCTGTACCCTTATTGGTCTAGCCTGGATTTGTCCTGACCTTAAAGTGACTGTGGCCTCATTCCACTACTGAGGGCACAAGCGGCACTTGTCCAGGTTAGAAAGGGTATCTAGCCAAACAGTAATAGTCTTGGCAGAGCTTAAAACATACCTGACATTAATAATAAACTATATTTTTCGTACTTTATGAGGAAAATGCAGGTTCTTAGCAGACAGCCACAAGACATCAAAAATACAAAATGGGAAACATCGAGGTGAGGTGAAATAATTGTTACTTACAGGGCTCCCCTGGCACAGACAACCCAAAAGCAGTGCCGTGTATGACGCCACAATACTGTCCTCCATGTGCTTGCCAGCATGCTGAAGAGCTGGAGAGAAAAATCACATGACAGGCTACTCAAAATGGGCCTCTTTTATCTCATAAAAAAGAAACATTCTATGTTTATTTAAATAATGTTTAAATTAATGTTGTGAGTTAACTTTTTATTCACTAAAATGTATTCATTTCAAACTAGTTTCTAATTACATTACTGGCCATCAGTTTAGAATAATTAAAGGTATTAATACCTATTTTTAATATTATAATTTAAAATGAACAGCTTTTGCTGTTAATATATTTATTTGTGGAAGCAGTGATGCCTTCAAAACCATCCTAAAATTTAGGACAGAACTTTTCATCAAAAAGTCAACACTGATGAGAACCGTTATTACTGTTTGAGCACCAAAAATAACTGATCACCACATGAGCAAATTATAATGATTTGTGAATGATCATATGGCCATTACAGAAATATATGATTACAGTTCTTTTAAATTGTAATATTTCAAAATATAACATTGCATTTTCGATCAAAGAAATGCAGCCCTTTTGATAATTAAAAACTTATTTTAAAAACATTAAAAACTTAGTTGCTCCAAACTTTTCACCAGTTGTTTATATCCACAAGCATACATTATAACCTCAAATGTTTTGGTTGTAGTAAGCAAAAACATGTAAAATAAAGTCATGCAGAACGAACGACCAACACTAATAAAGCAGACTGCCTCACTTATTTTACAGAACGTACATAAACACTCTGCATATAATGGCTTGTGCTTATATTGTCTCTCATGTCCTTTTTGAGAAAAACAAGAGGAAGAGAGGAAACACGCTCTGGCACAGATGTTACAAGGACACACAGATCTGCTAAGTTTTTTGAACACCAAAAGAAAACGCTGCACAATTAAAGGTATCTGCACACTGAGTCCGAAATTTTCACATGTTGAAAAATAAATACGACCTCACGTTGTGACAGTCATGTTTACACGTTGCCTCCGAAACTTTCGTCCGTCAAAAAAAATTTCGGATCAGTTTCGATTTTCTGCGTTTTCGCATCCATAGCATTCATTTTAATAGGAAAGGATGAAGAATACGAAAAAACTGAAAAACGCATGCGAAAATTTCAGACTCAGTGTGCAATGGCCTTTAGACTGAATACACAGGTAGATGAAGGTCTTGCACATGCAGCTGCACTCGTTGACTGTAGATGTTAATTATATATTATTATCCTTGCATTAGACTTTCTTAGTATCCTAAAGCAGAAGAAAATAACTGGAATTGTGCAAATGTCAGAAAAAGAATTAAGTGTGCATTTGGATTCTTGACGCAGGAGCTAAATGCATCATGACTTGGACACGAGTCTGAGTTCATGTGGTGCATTCATATTACACAAAATTCTATTCTCAGAAAACTCTAACATGCGTGTGCACATGAGTGGCCCTGAAGATCGGGATGAACAGAAGTTAGAACTGAAGGAAAGCCACTCATCAGCGTGAACTGCGGAACAGCAGCGTATGAAATACCGAATTATTCAAAATGATTATATCGTACCGTTTGAAATATATTAGATAGCGGTACTTTTACATTACTGGTATACCGCGCATCCCTACTATAGTGTTCTTTCATTGAGTCTCCAAACTGAGATTAGTTGCCTACCAAAGTGGCTTATAAATTAAGCAAAATGTATTTCCGTGGCAAAAAAAAACAATTTGCATTTGTCTAGACCCTGGGTGTAATGTCTACCTTTGTTGAGATCAAGTTCTTCATCTTCCTCTTCCTTCTTCTTGTCCTCTGTGGTGTTGTTTTCTGAAGCGACCCACTGGATCTCTTCATTGGTCTCCTTCCATTCTCCACTCTGGTCCACTTGGGACTTTGGCGGATCGTTGATGAAGTCATCCGTCTCCGCCTCCGCTAGCATGGCTGCATGCTCTCTCTGAAGAAAAAGCTATAAAGCAGAGACAAAGTAATTCCGAGTGTTTTGCTTGTGACCCAATCAGTGATCGAAAATAATTTTGATGGACATACTCAAAAGTGAAATTATTATATTGCACGTGCAGACACATTAATGATCAGCTTTAGCATAAATTTGTACACCACACTGTACACCAATGTATCATTTTATCTTAGCAATTAATTTATGCGCACCATGCACTGATGCACTATCAACATGAACTAATAGTAGACATGGAATCTGAGAACTTCCTCAAAATCTGATAACTAGTGGTCTACAATTCAGACACATCTTACTACCAGGTGCAAACAGCAATGTGTTTTGAGTGGCCACTTGTGATCACGTCACACCAAGACCTTAATAACATGTGTAATAATACTATGTCCTGTTTTCTGTAAGTGTGAAGTGTGGCAGTTGTTTTTCTCTCTGTGTGTTTATATACCTTCACCAGAGCAGCGATGGCGCTGAGAGATCTCTCAGTCTGCAACTCATCTTTGTCAGACACGCACATGGAGTCCCAGACTTCACCTCCATCCATCTGCAGCTCCACCAGACAGTGTCTGTTCCTCGCGCTGTACTCCACCAGATTAATGAGCAAGCCCAGACCCTAAAAACACACACAAATACAAAGAAAAATACCTAATTTAGATCAACAGGAACCACAACACAGACAGAAAATATGGTTTCACTTTGATAGTAATGTCACACACAGCTGGTTTGCACAAAACAAAAATAGGATAAATATTTTTTTTGATAAATAGCAAAAAATAAAACACTTTTTTTTTAGATGTGGGAAAAACTGAAAAAAATACTGAATGCTTTGATTACATTTAAGAAATGTTTAACTAGTTTTTAAACGTATACAGTATATTTGAGTGATTTAATTTATATAATTTACATAAGAATGAGATTTTTT
The DNA here is from genome assembly GCA_027422405.1 of Ptychobarbus kaznakovi. NCBI lineage: Eukaryota > Metazoa > Chordata > Actinopteri > Cypriniformes > Cyprinidae > Ptychobarbus > Ptychobarbus kaznakovi. The sequence continues at coordinate 6,878,491 of CM049808.1, read as the reverse complement.
ATTATTATTATTTTAAATTTTTGCTATATGTATTGACAGTTTAAAACATTAAAATAATTAATTTAAATCATTAAATTAACTTTAAGTTACAAAATTAAGTCTCAGTTTTCACACATCCTTCGATAACTTCCCCCTACTTCCTATGCCGTTATGCTGATGCTATTTATGTTCGCTAATCTTATTAAGCTTTGAAGTAGCACAGGAAACAAGAAAGCAGATTGAGTAACAAGACCGAAACATCATATGGGGTTATTTCCCATAAATGAAGGCAAAGCTAAATGAGACATTTCTTATAATGGGTTTATGGGATGACTATAGTACGTTTATTTAGTCTATAGGTTGATCATGTTCTATACTTGTTGTAAGTGATGAAGAAAAACAGTAGTTTGATGGCATTATTCAAATGTATTGTTAAATGGTTATATTTAGACACTTTATCCTCAAAATCTGAAGAAAAAATGCATTCAACAGAGGTACTGGTATTGGCAATATAGCCTTGGATAATACTTGGTAAAATATGCAGTTTTACAAATGTTATTTGAAATATCTTTCCTTTATGTTGATTGTAAATTAATTTGTGGAGGTGCAATTAATCGTAATGAACAACAAACCTGTACGATTAATTAGTTTATAAAAAAAAGTATATTCACAGTCCCTCAATAAACAGAATACATACACTCACCGGCCACTTTATTTGGTACACCTGTTCAATTGCTTGGTATCACAAATTGATAATCAGCCAATCACATGGCGGCAACTCAATGCATTTAGGCATCTAGATGTGGTGAAGACGACTTGCTGAAGTTCAAGCCGAGCATCGGAATGGGGAAGAAAGGGGATTTAAGTGACTTTGAACGTGGAATGGTTGTTGGTGCCAGACGGGCTGGTCTGAGTATTTCAAAACCTGCTGATCTACTGGGATTTTCACGCACAACCATCTCTAGGGTTTACAGAGAATGGTCCGAAAAATAGAAAATATCCAGTGAGCGGCAGTTGTGTGGACGAAAATGCCTTGTTGATGTCAGAGGTCAGAGGAGAATGGACAGACTGGTTAGAGATGATAGAAAGGCAACAGTAACTCAAATAATCACTCGTTACAACCAAGGTATGCAGAATACCATCTCTGAACGCACAACACGTCAAACCCTGAAGCAGATGGGCTACAGCAGCAGAAGACCACACCGGGTGCCGCTCCTGTCAGCTAAGAACAGGAAACGGAGGCTACAATTTGCACAGGCTCACTAAAATTGGACAATATAAGATTGTAAAAATGTTGCCTGGTCTGATGAGTCTCGATTTCTGCTGTGACATTCAGATGGTAGGGTCAGAATTTGGCATAAAGAACATGAAAGCATGGATCCATCCTGCCTTGTCTCAACGGTTCAGGCTGGTGGTGGTGGTGTAATGCTGTGGGGGATATTTGCTTGGCACACTTTGGGCCCCTTCGTACCAATTCAGCATCGTTTAAATGCCACAGCCTGCCTGAGTATTGTTGCTGACCATGTCCATCCCTTTATGATTACAGTGTACCCATCTTCTGATGGCTACTTCCAGCAGGATAATGCACCATGTCCCAAAGCTCAAATCATCTCAGACTGGTTTCTTGAACATGACAATGAGTTCACTTTACTCAAATGGCCTCCACAGTCACCAGATCTCAATCCAATAGAGCACCTTTGGGACGTGGTGGAACGGGAGATTAACATCATGGATGTGCAGCCGACAAATCTGCAGCAACTGCGTGATGCTATCATGTCAATATGGACCAAAATCTCTGAGGAATGTTTCCAACACCTTGTTGAATCTATGCCACGAAGAATTAAGGCAGTTCTAAAGGCAAAAGGGGGTCAAACCCGGTACTAGCAAGGTGTACCTAATAAAGTGGCCAGTGAGTGTAGATTATCACTATATATGTTGAACTAAAATGCTTTAAAAACTTGAAAAATGAGAAGCGAGGAATTTTTGTGAACGTTTATAATGCAAACCAATTAATCTATCATTTGTTTGCATTCTAATGTTCTGTGTGGTGTTTTACAAATTTTTCAAGCATTTTATGTGAAATTATTACAATTCTTAAGGAATTAATTTGGGTTACACTTTATTTTAAGGTGTCCTTGCTGCAGTGTAATTACTAATTATACATTTAAGTACTGAGTAATATTAGTAAACTACATGTACTTATTTTAAGGATAGGGTTAGGATTTGGCTTATAACTACATGCATGCAATTATGCATAATTTATTGTTATTACATTTAACAATGTAACAAGTAACATGTAACAAGGGCACCTCAAAATAAAGTGATACCAATTTGTCCTTATGGAAGAAGTGTAATGATGGATTACACTTAACAATTTTTTTTTATAAAAAAACAAACAAAAAAATAAACATTGCAAATAGCACTCAGGAATTAATAGCGGACACTACAAGTCCCCACTGAATGTATACCAACACTGAGTGATATTAGTAGAGCTGTGTACTCACCAGGACTCTGATATCGAACCTCCGCTCCTGCGGCAGGAACTGTGGGACCCTGAGCACACAGTTCAGCGCCGTGATGATGAAGTCCTCCTGCTCACCCGTCTTTGTGCTGCCCCATTCTACAGACAGAAAGAAAACGCACTCAATAGCTGCTGCACATACATGGTTAATCAGGGATTTTCTCTGACTGTTGTTCTCCAAGCCGCTCACCTCTGGCTTATGACTGAGTACTCCTGCATTATGCTGAAGGTTTTGGCAGCAATACTAGCGAGCAGCTAGCCAAAGCAGCACTGCTAACAGAAATCCATTTGGCACATCGAACAAAGGAATTGCAAGAAAGCAAAATGACTTATTGACTAAGCCTTTTAAAAGCAGAATAACAAATGCTCTATAAGGCATAATGTAATGAGACAGCTGCAGCTGCAATTCGCCTGATTGTTCAACTGAACAGCTTCCAGCACATATTACATTTAAGTGTTGGGAAGTAACTACTGAAAAGCAGCAAAGTTATTAGGTCAGTAATGACTAATCAATATCTAATAATTAATTGTATTACTGATTAGTTGGGTCTTTGTGCTGAAAATGGAGAACCTTTGTCTGTGAAAACACTTTACAGTAGTGAAAAGGGTGGTTAAAAAGCTAGCAGATTGTAGTCTCCAATTGTCTAAAGCTCAAAGTTCACTTCAGCTTTGATGCAAACACTTGCCATATGCATACAGTCAAGTGCATAGCATTTCTAAATATACTCTATTGGCGTGCATGAACACAGGCCTGTTCAAAGAATAATCTTTGTCCAGTGTCTGCGCTATTTCTCTCCAGATGTTATGGGCAATAAAAAAAAAAATCGAATGTACTCATTTAAACTTGAGTTGTGGAAAATCTTTTAATTCCCTCACACAGGCACTTATCAACACATGCGTTAATTGTTGTTGCGCCTCCACTAGGTTTTTCTTTTTTTTCGACTGGCAAACAATGGCCTGGTCGGTAACACTTAATTTTAAGGTGTCCTTGTTACACGTTACATCGTACTATTATAATAACAATAATTTATGCATAATTACATGCAAGTAACCCTAAGCCAAACCCTAATTCTAACCATATAGTAAGTACATGTAGTTGAATAATATTACTCTGTACTTAAATGTATAATTACACTGTAACAAGGACACATTAAAGGTGCCATAGAATGCATTGATACAGTATTTTAAATTGTTATCTGATATCTACATAGAACGTATGTGGCTTAGGTAAGGGCAAAAAATCTCCAGAAACGATTTTGACATGTCCATTTACAACCTTAGAATTTCTCCCTAGAATGAAACGGTCTGTTATTGGCTTATTTGGCAGGGTCATGAATAATAATGATCTCTGCTCTGATTGGCTGTTTCACAGTGCTGCTTAATGTTGAGCTCTGCTCTGATTGGCTGTTTCACAGTGCCACTCATCAGCAAAAAAGGAAACACAGGGAGGTAAATATATAAAATATATATTTAAATACTGTACATAAAACTCGGGCTCAGGGAGCCTTTTATTAATACGCAGCATTGAAACTGCTTTTGAACAATCAGTCGATCGGTAGTTTCACTTTCAAGAGATGCGATGCACAAACTGTTTATATATGGAGAAACAGTATTTACCACACATCACAAGAAAACTTGCCAGTGGTGCTCGGATCTGTAAATCATTCACCATCATCCTCATCTCTCCTTACTCTGTTTAGGGAGAAATCTTATGTACGTAACAGGCTATAACAAGGAGCTAATGTCCCTTTAGTGGCTCGCATTATTTTATTAGAATGCGTTATTTGCTTTCCGTGCCTTTCTGAATAAAGACACCAACCCAACCCATCCCTGCACTTCACATCCCCTGCAAGCCTGAACATTACATTTATTTCCATGATTGAATTTTCGCTGTTGTCCGCGCTTGTTTATTTACAACACCTCAGAACTTCTGATAGTTCAGCTGGCGCTTGCCTAGAACAAAGGCGGGTTATGGAAGATGGGGCGTAGTGATCCCACTGTTGCGTCACAGTCATGTTATGTTCTGATTCGCCTGTTTTTCAGTGGTCTTTTTTAATCACGAGATTTAATAAGGAGGAAACATGGTGTCTGAGGCTCATTGTATGTCATTTCCATGTACAGAACTGTTTTATATTATGCCAAGGTAAAGACAGTTTTTCATTCTAGCACCTTTAAAAAAAACAGTGCCAACTTGTGGATACATTAATAAGTTCAAAGAAATTAAGGCACAAGAGTGATCTGTGTGTAGAGTCACAAGGTTAAAAAATAAAGCTGCATGCATTCAGTATATGCATACTGGGCTGATGACGAAATTTGTATTACAACTGTATTACAACACTTCATGCTTACCATTGCATAAGTATACTTTGGTATTTACAGTTCAGTGCTAAGGAGAAACGAACTAAAAGCAGAAATAAATTGAACAGAAATTCATGCTAGCATTTTTATAACCTTTTAAAGACTAGGGATGGGCATGCAATTTCTATTTCGCATAGATAGGTTTCAAAAATGATTAATAACCTTCGGAGTTAAAGATAATATCTGACTGTTATATGAATGTTAAAAATAAACATATGACGTGTGGAAAACATGCATGATTATATGTTAGATTTTTGACACAGCATGTTATTAAAAAAAGAAACATCTTAGCTGCCTTGACGCTCGATCACCCGTTCGACAGGATAACTTTCAAAAACGAATTACAAATCGAGCAACTACAATTATTTTGATAATCGGGGGCGGGGCTGTGCACGGGGACCACCTGTCGGGCGCGGCAGTAATGGAGCCTCATAATATTCTTCTGAAGTACTTTTTACTGTAATTGTTATGAAAAAAAACATAAGTGCTCTGATTGTTAAAAATAATAATATGACATGAAAACATGTCTATGAAAACATGAACATGCACAAACCTTACATAACGTTAAAAACCTTACATAAATTAGATGTTAGATTATGAGTATTTTCTGAACGGCAACCCGGACGTTTACAGCATTCTGCATAACGAAAGACCCACGGACACGAAAACAACCCGCGGCCAATTATGGCAACATAGCAGCGTGCCAAAATGCTTCCTCTGAAGCTTAGATGTGTTTGATCTGAAGCAACAAATCGGTGTGTGTTATCAAATAGCTAAGAGCATGTCTCCTAATGCTTTCTCTCGCCATACTTTGTGACGTCATACATTACTCTTAAAAATGTAAATTATAATAAAGACTTTATGATCACAGTATGTTTTAATTTCTTTATCCTGAGGCGGTTATGGACATATCATATTTATATTCGTTCCTGTTATCCCTTTGACACTTCCTATGATATTAATCAGATAACTTAGATGACAGGGCAAGCCTTTACATAACATAAACATTACATGTTTTGGGCACTTCACGTACTTCTCTATCTGTTTCCTCCACTATTTTTAATGCTTTTTGTCCAAGAATGCATATGCCTGTGAACTTGGGCAGACCCGACTAATCGTAATGAGAACGTGATTTTCCACCGCAGAGAGATGCCTGTGAGAGAGAGAGAGAGAGAGAAAAAGAGTTGCGTGAGAGAGAGTGAGAGAGAGCTGAGAAGAGAATTTACTACAGATGAGAGAGAAAGTGAGCTATAGAGAGAGAGAGAGAGAGAGAGAGAGAGAGAGAGAGAGAGAGCTCACGCTGTTGAAAGCCCATCACGGCAGGAGCTCTCTCTCTCACGTAACTTAAGATATCACAATCTATAAAGTTCTCATTATAATGCTTATGTTGTTAATGTGTATGGCAGATTTGTGCTATATTTGCATCTACATTATCAAGTGATTCCTAAAATCACTTGCGTGTTTTCGAAGCCATAGTACGAAAACTATTTTAATTGAAGTATGCCTACTAACAAATATGACAAAAAACATCACTGCTGCATTATTATAGGATCAGTATTTTTGAAAACGGAACATCTAAAAGCAATATGACCGTCTTAAATAAACTCAGTCAATATCGGGCATTACATGAGCCTGAAACTAATCACTGGAAATATGCAGCACATTCAGCATGTAAATAAATGTTAATATCCCAGTGCATCCTCTATTAGATTATTCAGATATGTACCCAGACATCACTACGTGACTTCAAAGCCAAGCTTCTCTCTCTTCTCACGTCTATATTTTGGACTGCATGCTGTGGCAAGATAAACAATCAGAGCTCATGGTGCCGCCCAAAGTGCTGCTATAACCAATCATATTTTTTTCCCACGATCATCGTTTTCATGATCTATAATCGCTCATCGATCACATCCCTATTAAAGACTTCACTGAGTGAGAACATTTGATCATCACACGTTAAACAGAAGTTCAGCCATGCTTGCTTGATGCATATGTGCAAACCTGGTTGGTTCTTATGCTTCAAACAACCACAGTTGAGCTTCTATTGCCCATATTTGATGTGCTCTATTTATGTGTGTTGATGAATGTTTATATGTGGATAAAAGCCTAAATTAAATGTTCACCACATAAAGCAATAATGTCTCTTCAGATGACTTTGATTAAACTGCTCATATTATATAGGGTTACATATAGTATGTCTTTATAGATTGACAGAATTTTCAGATATCTCTCAAGATTAATTAAAAATACCTTAATTTGTGTATTGAAGATGAACAATAAGTCTTATGGGTTTGGAATGAGGCTAAGTAATTGATGACAATTTTCATTACTGGGTGAACTATTCCTTTATAAGTAACTTTGTAGGTTATAGTTTCAAAGTAGCTTTTTTTAACACTGTTACTTTTACAGTGCATTCCTTCACAGTCCAAATGGAAGGTTTGCTTTGTTAAACGTCCTGGTCTTTGTACTTACCGTTGTCATGTGTGAGATTTAGCAGGACTCCGATGATAGCTCGCATACAGTCTTCTACAGCTTTGCCCACGTTGCTGTTGCTGCAGTAGGGCAGCGGCGTGCCCGATGAGCACAGGCCTCTGTTCACTTCTCGACTGTACCTCTGGATCATCTCCTCACAGTGCCATAACGCTCTAAAACAGACAGACAAAACAAAAATCACAATGTCCATTCGAAGAACTAGAGCAAATTTTTTTTAGTATCCAAAAACATCTTGAAGGGACAGATTGCTGAAATTTTTTAAATTCTTACATTTAGTACTCATCCTATTTATTTTCTAACACAAAAGTTATTATATTGCTTTAGATATATTGCACAAGTCAAACAGCGTTCATGTGCTTTCTCTTTTTTATTCACATTTATTATATGGAAAAGAGCAGCGTGAACTAGGGCTGGGCGATAAACGGTACATTGAGAATGCAATAAGATATGCCAATCAGTGCATGTCTCTAATAAGTCTGCATGTTCTCTGCGTATTTTTGTGGGTGCCGTCTCAACAAATGAGGACATGAACTTTATCTCTAGAGTTGTTCTAAGAGTCACTTCACACGATTTTCACCATTTCAAAAAAAAAAAAAAAAACTACCATCAAATAAACAAACAAAATACTAAAATGTACTTCTCAAAGTAGCAATAATATTATTTAAAAGGAATCGAATACAACCAAGTTATTTATCACCAAAAACTGCAATATTTTGTTGTACATTCATATTTTCAATGATTATTTTTAATATGTACATTTTATATTTTCACTCAATGTCATTTTCATTTGAGTTGATTAAAATTTAAATATTTATTACATTTTTTGAGTTTTAATTATTTTCATTAGGCGCCATTTTGCATGATACATTTGTATTAAAATCATAAAACAGGATTTAGCGGAAAATAAAATGGATTTCATGGGGTCCTAAACTAAAAAGTAGCTTACTCTGTGGTTATGTTTGTTCAGTTAGGAAAGCATTTCCTTCCCCATTAATGGTAATCGAATATAATGATAAATAGAGTGATATGTAAAAACATAGTGATACAATTTTTGGACATACTGCCCTGCCCCAGAGTGAATATTACTCCAAAAAATATCCTTGTTTAACAAAACAAAGTTAGTCATACAGGTTTGGAACACCTAGTTAGTAGTGGTTCTCAACTGGTGGGTAACATTCCTGTTCAAAAGGCCTGTTCACACCAAGCACGATAACTATAAAGATAACGATACAGATATAGTTCTAAAATCGTTCTCAATATTAAAGAATACCAGAGTCCACACCACAGCTATAACGATAATTCACAGAGAAACGATATCGTTAGAATCACTTTCAGAACGATTTTTTCAAGTTGATGATAAAAACACTGACATCCAATAAGAATCCACCCTGCTGTCACGAGCTGGAGAATTTAAAGCGGCAGACTAGCGTGCGCTTAGAATAACAGACAATATTGTTCGTTGGTGTGGACGTTAATACAGTTATCTTTATAGTTTTCATTCTTGGTGTGAACGGGGCTTTAAACAATGATAAAAATATAATGCAGCCATATAAACCATATAAGCATATATAGTTAGCACAGTAAAATAAAGGGATCTTAATTTAAAAGCAAGGAGAAACTTAAAGGTTTTGCTGTCATTTAGGAAAAAGTCAGTTAAATTAGATGGATGCCAACATTGATAGGTTGCATAAGATGCCCTCACCCTAAAAAAAAAACAAAAAAAACATGCAGTGTAAAAGAAAATATGACTCAAACTAAATTCAATGCACTTAGAACTTGGACAAAATCAGTGTCCTACAGCAAAACTAGCTGAGCATCCACTACTTTAAAAAACTTTTACAAACTCCATACATTACTGCAAGCACATAAATAACGACCCTTGATAAATCAAATCATAACAGGGCATCAAAGCCTCTTAACAGGTCCTTCAGTAGAATATAAGGTGTATCTTGACATGGTGAGGTCCCATTTGAACATTTTAACACAAAGTCTGGTACTATAAGTGCTCTATCAGCATCTAAATAATGGCCGTTCAGAGTAACACTCAAAATGGAAAAACAGCCTGCAGATAACAGATGCAGCGGGAAGTGCGCACATCCTAATGGATTGCATTTAAGCCACAGCCAGGGTCAGCAGACACTAACACAAGCTGCATTAGCTTTCTCCAGAGAGGGAAAACTTAGCTCTTCCTCTCTATTAGTCTACAAGACACGTGTGTGAGTGAGATAGCAATAGAGAGAGAGGGAGTCTGCATCCACAGCACATGCGCTACAGTACGACCAGCTTCATGCAAAATGCCACTAATGTGCTTAGCATAATGAGAGGTCATTAGCGAGCGAGATGGGAAATGGAGGTAGAGGTTCATGTATTCATAGATTAGTGGGGTCGTCATTAATGCAAGCCTGCCGTACCCTCTAATTGAATTAGAGCCAGCTGAACGAGCCCTTCCACCAGTGTGTGTGAGCTGACTTTGTTGACTCATCTAGATCCTCTTCACAGTCCTGAGCACCCGTGTTTGGTTCGCTGTGCACTCTGAAGGGTCTGACCCCATCTAGAGGACTGGGCCATCAGCTCGCAATTACATTAGCAGCGGAAGAGAGGCCAGACTGCCACAAGCGGACAAGTAGAAGCTAGATTTACCATAACAGATGCCTAAATGTGCTTTCACATGGAAAGTTGATTTTTGCATTTTCTGAAAATGTGAGTGGTACTTGCCGGGATGCTAGGGTGTTATAGATGCTTGCCAGGGCATTGCTTCATAGCTGCTAAAGTTTCTATCAGAGTGGGTTTTAGTGTTGCTTGCTAAGTGGATTGTTAGTCACCTAAATCAAAAGAGCTAGTAAGAATTTAAAAAGCATCTCTATAACATGCTGAGCTCTAGATAAGGCTTTGCCTCCTTCAATGTAAGTTTTTAATGCAACTTTTTCTCCTGTTTTATCATCTGCCATGAAAGAGTTCAGATTGCATAGAAAATAATATAAGATATCATGCATGTATGTAGTACAAAAAGTTTTGGGGGAGTTACTTTACAAAGTCAACAAAAATATCTAAGTCACAATAGTGATTTCTGAAACCAAGGACATAAAAATACCTTTTATAACATGATGAGTGGTACAATTATAAAACCAGTCAATATGACTCATGCACTGTATGCACCCTTTTCACAGAAAAAGATAAAGCATTTCCGCAATAATTATCATTGTATATACACTCTACTGTGTTATTGGGTTCTGCAAGTGGGTTTCTTTCAAACTTGGTATACGTTTGACTTCTTTCTCCCATCAGACTGCCATAATCCATGCTTTTTAGAAAGCTGTGGAAAAGCAATAATGGATTTTTTTTTTGCTGTTGGAATGCGATTCATCTGCGATAATGAACGCGATATTGTCTAGCTTGTCAGTGAACTGCCGCTCCATTTGTAAACAGGTGATGGAAATTTACCGCCAATCACGGAACCGGCTTTACTGACGAGATGCGCATGAGAATCGCATGCGATTAATTGCACGGCCCTAATTCTGATGTAAGAAAGTAAATCAGAGGAGTTGAGAATGACAAGAGGGACTAAAAATTACTATGGTTAACTATACTTTTAAGTGGTTTGAAGTTGGACACTTAAGACAGTATGCAAGTCTCATTAAGGTTTGATATGATTGGCCTATTTAGGAAATGTCAGCCTGGCTTGAGCCGTATCAGAGAGTGTTCTCTGGCAAAGCAGCTCTGCGCTTATGGTCTTGGCAGCTGGTGTTGTTGTTGATAAAGTGTTCCTGTTGCTGTTGGGGTTGTTAAGGAGTCTAGAGGATGTCTGCTGTAATGAGGAAAGCTAGCGGTTAACCTACACCCTTGCCTGACCACACACTACCAAGGGCTTCCTGCCAAAACAATCAGAAAAACATGACAAGTGTACTGCTACATTACTGTAAAACTACAGCTAGACAACTGCTTTTCCTTTTCTTTTGGAGGCACTTACTTCGCTGAAGACACTATGAGCTGAGAGTCCTTGTACGCGATCAGGTAGGCCTGGTTTTCTGGATTGTGAACGGTTACCTGTATCGATAAAAATCAAATTAAAAATAAGTTAAAAAAGAGCCACAATGCAAAAAAAAATCCTCTTCTAAATTGGCTCAGCAGAGATAGACTCTGTTGTTCAATCTACAGTAGGTTAATATCAAGGTTAATGCAGTCTGTTTATCCCTTAACGAAATCTACTGAGGTTTACAGCTGACTCCCTCTACCAAGTACAATAATCAGCATTCCCTCATAAAAAAGTGAATAAGAAAAAGTTAAAGTTATAAAGCTATAGTAAAAGATTAAATTGTCACATGACCAGAATTAAGTGTTATCTTAATAACACTTAACTACACAACCATTCAACCATTTTTGAAAGAAGCCTCTTATGCTCACCAAGCCTGCATGTATTTTATAAAACAGTAAATGTATTTAATTATTACATTAAATATAGTAATCTTGTAATTCAAAATAACTGTTTTCTATTTAAAAAAAAATGTGATACTACTTTCTCATTATGGCAAAGCTGTATTTTCAGCAGCCATTGCTTCATTCTTCAGTGTCACGTGATCCTTCAACAATCACTATAATATGCTGCTTTAGTGCTAAAGAAAAATGTATTATTATAAACATTAAAAACAGTTAAGATGCTTGATATTTTGTGGAAACTGTGATCTTTTTTTAGGATTGTTTGATGAATAGAAAGTTAAGAACAGCATCTGAAATTGCAATGTTACAATATGTTACAAAATATGTCACTTGTGTATTAATTTCTTTAAATAAAAAATATCACCTTAATGCCCCAACCTACATGAAGTAGAATGTCTTTTATTGTAAAACCCATATGAAAGCAAATATAATTCTCCTTATATTAATGCTAAAAAGTACGTGAATTTGGATTGAAATCTTTGTATGCCATGTAAATGGATTTGCATGTTCAAGGACAAACAGTCTGGATTCACATAATTCAAACTCATTCAGAGTACTTTATACAGCATGTTTTTACTTATAAAAACTTATAAAATAACATATGCAATCACAACTCAAATGCATGGATGAGTATCAGACTTACACTTTCTAGAACACGTAAACATCTCTCAGCCACCCACAATGACGCCACTAGGTTCTCTTTATCATCCTCTCGGCTCAGGTTCTCCACACACTCTTTAACTGTGGGAAAACACACATGCGTGTTAAATCACTTTCACAAGTATCTTCTTATAATAAGCATGTATGTGAAACCCAGGCAAATGGGATGTTCATGACTTAATACAACAAAACACAATATTAACATAATATCAAACTTCTATAACAAATAACGGATAACAATCAGATCTTTAATAATACTTTGGCAAATACTGAGCAAAAATAGAAGACCTTTATCTACAATGTGGTCCAGGCCTCCCAGAAGCCGGAGTTCTTCTTTAAACCAATCCCCTGCTCTCTTCGACGTCAACGACAACAATGTCTCCATTGCTAAATGTCCCGTCTGCCAAGAAAAAGACAATGCACAATCAGTCTGAAAGATATTACAAAAGATACATTCAGCTATAATGACTCCATTATGCAAATGTAAAAGTTATACTTGCTAAACAGAACATTAAAACAAATGTAAATAGAGAAATGCAAAGAACACAACTTAATATAAAAATCTCTTGATCTGGCTCTGATGGCTAAAGCAAAAACATGCAAACAAGTAAATATTATAGCAGAGGTGGAAAAATTACTGAAAAAAACACACTCAAGTAAAAGTACCATTACCTTCGAAAAAATGTAGTGTGAGTAGAGTAAAAGTACTTGTCCAAAAAACTACTTGAGTAAGAGTAAAAGAGTAGCCTATTTAAAAGTACTCATGAGTAGGGGTCTGCGATAAGACGATTTTTGATCGTGGACGATAAAAATGTCTCCACGATCTGCTTTTGAAGAAATATCATAGTATCGTGCTACAGTGCACATTCTATCAGTTACAGTTCTGGCGCCTCCATCTCTGTTAGTGTGCAACACGACATACAGCGGTAGAGTTAGTGTGACAGGACACTGCACTTATTCGCGATCGCAAAAGTACATTATTTGCATACAAGCCTTGCCGGTTAAATGTTTCATTCGCGCATTGGTCTGACATCCGCTTTTTCTGAGCGCATACACCAGAAGCGCGCGCACTAAAACCCTGTCAAACAGCACCTAATTACTGAACTAAGTTATCTTTTGCACTAATACGGTCAAAACACACAAGGTTTATGTATAGACTCAGTTGGTTATGTCTAAAATGAAAGTAAACAGCCGAGACAAACGGATGCGTGCCTGTATATTACGCATGCAGGTCTTAAAGGAAAAGTACTCAACATGCAGCCGACTGTCATTAAAGGGATAGTTCACCCTACAATTTTATGTCTGTCATTATTTACTCACTCACATGTTGTCCCAAACCTGTATTCATTTATTTCTTGTGCTGAACACAAAAGATGATATTCTGAAGAATGTGGGAAACTAAACAGTTGCTGGTCCACATTGAATTTGATAGTAGGGAAAATATGGAAGTCACTGAGGATCAGCAAACGGTCTGGTTTTCCACGTTCCACAAAATAGCATTTACGTTCAGCAAAAGAAAGAAACTCACTTAGGTTTAAAACAAAGTATGAGTAAATGATGGTATAAACATAAAACACTATGACAGAATCGACAGACAGATGACAGAATTTTTATTTTTGGGGGAACTATTACTTGAACGTTAATAAACAACAAAACACAGAAAAATCACTCACTATTCTTGACTGAAAAACTTTAATACAGTTGCTTTAGGAATCAGTCTATAGAGTTTTTCATTTTTACATTTGTTCATTCTGTTTCTTGAATGCGCCTGCTAAATACACCTATTGTACCTGGAAATAAAGCACAGTTTGTTTTATTTGTATATTATGTGTATTTGTAATGTGTATATTTGTTCTTATTTTTTAATAAGAAAGATAACATAATGACAATTGTTTTATCTTTGCCCACTTTGGGCTAAAGATCTGCCATTATTTTTTTTCTCTTTTTTTTGTTACCTTGAAAGGCTTTATAATAGGGAACTTAGTTTGGCTGTACTGCTCAGACAACTTGCAAAATAGTAAAACCTATATGACAAAGAATCGTGATAAAACCGTGAATCGTGATATTTCTAAAAAAAATCGTGATATATTTTTTCCATATCACCCACCCCTACTCATGAGTATTGAGTACTGAGCTGTGGATTCTACCCTGTCATAATAAACGCTGTACATTGCAATTTCTTATTTAAAAAACATTGTACATTATGTAATTCACATTATCTTGTTTGTCATAAAGAATGAAGAATATCTATAATCCAGCAGTTTTAATTTTGACTGTCAACTCTTTTAATACATCAAAACAGCACAGAAAGAGTATTCAGTTGAAGAAAAGATTAAAGTTATTCTCAGTGCAATCATCCCCATTTAAATTACAAAGTTTGAAAAAATAATTGAAAAGCTTGTGTAAGGCCACTGAGACAGCATCCTGGTGTTGCACATCAAATATTAATGTTTAGAACAGTGCAAATACAAACACCATTAGAAATTCATAGTTCACTATCACACACCATGATATGGGTTAAACTGAGAGCCCATTTCTCTCCAAAATGGTGGCAGTTTTAGTGTTTCGCAATAAAGAATAAGATAACTAAACTTGGATAATTTGTTACAATTTTAACATAAATGCACATTGTTCTATAAGGATGACATCTTGCCATACCTTTTACACATTTACTCGAATTGTTATGCTGATTAGAGCCCTGCATTTGGGCCCGGGCCTGACATGTCCCTGATTTTTTTACGCCTCTAGGGCCGAGCTTCGGGCCAATTTTTACATCACAGTTCAGACGCGGGTCGGGCCTCGGGCCTGTTTTACGCTTTCTTATTTTTTATATTTTAGACATCCATCTATTAGTGATGAAAATAAAATGCTGCTCTAGTGGAAACAACACGAGTCCATGCTTCCACAACTGAGAGCAGCTCGACGGTGTTTCGAGTCAGCGCATCTGAAGGGTTCTACGTTAAAACACACGCAATAGACAAAAGCTTGCCGCAGCGCCCCAGAAAAAGTAATTACCATGAATGTGTCCGGGGGAAATATTAATGTGCGATTAATCGCAAGTTAACTCATGACAATCATGTGATTAATCGCGATTAAATATTTTAATCGATTGACAGCCCTAATATATTATATATATATATATATAAACCCGTGCTGTCAAAATGAGTTGGAATGCGCACGGTCTAATTTTGAGCTACAGACAAAAAATAAAGTAAAAAAACTTCTGTTTTCACAAAATTGATTTACTTAAACCCTCTTCTAGCGATCCCAATGCTCCAAATAGTAATCAAACATCTAAAATGAACTTTATTTATACATTTTCTGAGAGGAGTACATTTTTCTCAGCTCACTTCTGGATGACTGCTGCTGCTCACTACGAGTACGTCTATTGTTGCAAAGCACAGCATTCTAGCTTTGTGAATATTATATTGAATTCTCCATGACATCATTCCAAACCAGTGAAATGTGATTTTTAAACCCATGCTGAGGAAAACGAAAGGATCACACTGCTGACTGACATTCGCAAAGCACGTACACATAAGACGTGCCTTTCCGAGAGACGTCCGGGGGGGGGGGGGGGGGGGTAGTCTGATGTGTAATCATTATATTTTATCCGTGCATTAGGTCTTAATAGTATGGAAGCCCGTTTCCGCCACCGATTAAAAAATAAAAAAGGTTATTGCGACTTTTTCATCTCACAATTCTGACTTTTTTTCTCATAATTGCGTGATATAAACTCGCAATTGCGAGACAAAGTTGTAATTTTGAGATATAAAGTCAGAACTGCGAGATATAAACTCACAATTCTGAATTTTTTTATCAGAATTACTAGTTTATATCTTGCAATTATGAGAAAAAAAAGTCAGAATTGTGAGATAAAATAATCGCAATAACCTTGTTATAGCTATAACATTGTTATAGCTTTTCTGACTTCGAGAACCATCTTAGGGCTCCAGACTAACATTTGAGGGCACCAGTGCCATTAAGTTCTACAGAAGGTGGCACCAGCACCTGACAGTAAAGCACTCACCCTAATCGCACAATCGAGATGTATATTTGATGTCTGCATTTACATATGCAAGACCTATTTTTTTAGGGTGTTTGCTGAATCTACAATACGTCTCTAAGATGTTTCCATACATTTATTAGAATGCATGTAAAACTGCTGAATTTATCCAGAACACACTGCGGCAGATCATCCAGAGAGTTATTTTCGGCTTAAATAATTTATTTAAAATTACGACAGTCTTGTTTTGTGCTCTACACAGACCTGTAACTTACATATATATTTGCAACCATGCTCTTAATTGAAGCGTTTTTAAAAATCGTTATTTTTCCACGCTAACGTTACATTGCTGATTTGCACAACAGTCCCGCGTTCTCTGAATAGAGAAAACATCACTTAAACCCACGCAATCGACACACACAAACTTTTAGACGGAAAATTGCGATCAACACTTGTCGCCTCTGGTGACGTAGCAGCCAGCTAGCGACAATGTATGATGACGTAACAGTAACCAAGTGGCGTCTCATTTCATAGGGTATGTTTTCACCCCAGCGCTTACCACTTCGGTTTCGAGGGACAAGGGCTAGGGGTAAGACGAAGGGGAAGGGTAAGACAGAGAAATGGGATTCACCCTAAGGGCTGTCCCAATACTCGTTTTGACCGAGGGTAGGGCTAAGGGAAGGGGTAGAAACCCTTAAAACCAAGAATTTTCGCAAGCTTACTTGAAACCAAGGGGTACCCAGAACAAACTGCGGCCAGATCATCCAGAGAGTATTTTCGGCTTTAAATAATTTATTTAAAAATTACGACAGTCTTGTTTTGTGCTCTACACAGACCTGTAACTTACATATATATTTGCAACCATGCTCTTAATTGAAGCGTTTTAAAAAATCTTATTTTTCCACGCTAACGTTACATTGCTGATTTGCAAAACAGTCCCGCGTTTCTCTGAATAGAGAAAACATCACTTAAACCACGCAATATGACACACACACACTTTTAGACGGAAAATTTGCGATCAACACTTGTCGCCTCTGGTGACGTAGCAGCCAGCTAGCGACGATGTATGATGACCGTAACAGTAACCAAGTGGCGTCTCAATTTCATAGGGGTATGTTTTTCACCCCTAGCGCTTACCACTCGTTTCGAGGGACAAGGGCTAGGGGTAAGACAAGGGGAAGGGGTAAGACAGAGAAATGGGATTCACCCTAAATGTCTAATAAGCCTACAGCTATAAGTCTCTGCAGCCTAATTTAATGTCCATTTTATTTGTAAATAAGTTTTTGTTTTCCTACATTTATGAAACTTTTAGTTTTATAAATGGAGAAAACCTATGAAGGATGATCAAATAATGTCATCACATTAAAAATAACTTTCAAATTTGGTAATACTTAAAGCTTTGAAGTGCTGGGAAAAGTTGTGTGAAGCATGTAAAAACACTCAAAAACATTAGTGCCACAAGTTGTTCCTGTAGTTATGTTAAATCCATGGTAAATGGTGGAGATTTGTGTTTATTGAACACTGGTTTCCTGGTTTCCACATCAGTGGCATTTGTTCTGATATCCGTAGCTTTAACAGAATTCTGCGCCGAATTTGATTGCTTCTCACAAGATTTGACAGAGATGTTATTGATTCCGCGGTGAATTAGACTACTGTCTTCACTATATCTCCCAGCGCAGTGTATAACGGTGTCGCGTGATCGAGAGCAGCCCACGGCTCCAGCCCAAGCAGATAAACGGTCTGCGCCGTGTAGCCCAAACGAGTAGTGTGGATTCGTTCTGCTGTAGCCCAAACGAGTAGCGCGGATTCAGTCCGCTTTCGGTTCGTTTGTCCAATGTAGCTCTTATAAATCGGGCATGATTCATTGAAACGAAGGCTGTTCATTCCGATTAATAAAAAACGTGATTCATTCAGTAACGAAACGCCGCTGTGTGTTGCTCGGAGACACAACAGTTCTGCTGTCAGCTGTGGCTTTGATCGCAACTATTTTCGTTTGCGAAATTGAGCAAAAACAGTCAATATTTTGTCTAAAATCTAATTCACTGAATTTTAATCTCTTGTTTATTGAAATATTGTTGTATAAAATCAGTATCACATTGCAATCGTGCTGATACTGACATCATGGTCGTATAATGTTACTTACCTAAATCATATTTTGTAAATCTCTTCTTTTTTTTTCAACCGCAGTATGCATCTATACATTTCTGAGCGTTACTTTATGTGTGGTGTCTCTCTCACACACTCACTCAAGCTGTGCAAGCCTCATCTGGCACAACATAAATGCATTATCAGTCGCCGTTTACACTGCATGCCATTAAAATTATAATCATTCTCACACGAAATGACGTGTATACACGCGACTGAGTGTGCGCGTGGCTGTGACATCTCTGCCTGCACCGCTGGCAATAAAAGGATCGGCTCGGAATCGGCAAGACGTGAGACTGACCGGCCGGTCACCAATCCGGGCCGGTCATGCGAGAAATCGCCCGATTCCGATCACTGGCCGGTCAATCGGTGCATCTCTAATATATACAAATCATTTAGTAAGCAGAAATCCAAGATTTACCTTAACATATTAGAGGAAGATGCTGATAACTCGACTGAATTGATGCCTGAAGAATGCACTTCCAGCAGCCATTATAAAAAGCAGTTGGTGGTTAAAGTTTTCTATGCACAATTTGATTTGATGAAAGTCACGAGACCGATTACTCTCTCTCTATCCAATCATGTTGATGGATAAAAATAATTAAAATAAGTGTGTAACGACCACAAGAGGAAAATAGCCGAGAAAAAGTACTTATACATCACTTAAAATGTACTCAAGTAAAAGTAAAAGCACACAATTTTTAAACTACTCAAAAAAGTACAATTACTGATAAAACTACTTAATTACTGTAACGTGAGTATTTGTAATTCCTTATTTCACACCCCTGTATAATGGTATAGCAAAGGGTGTTTTAAATGAATTAATGTATGATAGAGAAAAGTTCTTGGAGAGGGTTTTATCATGCTGTGTTTCATTGTGCTAACAGTCTAACAGGATACGTTATGTTTCGTCTGTGTATTTTTTTAATTGCTGGTCTATGTGCACATGCTCCAGTCAGATTTACATTTACCAGTGCGTCATGTCTCTGTATTTTTCAATGTCAGCATTTGCAGCACAATTTAAAAACAGTGCATCAAGTATCAGCTGAAGTTTCAAGTATCAGTTCTGATGTGTTCCACCCCAGCTGTTTTTGAACTTGTCCTGTGAGAACAGCTTATAAAACTACACTGTCAGCATCACGTTAAACCCTCTCTGAGAAAGAGAAACACAACTTTTTTGCAGAATTTGCCATGTTCAACAATAAAATCTACTTGTGAATAAGCAGCATGGAAATGTTTAAACAGTTAATGATGATTATTCTGCTAAAAAAAATTATTACAGTCATTTTATTTATTTAACATTTCATTAGAAATATTGCACTAGGCACAAATCGAGAGAATGCATGTTTTGCTTGCAGATTTAATTTAGCAAACAGCACAAACGTGAAAACATGGGGGGGGACAAACTGGCTGTGTTACACTTTTATTAGAACAAAATATCTCAATAGATAGGCTATTACTAAATTGCAACGGTTTTCTGGGGGGGGTTGAGCTCATTGGTGCTTTTTCCATAATATAGAGAGAGCGTGCAATCATGGTTGGGAAGAAAATATATCGGTTTCAGAGAAACACTCCGACTGGGGGATTTTTACTCCTAACATCTGGCAAGCGTAACCATGGAAGTTTGTTAGGCTTGTTACCATTGCAAGACAATGGAAGTACCAATTAAAAACAAACAAATAAATAATCATTTTAGGACAAGCTACCAGTGGGTAAATATCGCAGAATATTATTCGTAATATATTAAAAAGAGGCAAAAATCTTGTAAAGATCAGAATACAATGTATTGTGTAGTCTTAGAATCAGTTAATAAATAAATTAGCTGATCTGATTAATAAAACCAGCACTTTAAACCAAATTAACTGATTCACAGATCGATACCAATGACAATATGTTCATTGACTGATTGTTTCAGGTCAAGATTTTCTTTGAATAAATTACATTTATGTCAGTTCTTCACACAACGTTATTATAAAGCTTCAGAAGATACATCAAATAACTTTCTCTGAAGCTTAAAAACTCCAGTCCATGTTCTTTATAACTGGCAAAAAACAACAACAACAAAACACTACATTCTTACGTTCCACAGAAGAAAGTAATTCATCAGGGTTTGATATGAATATGATATGGGGGGGGGGTGTAAACGAACAACTAAATTTAATGTCATTTTGGGATGAACTATTCTTTAACACAGTTGTTGTGACTAGTTATTGGAACAATACACTGACTGATACATTTTTGAAAACATCCTTAGAATATACACCACAAGCAATGAAGTGTATCCACTAGAGGGAGCAGAATCTGAACATTTCTGACCACAAATGAACACAATCCCTCATCCACATGATCTATCACACAAGAAGAATAAAAAAAAAGTGCAAATCCTTGACAGGAAAGTTTGCAGATGTAGAGAAACAGAACTACCGCACTGCAGCAAGAAACACCAGCCAATAACAAAGCACAACTGATCTCGAGCTTACCGTGATATTCTCCAAGTCGAGATGCTTATTATGGACGGTTTCACAGAGTTTGCGAATCTTTTCTTTTACTTTGTTCATCTCTTTTGTCGTTAGCTGATCGGCAATGGATTTGTCCTGTTCTAATTCCAGCAAACGAATCATTAGATCCAGACTGGCCCGATCCAGGTCCATGTTCAAACGGTCTCGGCTGAGAATGTACATCAGAGAGGCCGTACACAGAGCTAGATTCTGAGGAAAGGATCAAGGACAGGAAGTAATATCGATTAGACATAAGACATCTGGCAGTGACGGTTTCTGAAAAGTCCAAACATCTTTTGACTTACTGGAAGTTGAGGTGCATCATTGAGAGTTTTAAAGACCTGAGCCACTTTCCCACGAGCCCTCAGGTGCATCCTGAAACTGGGCATGGCACACCGTGTGGCCAAACTTATAACACTGCACACAAATGCAAAAGAATTGTAATGAGAAAACACTGAGTCTGTTGCAAATACAAACATCAGGCCATATTTTAAATATTGGAGACTGGTTAGAATATACACTGATGGAATTTGTCTGCACCTAAGGCAGCGCGTGTTAAGGGGTTGACCAGTCTTCAGACCAGTGGCAAGATACTCAAAGTCATCGGTGAACTCCTGATTCTCGCCAAATTCCACCACGTCATTGAAGTGCTTCACGTGCTGAACAACGGTGAACAACTGTTGAGAAAGAGAAAGCAAGCGTTTAATCTCATGATGGAAATATTCTTTGATGAACAGTTTGGTCTTTTTAGTTTCAGTGAACAAAGAGAACGCTCACTTTCAGTGTATAACCATTCACAATTCGGACAAGCTTTATATTCCGTGCAGCTAAGCATGCAGAAATGATTCAGGACTAACAAGAACTGTATGTATATATATATACACACACATACACCGTATCTCACAGAAGTGAGTACACACCTCACATTTTTGTAAATATTTGATTATATCTTTTCATGTGACAACACTGAAGAAAATTTGCTGTCCCCTCAAAATAACTCAACACGCAGCCATTAATGTTTAAACCGCTGGCCACAAAATTGAGTACACCTCCAAGTGAAAACTTTTTAGGCAGACTTTTTAGGCACCGACCAAATTGCCTCGATACCACCGAGCATCGAAAAACGTCTTATCATTCGGTACCAAAATTCAATACCTAAGGGGTTAATCTCGTCAACGTCAGCGAGCCAATAAGCCTGCAGCACTAGATGTGTTCGGCTAAAAGTGGCGCCGCGCAGAATGATCAGTGTTTGACATCTGTGAGAGCGACTCGAAAGCGTACGGCGCCATCTGCTCTCTATATCTCGCAGGACAGCGCAACTACGTCAAGTCGAACACACCTAATAGTTTACACCGGTTACACTCAGAGATGTGGCTCACACGTAAGGCTGTAGAGTGAAAGCATCTCAACCCCCTTGCTACATTTACAATGGTGTGTTTTTGTTTTAAAATGAAAGCAATCCTCATGCATTCTACACGACTGAAAGCGCACGTTACGTGACCATTCATGCACACTGTAGCATCATGCTACATAAGGCAATAAATAAGATTGATATTCCGCTTTTACTCAAAACTCACTTAAAACCACCATTGAGTGTTTGTAATAACTTCCGTTTGCCATCTAATGTGTGTTTTGGCCCAGTAATGTTGCTGAATTATGTTATTTCCTCTGAGTCAGAACAGCCATTGTGGAAGAGAGAAGTCATAATGATGACCAGTATATATAGGCAGACAACGCTGGAAGGTCCTAATGCTCATCAGTAAATCAGTGAAAAATTGAATGATGATTCTGTCTGAGCTATCGCGTTTTAAAACGAACACACACTAGTGTAAACATAGCCTAAAAAATGTGTAAACTGAAAACGATTTTATATATTTTGTTCCTTTGTGCAGTGGCTCAGGAGATGAGTCTTTGAGTCTTTTTTTAAATGTCAGCAAGCTGGAAAAAAATTATAAAACTAAAGTTTTTTTTAAATAATGTGATCTTGTTAAAATTGATTTTATAAAATTGGTATCGAAAAAAGTATTGTTCAGGAACTAGTATCGAAGTTAAGGTACCGGTATCTACATTTTTTGAACGATACCCAGCCCTGCTTAGAAATCCTTTTATAAAGCAAAAGTAGGAATGACAACATATCCACGTGTTCTAGTCTACTACTAATACAATTATAATCAAAAAACACTTTTTATAGGAGTAGCAGAAATATTATTTACCAGAATGTATTTAGGTGAAAAATGGCAATGTGCAATATAAAAAAATAAAAAAAACACTTTTTTATATATATAATATCAATTAGTGGAGATGCTTTTGATTGTTCAAATGTAAGAACCATTAAAATGGAATCTAGAAAATAATGGAAAAAAGAATTTGGTACAGATAAAACTATAAAACTCAATTAATTAGACAGGCTTTTATGATTTAATAAAAATTGTATAAAAAAAAATCACATTTTGTGGTAATAAAAATATATGTAAATACATATATAATAGCAATGATGCATTAATAATTAGTTCAAATAAATTATCAAAAGCAAGAAATCATATGGTTTTATTGAACAAAACTGTTAAAATACATAATGTATAATAAACAATAGAGCTAATGTAGATTATGCATAACAACAAAGGCCTGCAGGGGGCACCAGCGAAATGATAATTATTTTTACACATTACTGTGAGATCTAATCCTTGTTTAATATTGACCAAGCACCATTTAATTAAAATGTCCACTTAATCTTTAATATTTGGCCATTTATTTAGAACACAAATGATACAGCCACTGTAATTAGATGAATATGTGGACATCAAAATGTGTAAACTCAGAGTGAGGGTTTGAGCTTTTATTTTGAAATCGCGATGTATTCTCCTGTGTTTGCTTTGATTTATAAATGATTTACCTAACAAATCTGCTGAAATGGCGCACGTTGCATTTCCAGATGAACGTTATAATAAACAAACTCACAACAACATGCAGAGATGGGAGTTTGAGGCGCTTCACATGTAAATGATAACAGTTTCTGTGGAACTACTGTGAACACTGTGTGAAGAATGTACTTAACCTACACACATGTAAATAATTAAAGCGCAAACATTTTAAAAAATCGACTAGTCGACAAAATCGACGAATCACAACAGCCCTAATAACCACAGTTAAAACCAGACATATAGCACCTCAATACTACATTAAAAATGCAACAATGTAGGGCTCTAGAGTGCGACCAATTTGGTCGCACGTGCAACCTAATTTCTCAATGGTGCGACTAAAAACAATCAGAGGTCGCACCCGTGCGACCAGCCGTTCGAGAAAAAAAAGTCTCCGCGACTCTGAAAATCTCCATGCTGTTCAACAACAGACACACATTAGGCTCATATCGTGGTCTAAACCAATCAGAGATAGTGAAGGGCGGACCCGCCCTCTGATTGGCTGTGGTCCAAATATTCCTGTACTTTTGTGTGCATTTTCAAATACGTCACGTGTGCTGCTGCAGTCAGACAGAGAGAGGTGAGTAGTAGAGATGCCCGCAGTGTTGCCAACTTAGCGAGATTTAGCGCCTTTTTAGACCCCCAAAGCGATTAGTGACAAATCAACGACTTCTTGGACAAACTTTAGCGAATCTCTGATGCTTGGTACAGCCGCAACGGCGCAAGATCAGCACGCACGCAGCTCTTTCGCTGCATCTGCTCTGTTCAGTGAGCGTCTGAGAGGAGCAGCCTGTTCAGTTAAAACAGATATTATTACTTCTGAGTTTACATCCAAATATAGCCGAAATCACAACACAGGAATTGTCTTTGTCTTGTATTGTGTATTATCTGACTTCATCAGACAACGGCTCAATAAAATTATAAATTAGGATTTTTGTGCAGACTAGCTTCTTGGAAGGGAGAGCTGGTTATGTATTCTTAAAGGGATGTGTTTCAGTCACTATTTCATATTTATCCCATTAAATGACAAGAGAAACAGTAAAATATATAAAGTAAAATGGTTTTATTGAGAATTTGACTGCATTAAAATACAGTATGATCACAGAGAGACAATTAGACAGAACAGGTTTTTTTCTTTACTTTACTTTTAGTAATTTAACAGACGCTTTTATCCAAAGTGGCTTACAAATAAGAAAAGTAACTAAAATTAAAAGTTACAACTATAAATATTATAATATACACATTTAAGAAGATAAATAAATTAAATAAAAAATGACAAGTGCATACAACAACATTTCAAAACTAAACATTTAAATGAAACAAAAAAATAAAGCTAAAAACAAGTCAAAAATTAAATCAAGAAAAGGTATGAGTATAAAAATGCTTCTAACATAACACTAAAGGCCTAAGTATACTTCTTTTTGCTAGTAAGAATTGGTTATAAAAACTGTAAATACTTTTTTTTCATTATGTTTTGTGCAATTATTTGGTAGTCTGTGGTGGGATGGGGCGCAGATTGTTTTATGGGTTTAGGGGGGGGGGGTTTGAGAAGCACTGCACTAGAGCATCCCTTCATTCAGACACAGTGGAAGATCTGATAAGAATCAGTGTAGAGGGGTCAAGTCTGGAAGATGTTGATGCTAGAGAGAGTGTGGCCAGCTGGTTTAGCCAAGGCCAAAGATCAAGAAGGCCAAACTACAGGAGTTGCCATCCGAGGGCATGTGACTGCAATGGAGGATAGTCCATAAGACATTAAGCACGAGATGGTCAGTTTGACGCCCTTAAAACACTTAATTTAGATTTTATTTTTATTTCATTTATCTTGAGATGTTTTAAGTTTAAAATCTCAGCTCAGTGAAGCACTAACACTTTTTCAGTAAGTTACCTTTCTTGTAGAATTGTGCTTCAAATAAAGAACGTTATGTTGGCCAGATTGTTAAGTTAATCGTTTACTACAATATTGCCTATACGAAAATTTGGGTGCACCTAGAAAAATGTTAGGCGCACCGGTGCAACCAGTGCAAAAAGTTAGTCTAGAGCCCTGCAATAGGGTTTTTAGTTAACTGTATGAAAAACAGTTGTCTAAATACATTTAGTATAAATGCACAAACGCATAGCTTAATCACAAAAAATACTGTTATTATATTCTGTTACACTTTTAATACATTTAATACATATCTATGTGCTGCGCTACTATTTGAACTTTAAGCACAGTGGATAAATGGCCTGCATGTCGCGGTTCAAATGAATAACGCTCTTTCGTTACGCTTTTGGTGCATAAACATTATTTGAACATTTATAGACCAGCCCTACTGGAATTGGTACAAACCACAAAAATGTCAAAATTACTGTCATATTAAAAATAATAAATAATGATTTAAAAGTCAGCTGCCTGAAGCAGATTAAGTTTCGTTCCACACGGCGCACACAAAGAAATGTAATCTCACGAGGCCAGCAAAAATTACGTTACACTTCATTTTTCATTATTCGTTAATAATGTTAGCCGGCAGTCAAACATAAAGACCACAAAACAAAGTTATAATAAAATAAGGGTGGTTTGGAAACAATCCGAACTGCTTACAGCTTGCAGCTTAGATGAAAAGCGACTGTTTAACACCCACAGTCAGAATTACTCCACAGAACACCAGTGCTTTCTAGACCCCATCAAAAATATATTTTTGTATAACTATAACAGTCCTTATGATCATGCCAGCATTTTCAATATGCTGCCACTGAGACTTTCAAATTCAAAATTAATTGAAAAACAGCTGCACTACTTTGTATGCCTATTAAGATTAAAGCTTTATCCCTTTATCAATGGTTCCATGCCACTGACTTTCAAATGTATTTGGCTCCTGCTCGGGCCTTTAGTATAAAGTTGCCAAATATTCAAATGTCGAGTGCATTAGAAATCTTTTAACTCAGCAGTCTCTGTACTTAATATCATTTAGCATTTTTTTCAGAAGTGATGGGGGAAAGAAAAAAAAATAGGAAAAATATAATTTTTATTTCCAAGATAATAACTAAATATCACTTATTGAATTAAAGTGACAGCAAGCATGTAACATCCAAAATGTTTAATACTGCACAGTATATCATGCCGTTTTGAAAAAGTAGTAGACAATATGCATAATTTGCACGCTAAGCAGCAAGGTTCTGCATGTGTCAAATCAAATGGTGTTGTGGAGTGTTTGCACTCACCTCCTTGTGTTCTTTCCTACATTTGAGTGCAGTGACCATGTCCTGGTAAGGTTCTGTGGGGACAGTGACGGACTTGATGACTTTGGGAGGAGGAGCTGGAGCTTTGAACACTCCGTCGTCCTTGTGCGATTTCAACTCTTTACTGTCTCCCGATGAAGCAGCCTGTGCAAGAGCAACAACTCGGAATTAAAGCATAACAGCATGTTTGGAAGGACTGCAGAGCTGATTCACATATAGCTGCCAACAACCGACCCACTGCTGGTTATGTAACATGACCACTAAAGATAGTGCTGCAGAACATTATAGATGCATCATGCTGCAACTACTAAAAGGCCAAATCCACGACCAACAGCAACGCTGCTAAATAAAACACTCCTAAGATGGCCAAGCGCCACATACACATACTGAATAATGCAATGTTTTGAATACTCTAATATATGTGGCCTTGTTTATAGGAACAGTAGAAATGGAGGCACTGCGCTAATGAGAACCCTTACAAACAGTTAAAGTGAAGAGTAAGCATATCCGTCAGTGTGCATATTATTACAGTGGGCTTCACTGGCAGCAACAGATGCAAGCCTGCTAAGTTGTATGGGATTGATTGTGTTTGGATGGCACATGTAGAGAGTGAGGGAGAGGCTGCCAGTTGAAAAGAAGTGCATAATTGTGTCATGTTTGAGGCACATCAAAATACACTATTTACTTTAATATACGTTCCTGCTTTAATGGTGAATTATTCATCAGGGTCAGTTAGGCTTGTTTCGGAATCTTTCATCAAAATGTAATAACTTGCTTCACCACTAAAAAGACTTCACCTAGGCTGCCCAGTCTAATGGTTAATGTTAACCAAGAGCAGAATCAATAATGGTTGGAAGCTTTTTTTTAATTTAGCCATTTTGGAGTATATCTGCCGGACGGAAATAGCGTATATCAGCCGCACCACACGGATACGTCTTCTACGTTCTTTACGCTTTGATGTGAACGAAAACAGCATATCTGTGTGGTGCGGCTGACACAGAACAGCATACGCTTTTTGCGTCCAAAATGGCGCTATGGTGATGCAAATGAGACGAATTGTTGAATAAAGTTGTTATTTTTATAGTGTTCTCGTCACTTCATAAAGTTCAGATTGAACCACTGATGGCAGATGGACTATTTTGACGATGTGTTTCATACTTTTCTGGGCCTTGACAGTGTTATTTACTTAGCAGTCAATGGGACAATCACAAGCCAAAATATCTTAAATTGTGTTCCGAAGACGAACGAAGCTTTTACGGGTTTGGATCGACATGGGGTAAGTGATTAATGACAAAAAAATTTCATTTTGGGGGTGAGTAACCCTTTAAGCTATCACTGCTCAACGTCTCACACACTGGGGAGACACCAAAGCAAAAATGTGCAAAGTGGCATCAAAGAGGTTTACATAAAGGTGCCTATAAATATTGTGATGATAGAATGAGAGGTGCCTGTGCAAAAGCGCTTTCTAAAGTGGGTTGTGACTGTGTGTAGGAGTGTGTAGTGTTTGGTCAAATATCCTGTGCTTGGCGTTGTACTTACTGGAGGAGCCTGAGATCGTGATGGAGGCATGGGCAGCAGCTCTTCTGGCTCTGGCTGGTTCCAGTGTCTTGCATTATACACAGCTTTAGTAGGCGACTGCAAAAAGAACAGGCAAACACTGTTAAACTGAGAGCTTCCCGTGCAGATCTGAGTTCATTGAACATTATAAGTTTGGGGTTCATTAGGTTGGCATGGCTTGCATAAAGAACAAAATCCATTTTGAGACAGAACAGAAATACCAGTTTACCTTTTATTAGTTTCACTGAATTTTTTTTAGCACATATATTTACAGGTAAAATTATTTTAATTAAGGAGCTGAGGATTTTAAAAGCCTGACTTCTAGAACTGGAAACGACAAGTAAATTGTAAAATGCCAAGGGCACTTTTATAATGAACATACATTTTTCTAGTCTGCCAAGCTCTAAATTATTTTTACCAAAACATTTTGAAAAAATAATTTTCCTTGTTTCTTCAAATTACAAAAGGGGACAGGGGGTTTGTATATTGTTGTGAACAAGTCAAAAAGGTTGAGAACCACTGATGTGAACAATGTGAATTCAATTAACATTGTGAATCTACTTGAAAAGTATTAAATGGGTCATGAACTTAGAAACCAAAATTCCCAAAAAATCCTGAAAGTTTCAGAAATTTCTCGTTAGTCAAAAAACAACTTCTATTGAAGCCAGTCAGCCAAAATGACAGCTTGTGGATTGTACCACTCTATGATGTAATAGTGTGGCTAAACACATCCACAGCAGATGATCAACGCCTGGTTCTACATCGCTGCCTGTTTAGCCCCGTGTTTATGGGAGAGGTAAACATGCAGGTCTACGCAGAACAGATCCCAACATTAGCAAAGAGTGGATTAAATTTATTTCCAGACAACATCAGTAAGAACTTGGTCCTTTGTTCATTTCAATTTTCCACGGATTCGTTTACAAACAAGGCACAATTCGACGCAGGATTTTCAGAAAGATTGAAACTAAAAGTCGATGCTGTGCCGACTATATTGGATCCAACAGTAATATCGCAATACACAAGTCTGAGTAACTGTTTTATTACTTTGTCACTATTGCTCTGTCTGTTAAATAGATCATTTGATACGAGTAGCATATATGATATATAGTTTTATCCAAAATGACAGCAGTGTCCATCTGTGAAGGACGTAGGTTGTCAATCAAGTGTTAGCCAATCATAGCAGTGGTGTTTACTTTCGAGTCTACAATCCGCCACACCTATTCAAACGAAGCGTTCTGATGAGAGGGGTCAAAAACAGGACAGAGAATAGCCTATTCTAAATTATGATGTTTTTTGTTGTAAAAGTCTTGTGCGCTCTCTTATAGACCATTTTCGGTGTGTCCACAGATCACAATAAACTAAGGAGAATGACAGCTTTTAATATTTTTTAAGGACATTTGTAAATGTGATATTGATTTGTTGCAACAGTTCAATAAACAAGAAGTTAATATTAAGTGACTAACATTGTCTGACTATAACACTACTGCCTGATTTTGGGCCATTTCATCAAGGAAAATGGTTCCAAATGAAATAACAGTTTAGCCGCTGCACATCTCTAAGCAAACACAGTGGCGGTTTCATCCATGAATAAAAGTGCGTTTTTTTTGGGGATGCACGAGATTGGATTTTTGCCGATATGCCGATATTTTTCAACTAATTTTGGCCGGTGCCGATATATTTCCAACACCAAGTCTCTCCTATGCAGAAATTATAAGCAAAATATTTTTTTACATTTTGGTTAGTTTTTTAACAAAAACTTATTAGAATTAAATAAAAATATTGAAGGTTTTTTAACAGTACATTGAAGCTTTGAAAATAACTATAAATAAACTATATCAAATCAAATGTCAAAACAAAAGAGCTCATGATTTGTTTAAAAATAAAACATTATACATTAATGAATAAATCAGTATATATACAAAATTATTAAATTTACAAGTGTCATGTTTGTGATTTTTTTTCATGTAAGCTACAGCTTCTGACCATTAGATCAAAACATACTAATTTTATTACATCAATTACTGCTTTATTTAATCAGAAACCGTTTAAATGTTATTTGTGTAGGCTATTTTACTTTTAATTTAATTAGAAGCAGGTCAACAGCACTGTCCCCTACAGATTATTTATTTAATTTCTCCATTTTCTTAAATGTGTGTATATAGTACTTATAGAGTTTTAACTTATAGTAGTAGTTACTTTTTCTTATTTGTAAGTCGCTTTGGATAAAAACGTCTGCTAAATGACTAAAAAGTAAAAGTAAAAGATTAAAACTCCTTACCGAACAGGCATTAGGACCGGGGGAGGCTGCTGCTACTGCCGCTGCACGTGCTATAACTGGTCACTCCATCACACACCGAATGCGTCATTCTGTGCGCGCTTTCACAGATTAAATACAGCGATCCAAAATAGTCAATCTAATTGTCATTCAGACAAAACTTTGCTTCAAGAATGAGCCAGACTGCTGGCGTGATATAATCACTAGCACACCCTGAGCACATGCGAGTTAACCGATTCCTCTTATCGGCACAATTTTTTATATCAGGCCGATGCCGATATTTACATTTAAAGCCATTATCGGCCGATTCTGATATCATGTCCGATAATATCGTGCATCCCTAACGTTTTTAAACTAATCTAGTGGGTCAGTGATTCATGATCAACCATTCATGAAACACAGTCACTTACTTCATTCCTGAACGAATCAGCCGTTCGAACGGATCAATTTAATGAATGATTCAGTGATAAAAATTAATGACTGGCCGCAACCTGCTGGCGGTTTTAGTTTCATTTTTAACGTATAATTTCAGTTAATGTAATTCAGTACCTATCTATTGTAGTTACAAAACTGCTCAAATTAAAGTACTGTTTATTTAATTTGTATCTTATTGTTTTTGCTATTGATTGTGATTAATTTATTTGTTCTTATTTTATTATTTACTATTAAGTTGTCTTTTTTAGTTATAATAAATTCAATTCTGAGTGCACGTGATTCTTGGGTGGGGAGGGGGCATGGTCCATTAGAAATAGTCCTGCCACCACAGCTTAAAAAAATCCTAGAGGAAACACTTAAATAGTAATTTGTGTATTTATGTGTATTTGTGTATTATATATTTATTCATTTTGTTTGGGGAACAGCAGCATGCTTCTAAAATGAGCCCATCCACACTCTCTCAGATTGGCCATGACTTGTGATTTAGCTATGCTGTGTCATGTCTTGCAGCCATGTCACGTCTGGTGTGGACAGACAAATAATTGTAGTAATTCTTATCACATTGTGTCTGGTGAGAAAGTGAAGTAGATGCTAGAGAAATACAGGGTAGTAAAGGACCACAAGCTGGGATTTGAATTATGGTTGCTCAAAGCGCAACCACACCGCAGGCTATTAGTTCCAACATTTTTAATTGTTTTAGAAGTTGTGCTTGTCAGTCCAAAATTACACTCAAATATAAGCAAAAATAAGAGCAAAGCTTTTCTCCGCAAACACTGTAAAATGCGAAGCCATCCATTTTTGTCAGTTAACTACAGTGGTTTAAAAAAAATAATAAATCCTTAATACTCATGGCAATGAAGCAAACATAAGCGTATTGAGCCAAGAAACACATTGTGAAAACAAACCTGTGTGGGTTGGGAGCAGAATCGCATAAGGGTTCAAGCAAAGCAACTGAAACAACTGAAAACTGAGAATACATCCAATAGCCAAATCTACTTCAGTCATGAAGATAATGGTCTGTAAACATTTTCAAGGCATAAACTTTTGCTCCACTTTCCACAAAGACGGCTATATTCCTTCAACTGTAATTACATTTGTAATTAAAACTCATTAAGAAGTGCTACATTTCTCAGCTTGTTTGTGTTGGCGGAGTGTGAATTGAAGCGCAGGTCATTTGTCTCAGCGGGAGAGCATTCAATGTAGACTGCAGGAACACTATTTACGAACAACTCGCAGAGGATGCCAGATAGAGTCAAACTGCAGGGACTGACAGCACACAAACAGCCAAAAGGGGACGGGGTGGTAAAAGGGCACTTGGCTACAGGAGGAGGTGTAGGCACAGTCCACTGGGCAACACTGAGGCTTGGTTATTATTAATAATGAAGAGAAAGATTCTGGCCCCCAACATAACTCTGCAGGAGACTGGTTTTAATATTCTGTAATTAAGAAGTGTTCTTCATGCTAGCAGGGAGTGAAAGTCTAGCTCCACCCCATGGAGAGCTCCTCATGCTGGGCTAGAAGCCTCCAGAAGGTCTTGCAGAGAGAAATCCAAACTGCCCCCTGAAGTGTTTTTTCTATGAGCTGGAATCCCCCTCAAAAGTCTGGGAATGATGTTGCCAAGTAAGACCTCCAAGAGGACCAGGCAGATAGAATATACATAGCTGAAATGATATCCGCAAGCACGTGACATCACTTCTAGCTATGAAAGCTCAGGTGTTGTTACATTCAAAGATTTCACAATACAATGCAAAATGCATTGAGACTAAGCGTTGTCGAAAGGAGCACTAATGAAGCATTGCCTTAAACTGCTTTTTAAGGTCAATGGAGTGTCTCGCCGAGGTAGTTAAAAATTAAAAAAAAATCAGTCAATAATGAATCATGATTTTTATCAATACTGAGGACAGGATTAAAGGGATAGTTCCACATAAAGTATTCTAGTAGCATTATAAAATTACGATTGAACCACTAACGTCACATGGACTATTTTAACTATGTCCTTACTTCCTTTCTGGCTGTCAAGAGGGCATATAAATATTTACAAAATTATTTACATTCAAATTTTAAAGAAAGTATTTCAACTAGGACAAAACCATTAAACACCAGATTTTTAAATCATCAGTCTAAAAGAGGGTGCAACAAATAAGTACAAACTCAACAGCGCTGCATTAACCAAGGCTCTCCAGACAGTTCCATTGTTAATTGTTAGTTTAGTTTTTTTTCTCACAGCTTTACAAAAATACCCCATTTTAGCAGTGTAGCTCCTTCAAGGCTATTCAGTAAACAGCAACTGTTAATATTGGCTAACATAATTGCACAAGACGACATAACTCCCCCCTACTGCAGAATTTGAGTATATATTTTGAAAACATGCTTCATGATGCAATTGCTGTGGTTGCAGAAGTTTCTTCAACCAAATTATTTTGTACATTGTGCCTCGTTTTCAAAACAATCTGCAATGAAACACTACAAACATAACAAAATCCTCTCTCAAGATCCAAAATGATTTAATTGTTCCTAACACTGGGGTCAATCGGAAGGCTTGCAGAGACGCAAATTCCATCTAAACAGCAAACATTCCAAAAAGATCACATCCTTTCCTCATCCATTTGTGCTGTTGTCAGGAGTAACTCAAGCGTGTGGAGTACATCAGAAATAGCACAGAGCATCGGTCTACTTCCTCTAATGTAGTCAGTGTCATTGATTATAATTGGTTCCATTTTGTTTTTTTTACGTGATGTGGCACTCACATTAAGTGTAGAAAGTGTGTCACAACTGTGGGTGTGGCCACGGCTGTGTCAATGGCGTCAACGGATTGATATCTTACTCCAGTGGCAGTTATATGCAAATGTATTTGTCCTTGTGATATAAAAAGAACCACAATACCCAAATTCGTTTTTGGAGCTTGGCTTAAAATAAAGGCTAATTTTGTATTGAGAAGGATGAAACTTGGATGAGATTTAATACCTGGGTGTGCTCTGAGACTCTACCCTCTTTGACGTGGAAATCTTCTCCAGTTAACTTTTCATATCAGGTAAAATGTATTTCTAAATTCATGACCCCTTTATTTGAGGAAACTGAACACAGACTTTATAACAACTGCATATGGAAAGCCAAGCAAATCCTTGAACAGCGAAAAGAAAAACGGCGTGTCTGACGAATGCTGTCTTTAGACAAATTAAAAGTTAATGAGTAGTGATCTCATCTGAGTAGTGCTCACATGCGTTCAGCCTAAGCTGTAAAATATATGGCAATTTAGACATCATCTTGTTTACAAACCATCGGTGTCATTTGCACAGCTGCTGATGCAGCCAATGGATTAAAAAAAAAACCTTGACCCTTCAGCACCTGTGCGTCAATAGCCATGCATGGCACTAATTAAATTAGCTTTAAATATCATAATCATGTCATTACCGAAGACTTATGAGCTTAGGAAAAGAGAAAATGTATCTAGTCAAAGACACAATCTGCAGCTGCAGCTCTCAAGGTAATTTCACTACAGTCAGGAACTTCTCCAGCAGAGTTACTGCCATGCATTGCATCATCATGAAATCGGTTTAAAAATACTTGTATACACAAACTAGGGTTGAATATTACCACATGATAAAATACTTTAATCTTGGTAATAAGTTTGCAAGCAATCAATTAACTTTTTTTTATTGATCATTTCAATACACCTAATAAAGTTTCTCTCAGATTGATGTAAAAAAATATATATAGTATTAATGATTTGAAAACTTTCATGCTGTTGCTATGGCAGATTTGATCTTAGGAAAAGTTCTCCAGATTTTAACACTTTATTAATTACAGATGGGAAGTTTAAAGTGCCCCTAATAAGGATTTTTGAAAATTACCTTTGAATGAAAATATCCTGCAAATTTTTTTATCTGAAAGTGCACCGTGTATAAAGTGTGTCTCTCAAAAGAAAGAGTCGACTCTGAATCATTGAAACGAGTCATTTTAAAATGAATCCCAAGCCGTTTCATGTTGACATCAACTTGATAGATAGTAAAAAGATAGTTTATTTTTGTAATAATAAAAAATAAAAGCATTGGTTCACAGAGTGAGAGAGAGAGCAAATGCAGAGTGCAAGTGAAATGTCTCCACATGAATTATTCACACAGGAGAATCAGTCATTGAGTCTGCGTATCGAGCGAGAGGTGAGCAGGTTCTGCCCCTGCCATGTTCAGCAGTGGCAGTAAAAGTCACCATGATGCTGAGCTTTGACCCGTTTCAAACACCTCTTATACTTCACAAAAGTCATGAATAAGAACATCTCTCTTGACTCTTCCTGTAACTACAGTTGAAGACGCATGAAAGGAATATTGTGGATTCAAAACAAGCTCAAATCAACGTCATGAGAACTAATGCTGATTACCACAACAAAAAGAGACCAATCTCATTTAAAAAGAGCAAAAAGCACAATTACAGTAGTGCACTTACAACGGAGTTACATGGGACCATGAACACTAGGGCTGTCAAAATGGCTGAAAAACTAAATTTGAATTTTGTACCTAAATATAACAAAAATTAGAATTAGCTTTGAATTTAAAAGGCATCATTTCAGTTAGAGGGGAAACAAATATTTTGGCTTTTCTCCTGAGGCCACAAGAGCATGCATCGAGCAAAATATTACTAATCTACGGTTCTACAAAGCATAAAATAACATGACTATCTTTGAAAAATGTGCATAATGTTTAAAATAATGTTTAACCATATATAAATAAGTTGCTTAAAGAATTAGAAACAAAAAGCATCATGAATATACACAGTTTAATACAAAGCACAGAAAACCAATCACAAAGAGTAACTTTACTTAAAAAAAAAAAAATGAGATGCAGTGGAATGGGGAGATAGCCATCACGCCATAAAGTTGAGACATGTTTTTCTCAAGGTTGAAGATACAATAATTTTAAATGGCTTTCTAAATATCCGACTCTCTTTTTCGAGACGCGAGTGCAACGCTTATAGATGACAGTGTTTCCCAACCCTCTTCCTGGAGGCACATCAACAGTGCACATTTTGGATGTCTCCCTTATCTGACCAATATATTTGTCTCTACTAATGAGCTGATGAGTTGATTCAGGTGTGTTTGATTAGGAAAAGTTGGAAAATGTGTAGTGTTGGTGTGCCTCCAGGAACAGGGTTGGGAAACACTGCTCTAGAAAATGACAGCCCGCCGTATCAATAAACCGTACAACACGACATGCATTCACATCAGTGTTAACTCAGCAGTAAAGTTACTCTCACGGGACACTGCACTTATTCGAAATCACAAAAGTACATTATTTCCTTGAGTTTTAAAGCCTTGCCAGTTAAACGTTTCATTCACGCGCTGTTCTGGCGCTGTCTTTTTCTGAGCCCGTACACCCGAAGAGCGTGCACGAAAAAGCCTGTCTAACAGCGCCTGATTACTCAACGAAGTTATCTTTTGCGCTAATACTGTCAAAACACACAAGGTTTATGCATAGTTTATGCATAGACTCAGTTGGTTATGTCTAAAATGAAAGTAAACAGCCGAGAGAAATGGATACGTGACTGTATATTAGATGTGTACAGGTCTTAAAGGGACAGAACTAACATGCTGCCGACTGTAATTAAAGGTTTCTGTCATTATTTACTCACTCAAATGTTGTCCCAAGCATGTATTAATTTCTTACTTGTGCTGAACACAAAAGAAGATATTTTGAAAAAAGTGGGTAACCAAAAGTAGCTGGTCCACATTGAATTTGATATTAGGAAAACAATACTATGGAAGTCAGTGTGGACCAGCAACTGTTTGGTTTTCCACATTCTTAACATTAGTATTTATGTTCAGCAGAAGAAAGAAACTCATTCAGGTTAAAAACTAAACTTGAATGAGTAAATGATGGGATAACTATAAAACACTACATGTTGGTAAAACCAACATGACAAAGAATTTTGATAAAATCGTGATATTTCAAAAACAATTTGTGATATGATATTTTTGCCATATCGCTCACCCCTAGTTCCAGTTTTGACGTAAACAACATATTCTCTGCATAGATGTTCTCTTTTTCCAAAGTATTTTAAATGAACAACGTATCAAGTGGGTTCAACTGGATAGGCTAAAAGAAGCATTAAAATGCAATGACACCTACCTATATCATCGCATCTCGTGCTCCACTAATAAGGCTGCCTGACTCACACCTAAAATTTGAATGCAACGTTTTGCATTGAAATGTGGATTTTTATTTTAAATTCGCCGAATATTCAAAATTAGATTTTTTTTGACAGCCCTAATGAACACTAAGGATTTAAAAGGCTAAATGTACTGTAACACTCATTTTTGTTGAAGCACTTACATGATTTCTTCAGTAAAAGTTTCATTTGAGCAGTTTCATTTAAATTATTCTTCTAGCAGTGGCTTAATAATATGTATGGCCACTACCAGACCTTTGTGCTAGTTGACAGAACTGTCACTTGCCCTACTGGGACAGCAATTACACTATGACGTTCAAAAAACCTCACATTTATTGATCGTGTAAATGGCCGAGTCTTGCAAACTTAAACATTTGCTTTCTGTGATATTTTAAAAGACTTGGGAATTGTGCTGATTTAAATGCCACCAAGTAATCTTGCTGACTAAAATACATCTTTGATAAAGCAAATTTTGTCTGATTTTTTTTACATGTAAGAGGTCAATGTACTATAAAAATATACTGAAAGTTTCACAACTCTACAAAACCACCTCATTACACCAAAAACATGTTTTATTGAAACTAGGCTTCCAAACCAACTGAATACAGGAATACATCACTACACACAATACAAGACCGCCAGTAAAAAACACAGATCAAACCTGCATTAAAAAATGCCTAACATTAGCCAGATTTTTTTACATTACAAATGTAAATAACAATATTAATATCTGTGGCTATCTTAAAGGGACAGCTCACCCAAAATTTCAAATTCTGTCATCATTTACCCACCACTTACTACTAACACTGGTGAAGATATTTCTAATGAAATCTGAGAGACTTCTGTCTAGCATTGAGTATCGTTTGAATTTTATCAAGTCTGATTTCAACTCCGATCATGCTTATCGTTTCAGATTCTTTTAGATTCCCAGTTTCGATTCCAATGCAATTAAAAAAATGACATAAAACATTTATTTTGTTGCTTTTTGAAAACCATGAACAAAAAACAGGCTGCATAAAAACAGAATACTAGTCTTCAAACTGTTTTTGTGTGCAAAATAGAATTGCGTGATTCTGCATAAATTGAGTGTTGTTTTGTTGTTGTTTTTTATTGAGGTTGTGGTTCTCTCTTGATTCTAAAGAAAATAAATTAGACAACTAAAAAAATCATATGTAATTGATGAATAAATGATTCAAATAACTCAGTCAAGATTTACTTTTCATAACTGCCTGAATCAGCATTTTTGAATGAATCTCTTGAATTACACAAAGACCAATACATTTTAACAGCCCAGTTTCACCACCTTCTGGCATAATGTAATCGATAAATCTTGATTTGACGTGTCAAATTAATTATTTCAAAAGGTGATTTTATTTACTATCGCACACATCAATATCCGAACTATAAACTTTTATCCAATAATTAAAATAAAAAATAAAAACGCACACAAGAATCGATAAGTGGAATCGAAAGTTTAATTTTACAACAAGTATCTGATTTCCTGACCTTGAGTATCGGATTCTGGAATTGGAATAGATTTTCGATTCCCAACCCTACTTCTGTCTCCAATTTATTAAGAGATCATAAAACTAATTGAATTGGGCAGTTTAGTCAAAATTTTCTGAAGAACCTTGATCACTTCATATGATGAACAGATTTAATTTAGGCTTTTATCAGCAACGCACAAATTGATCCCATTTAATTTCTCAG
The DNA here is from genome assembly GCA_027422405.1 of Ptychobarbus kaznakovi. Lineage (NCBI taxonomy): Eukaryota > Metazoa > Chordata > Actinopteri > Cypriniformes > Cyprinidae > Ptychobarbus > Ptychobarbus kaznakovi. The sequence goes on along the minus strand of CM049808.1, from coordinate 6,839,124 downwards.
TTTTCAAATATTTTGGAAAAAAATAACAAATAAAATTGGGAGACCTTACAGCTTATATTTTGTTGATAAGGACTTAATTACAAGTATTGGAAGATGGTTGGTGTATGTTGCATTCCCAAATCCACATTAAAGCGACTGCAATGCAAAGCAGATGCAGAGATGGACACATATCATGGATTCTGTTTTATTTTCATTAATCGTGATTCGTGCAGCACTACTTCTCAGTAATCGCCAGATCCGCTCTGATATAGTGATGAAGGGAACAATGGAGGAAAGCAGTTCTAATACCTCTTCCTACCTCTGTTTGATATGTAGAGTCATCAATAAGTATGTCATTCACAGGCTAATTCCCACAGATAACGTGAACACTGGGATGCTATCAAAACATTGCTCTGTTTGAGCATTTATATGCTTAAAGTTCAATCATGACTTAAACAATCAATCATAACCCCAGAGAAGCCTGTGTGCACATAGAGCAGCCGCAGGAACATTTGTAATAATGGCTGAGCTGTCAGCGGGGGTGAGCAACATAACTGCATTACTGTCATTATAGATAAAAGTCACGCTGAAGACAACGGCGCGATGCCCGTTCTAACCTCTGCCTTCACTATCCTTCCGTTAGCGTACATAAACCAGAGAACAACAAACCAAACGCCTACATCATTTCTTTACATGATGGCAGTAGGGTAACATTTACTTTGGTGAAATGGGCAAAACAACCTTTAGATTCTAAATGAAATGACAGTAGTACATCATGCTCCAGAACAAATACTGGCATCACAAATCATCAACTGAATGACGGAAACAATGTAAATAGAAAAAGAGACAGTATGAAGCTTACCTTCTTAGGTCCGCTGAAGATCTTTCTGCTGCTCTCCTTGTCTTTCTCCTGAGCTTTGACCTGAGGTTTCCTTACTGTCTCAAATGGAAAAGGGACCTCTGGGAATTCCAGAGGATCTGTAAAGCCACAAAAAGACATCAGCCATGTGTCTGCTAAATGTTGCTATTATCTCTAAAAGGAAAATGTGTTCTCTGAATTGGGCATGTAACTTTTTTTTAAAGTGATACAAAAAACAAAATAATAAAGATCAATATGTTATAAGAAAAGTAAATCCGTGTAAACGTCCATGTGTGAATCTAACAAACACGTCAGGGACATATTTCACAACTAACCAACAAATAAACAAACTAACTAACAAATAAGCAATTATATGCATAAATATGTAAATTAACCAACTAACAAATAAATGACAACAACAAAAACAAAAAACTGAAACAAAAACATACTAAAACTAGTAACAATTGTCTTAGGTAATACTGCGTTTAACTGTCAGGAAAATAAAGTCTCAATAAATAAATAAATAAAAAACAAAAAAAAACAATGGCCCTAAAAACTGGCTTTATTTTCTGTATGCAAAAATAAAAATTGTGTGATAAAATTGGATTACACTTTATTTTAAAGTCCAACTCTCACTATTAACAAACCATTAACTCAACGCCTCAACAAACTCATAATTTGCTGCTTATTAATAGTTATATTATCCAATATGCTAGTAATAAGCATGCTAATATGCAACTTGTTATTAGTGAGAATTGGTCCCTATACTAAAGTGTTACCAGAAAATTCAAACTAGATTTGTTCTTGAAAGCATAGTGAGATCAGGATCAACATTTGTGCAGATTTACAATGGATTCAGGCAGGTACAGCAACGTAAACAGAACCCAAAACTAGATCCCCAGAAATTGTGTTGAGAGTAAATACTGACCGTTTTTAAGGCCATGACTGTGACCTGCAGTGTGACTGCTCTGAAAGCTCTGTATCTCTCTGGGCTTAGGACAGTCAACATTGGTCTCTGTAGACATCAGTGGCACTGCTAAGAATGCTGCAGCCTTCCTCTTAGCTTTCCTTCTTTCAGAGGAACCCTCATCTTCCTCACTGTCACTCTCACTCGGTTCATCAAAGCCAAAGTATTTGATCCTGTAGTTAGAGCTTCCTGAAGCACAGTCGTCATCCTCAGCCACAGCATCAGTGTCATCAAACCCAAAGAGCTCCAGCTTACCGCTCTTCATTTTGCTCTGTGTGGGTTTGGATCGACTAGAAACCCAACAGACAAACAGTCAGAATCTCACACATGTAGACTTTTGGAAAAATGAAGGAATGAGGCCAAGTGAGAGCAATCAATGAATTATGAATTTAAAAGTGGCACCTTTGAGGGTTTTAACACATTTCGCATGTATACCTGATCAGTTGGTGTCTACAAATTAACAATGGTTAAACAAAATTAACCAATTTTTGCAAATAATTCTAACAATCTCAAATTATTGGATTTGTTTGTTTTAGGGCTGTCATTAATTGATTAAATAGGAGTACCAGGTTGTTTACGGGGGGGCTCAATGAGATATAAGAGATAGAAAATAAGAGCCAGGGCTCTAGACTAACTTTTTTCACTGGGTGCACTGGTGCGCCTCTTTTTTTCTTAGGTGCACCGGCACAAAAGTTAGGTGCACCCAAATTTTTATATAGGCAATATTGACTAGTAAACGACTCACTCGTCAACATAAAGTTCTTTATTTGAAGCACATTCTCAAGAAAGTAACTTACTGAAAAAGTGTTGGTGTAGTGCTTCACTGAGCAGAGATTTAAACTTAAAACCTCAAGATAAATAAAATCTAAATTAGTTAGGGCGTCAAAGAACATCTTCCAATGTATTATGACTATCCTCCATTGCAGTCACATGCCCCTCAGCCAACTCTGTAGTTTAGCTTTCTTGATCTTTGTCTTGGCTAAACCAGCTGCCACTCTCTCAGCATCAACATCTTCACTTGGCCCTTCTACACTGTCATCAATCTTCCCTGTGTCTGAAAAGAGCTCTAGTGCAGCTCCTCAAACCCCCCCCTTAAACCCATAAAACAATCCTGCGCCCACCATCCCACCCGCTCAAATAATTGCACTAAACATTGAAAAACATTGAACAGTTTTTTATAACCAATTCTCTGCCAGAAATGTATACTTGCATTTAGGTTATTTGGCATTTTTATACTCATCCCTTTTCTTGATTTAATATTTTGAATTGTTTTTTAGCTTTATTTCATTTAAATGTTTAGTTTTGAAATGTTGTATATTTGATGTTTATTTCATGTCTTTATCTTCTTAAATGTGTGTATATATTATGTATAGTTTTAACTTTTAATTTTAGACTTCATTTGTAAGTCGCTTTGGATAAAAGCGTCTGCTAAATCTAAAAGTAAAGTAAAAAATACTGTTCTGTTCTGTCTAATCGTCTCTCTGTACACTGTATTTTATGCAGCCAAATTCTCAATAAAAGTTTTACTTTATATATTTACTGTTTTGTTGAGTCAACAGATAAATATGAAATAATGATGAAGTCCCTTTAAGAATTCATAAAGCTCTCCCTTCCAAGAAGAGTCTGCAAAAATACTATATTTATAATTGTATTGAGCCGTTGTCTGAGAAATCAAATAATACACAATATGACAAGACAATTCCAGTGCTGTGATTTCTTCAATCATGTAATAGAGAAGCAATAAATCTGTTTTTAATGAACGGGCTCCTCTCAACGCTCGCTGAACAGAGCAGATGCAGAAAAGCGCGCTGATCTCGCGCCGTTGCGGCGTCACAGGACACTCTGAGAGACTCTTTGTCACTAGTTGCTTTTTTGGAAAACAAAAAGGTTGGGGGTTACAAAGGCGCTAAATCTCGCATTGGCAACACTGCGCGCATCTCTACTACTCACCTCTTTCTCTCTGTCTGTGCAGCAGCACATACCATTTGTCAACGCGCACACACACATCAGAATATCTGGTGCGGCCAATCAAGGGGGGGTGCCCTTCTATCTCTGATTGGTTTAGAAATTAACACGGGATGTCTTTTGTTAAACAGAGTTTCTGAGTCGCGGAACTTTTTTTTCTTTTCTCGAATGGCTGGACGCACCAGTGCACCCTGGGATTTTTGTTTGCACCCGAGAGAAATTAGGTCGCAATGCGACCAAATTGGTCGCATTAGAGCCCTGAGAGCAACAAAAATAATCAATGTCTAGAATTATTGTTAATGTTCACTTCTCTATTTTTGTTTAAGCGGTTGAGGTGGAGCTTGGATTATGTGGAAGGGAACCTGCTCAAAACAAAAAAAAAATACATATAAATTAAAATATATATATAAAACATTACAATAAAAACAACATTGAAACTAAACAAAACTAAATACAAATGCCACAAAACAAAACTAAAATACTATAAAAAAAAATATATATATATCAACACAACTAAAACAAAAAACAAAACACACAAAAAAAGTATGTTACGTACTGAAGCTTTGGTAACAAAATCAATGGTTCAAAAACAAATATATAAATGTGAAGAGAGCAATTAGGCATTTTTCTGCCTTCACCTGTGCCACTGTTACTAAGCAACAGGGTAAACAGCTACTGGCTTGATGATGCAAACGAAACACGGTTCGGACCCAAATAAAATCATAAGAATGCACGCCAGTGGGGGAAGAGCAATTGAACAAAGGGGGTTTGGACCAGGCAATTGAACAAAGTGTGAAAGCAACCTAAGACTTAGACTACCGTCCAAAAATAGTATAAAGTCAGGCTCTAAGGTGCGACCAATTTGTCGCACGTGCAACCTAATTTCTCACGGGTGCGACTAACAAAAATCCCAGGGCGCACTGGTGCGTCCAGCCACGAGAAAAGAAAAAAAAGTATCCGCGACTCAGAAACTCTATGTGGTTCAACAAAAAACTCCCTAGGCTTAATCGTGGTCTAAACCAACAGAGATAGTGAAGGGCGGACCCCCCCCCTGATTGGCCGTGGTCCAGATATTCCTGTATGTGTGTGTGCGCGTTGAAAATGCGTCAAGTGTGCTGCTGCAGTCAACAGAGAGAAAGAGGTGAGTAGTAGAGATGCGCGCAGTGTTGCCAATACGAGATTTAGCGCCTTTGTAGACCCCCAAAACTTTTTGTTTTCCAAAAAAAAAACAGTGAAAACAGTCTCTCAAGTGTCTCTGTATCGCCGCAACGGCGCGAACAGCGCGCTTTCTCTGCATCTGCTCTGTTCAGCAAGCTCTGAAAGCCCGTTCAGTTAAAAAAAATTGCTTCTCTAAATGTAATGCAAATATAGAAGAAACACACACTGGAATTGTCTTGTCTTAATTGTGTCTTATTTGATTTCATCAGACAACGGTCAATACAATTATAAATTAGTATTTTTGTGCAGAAGCTTTGGAGGGGAGCTGGTTATGTACTTAAAGGACGTGTTTTCAGTCAATCATTTATCTGTTGTGACAACATAAACAGTAAAATATATAAAAAAACAGTTTTATTGAAATTTGGCTATAAAATAAATGTACAGAGAGACGATTAAGGAACAGAACAGTTATTTTTTTACTTTACTTTTAGTCATTAGCAGGCTTTATCCAAAGCGACTTACAAATAAGAAGTCTAAAATTAAAGGTTAAAACTATACATAATATTCACCATTTAAGAAGTAAAGCATGAAATAAACAAGACAAATGCATACAACATTTCAAAACTACATTTAAATGAAAATAAGCTAAAAACAATTCAAAATATTAAACAAGAAAAGGTATGAGTATAAAAATGCTTCTAACATAAACTAAAGCTAAGTATACTTCTTTCTGGCATAGTAAGAATTGGTTATAAAAACTGTAAATACTTTTTTTTTCATTATGTTCATGCAATTATTTGGTAGTCTGTGGTGGGATGGGCCAGGATTGTTTTTGGGTTTAAGGGGGGGGGGGGTTGAGAAACTGCACGGCATCCCTTCGTTCAGACACAGTGGAAGATCTGATAAACTCAGTGTAAGGGTCAATCTGGAGATGTTTATGCTGAAGTGTGCACTGGTTTAGCCAAACAAAGATCAAGAAGGCCGAACTACAGGGGGCATTCGAGCATGTAATGCAATGGAGGAAGTCCTTAAAATTGAGCCACGGATGTTCAGTTTGGCCTTAAAACACTAAATTTAGATTTATTTATCTTGAGATGTTTTAAGTTTAAATCTCTGCAGTGAAATTGCACCAAACTTTTCAGTAAGTTACCTTTCCTGTAGAATTGTGCTTCAAAAAGCTTTATGTTGACAGATTGTTAGTTAGTCGTTTACTAGTCAATATTGCCTATATAAAAATTTGGGTGCACCTAACTTTTGTGCTGGTGACTAAGAAAAAAAGTTAGGCGCACCAGTGCACCCAGTGCAAAAATAGTATAAAGTACAGCTCACACTGCAGTACTAAGAATGTCATGTTATTACAGCAATGTTCTCACACAAAACTATTACCTGAAAGGTTTGCTTTCTGTCTCCATTTGTTTCCTCAGTCTTACTGCATCTCCTGGTCCAGCAGCTGGGGCGCTTGCTGTGTACTCCTCCATACTGCGGTCCATGGAGTCCTGGAAGGTGACGTTAAACATGGAAACACAAGACGGGTGTAGCACTGTAAAGTCTCTTGTCCGACCTCTGTTTGTAGTTTTCCCAGCATTTTCTGCCCCGCTGTTCTGCAACACTTCCGTAGAGCTATGACTGAAAGCGCTTCCACTCCCATCAGCTCCACCAGGCTGTTTGCCTTTGCTGGGTCTGCAGTACGTTCTGCAGTTGGATGCCCTGAGCACAGACTGCGAGTGGTCCTCGCTTTCAGATGGCTCGACAGGAAAGTTAAAGTTCCCTTGAGCAAACTCGTCTAACCGAGTCTCAGTGGAGGATTTGCCCTGAATGTTGCTGTGACTGTAACTGGATGCCCACAGGGTAGACGGAGGGTCTTTAGGTCCGGTAAAGAGGGATGTGGGGCGTGCTCCCAGACTGACCACAGTGCTCCAGGCATCGTAAGAATCCTTGTCCTCTGTTTTTTCAGACTTTAACGTGGTGGTCTGGGCAAGAGGTCTCGTGTCACTTTCAGAAGGGTTTTTGTACCATGAGTAGCTGTGGCGGTCTGTGCTCTCGATGGACCAACCCTGGGTTTTTCCTACAGAAAAGGAAGTCAAACATCATTCAGATTTTAGAGAACTCGCATGAATTCAAACAACTAAGTTCTTGACCAGTCATGTTCCTAAATCAACAGAAAGTATGTTACTGAAAATAGCTACATTAATAAAGAAAACCAACAGAATACAGCAATAATCAATTACCGGTTTTCAAATACCAATATTCCGGTTTTAAACTATATTAGGGCTGCACGATAGTTGTTACGACTGAATCACGGCTGATTGGGATTTAAACTCCCAAATCTTGAAATCTTATGGAGGCTTGCTACCAATGCAAGATAATGGAACCATCAAATTAAAACCTGATCACAATTAAAATGATTAATCGCTCAGCCTTAAACTATATACTGAGACATATGATGCAAGAGTTTTAGTTACTGACAACATTGTGGAAATACTCCAGTGTTTCCGCTACATTCATTCAGCCGTGGCGGGCCGCCACACCAAAAATCATCCCCGCCATGGCTGCAGCTTCTCAGAAACATTATAGTGACGCAGCTCGCTCAGTCAGGTAATTAGCAGAGAACACAGAGCAGGACTTGGCGCGGGTTTGCGGCTATTAAAAATAATTATTCTCATTCCCGCAGGTTCCATGCTTATAACGCGATGACAGATGACACAATGTATCATTTGCACGTGCTTTTGAGTCTTGCTCATATAAAGTGAAAGAGAACTCACTCCCACGCTCTCTTATTGACCATTTTCTGTGAGCCCACAGATCGCGATAACCAACACAATACTTATAACGATTATTACCGGGAGTATTTCAAATGTTACTATTTTGTAATACGAACTGTTGTAAGACGAAGAATCACGCTGAGTTGTCTAAATTATAACACTGTCTGATTTTTGCAATTTTAAGGGAGGCTTAGCACCTGATGCCGCTAATGCGCGGAAGCAAACACAGCATTAAAACATGAATGAACTGCGATCACTTTTAAATGAAATGATTAATCGCTCAGCCTTTAGCCATATACTGAGACTTGCATATTGCAATGAGCCGTTTTTAGTTATCATTTGAATGAATGATTCAGTGATAAATCAGTGCGGCTGTTTGTAGCTACATAAAGTATCATTTAATTTATTTAAATCATTTAATATTTCTATGGCATTTTATATTTAAAATATGCCAACATGAATTAATGATTGAACTCATGCCACCTCTGAGCCTTATTAAACTTTCCATGGCTGCAGCTTCTCTGAAACATTATAGTTCGCTGTAGCTCGCTACCTCGTACAAATTATATATAGTGTGATCAGACACAGAGCTCCCTATACGCGGGTTTGCGGCTATTAGCTGCATAGGGCCCGCAGGTTCCATGCCCCCTTGCGAAAGATGATTTCATTTTATGTATCATTTGCACGTGCTTGGCCAGCGGAGTATTGCTCATGAATGATAATGAAAGATTGTAATCCCGACTGACGCCCTCTCTGAAAAAACAGTCAAATGACCATGTATGCATTTCGTAAAGTCTCTTGCTCGAGACTAAAAACGGATTGAATGCATAGATAAACCGTGGAGCTTTACATGTTATTTAAGGGGCCGATGACGGATAGTGAACAAATGAATACAACTGTTCAATAAACAATAAGTAATAATAAGTTACTTACGTTGTCTGAATATAACACTACTGTCTGATTTTGTGCAATTTCATCAAGGAAAATAGTTCCAAATAAAGTAACAGCTGAGCCGCTGCGCATCTCTAAAAGCAAACACAGCAGTTTCATTCATGCATGAACTGCGTTTTTAAACGAATCTAGTGAGTCATGATTAGCCATTCCTCACTTGCTTCATTCCTGAATGAATCAGCCGTTCGAATGAATCATTTGAATGAATGATTCAGTGATAAAATCAGTGCTGGCTGTTTTAGTTTCATTTTTTAAGTATCATTTCATTTATTTAAATTATTTAATATTTCTATATTAAAAATGTTTATATTTAAAACATTAATCTCAACATGAAATTATGAATTGAACTCATGCCACCTCTGAGCCTTATTAAACATTCCAAAAGCCACTTTTATGTTCTTCTGTGCCACCTCTGTTGTACAAATTATATATATATATATATATATATATATATATATATGTGATTACTAACTGATTGTCTTATTCTACTTATTATATTGTTTAAATTAGAAATCCTAAAAAGCTTATAAATATATATTTTTGTTATTTGACATTGATGACATACTTTTAATGAAATTAGAAAAAAGCCAAATCTAAAAAGAAAATGCCTCTGTAAATATAATTAAGGAGTCAAATATCACTTATTAGGAAGGCTACTTTATCAAAATTTCTGATTATTGATCAGAAGGTGATCCTATTTTATTTTTTTATTAGGAGGACAAGCGCTCCTAAAAAGAAGAGCATAGAGCCCTGTGTAGCAGTATTTTAGATCCCTGCATGAGGTCTTAGAGACAGCAGCCTAAATGAACCTGCTGCTGTCGGTCATTACTGTCTATTTATACAGTGAAGACTATCCAGTGTCATTTTACAGATGAATAGATTACAAATTTAATTTGTATCTTGTTTTTGTTTGTTTCATTAATTTATTTGTTATTATTTATTATTTACAATTTACTTGTCTTTTTTAGTTATAATAAATTCAATTCTGAGTGCACGTGATTCTTGGGTGGGGAGGGTGCGTGGCCCATGGGAAATAGACCTTCCACCACAGCTGGAAAAAAAATCCTAGAGTAAACACTGTACTCTATTCATTAAACTGGAGCCAAAAGCATCTGAAAATGTGGGTTACTGAGATAATGTGAAGCCAACATGAAAGACACCAAAAGGTGGTCGACCATCTTTATGTAAAATATATAGGCTATATCGCTGTTATGAACGGAGTCAGAGATTCTACACATTTTTTAACTAAGTTTGTGGCCTTTAAGACTGCTCTAGTTAAGCAAAGACCACAAACTTAGTACATCAATTATCTCTGATCCCATGACTAGTCAAACACAGGCAAGAAGATAACATGAACACACTGTTAGACACCTCCAAAGCAATAATCACACCTCTGCAGTCATAACATTGTCTACGCTATAGTCTGGCAGACAACATTTGCTATTTACCATTCTAACATTATTGTACGTATTCTCCATTACACCTATAACCACAATTAAAATCTATGTACTGTGAATCAGGACAAAACATTAATGGCAGCTTTGGAAAAAGGTCCCTAACATACAAAACCACCATTAATCTCCGTAGCAAAAGAAGTCAGTGTTGCAGAAAGGCTGTTAGGTCTAAAAACCATCTATTGCACAACAGCACTCACACAATTTCAGTTATATCACCACTTTGGTCATTCAGAACATTCCCCTATTCATTAGATTGTGAAGAGGCGAAAATGACAAATTAGGCTGTCATGATCACCTCAAACATCCTGACTTTTATTAAACAACATCCAAATGACCATTTATTCTCCACAAACCTATTAACGATAATTTAAGCAGTCATTGTCAAACTACTCATCACTCTTTAAAGACTGAATTCTGTTCAAATCTTAGTTGAAAAGGATTTATGTAACAGACCTATAAACACATCTGAATTAAAGTCTGTGTAATGCATGAATGTCAAGTCAATGAGTGCTCATGCTGTCAGCGTTTTGAATGGGGCAGCAGAAGTCATTCATTTTCAATAGGGGTTTGTGTTTAGGCGATGTGACTGACAGCAACCATTGACGACGCAACAACATTAAGCAGTAGTGAACTATTCTAATGCACAGTAACAAGACAGTGACCACCAACGGAAAAGCAGCACACGATGGGCCTCCTGAAGTTGGAATGTTGACAAAATCACGGAATAAAATATATATTGTATTACAAAGCAATATTTTGGATTTTGAAAAGCCTGTTGACTTCTGCCATTTATCTAAGGTGACTTTCTTTTAAAAAATAACAAATAAATAAAATAAAAACATTTGTTTCTTATTTATTTGGTTCCACGGTGTTTACTGATTTTGGCTTTATTTAAATTTTGTGTAATTAATTTATTTTGTTTTACAAAGTGTGTTGTGCCTACAAGCTTTCTTATTCATTTTGCTAATAAATGTTCTTCGTTTCTTATTTATTTGGTTCCACTGTGTTTACTGATTTTTAGTTTTGTGTACCTATTTGAACCTTGTGCAAGTTATTTGTTATTTTATATTAGGCATATTGCATGGTGTATTTGTATTCGTTATGTTAATTAGCTAAATGTTTTCTGATCAATATATAGGCTACGTGATTTTGACGTATTTTGTTTTTGCTTGAACTGATTTAAGCAATTGGCACCGAATTGCCGCTAATTCGAAAGTGAAATTAAAATGCACATGCCACTTTTAAAAGCGAGGAAAAGAGGGAAAACTCAAACAAACCCACCCCACCCCAAGGTGATTCCGGTTTTACCGGTGTTGTCACACGCCGATTAACCGGTGGTTAATTTCCTTACAGTCACAACTACTCAGAATTTGACTTTCATTTTCATTTTCGTGTGAACTAGCCTATCCATTTAAAGTGCAAAAAGACTGCTTCTTAAATATTAAGTCTACTACATATTCTTTATGTTTATAAAATTTCACTATATAATTTGATAAAACTATTGTCATACCATAAGCACACAGCAACTAAAAAGGTTTTCACGACAATCTGTCAAAACAAAAGTTTGGTTTAACGAAGAAATTGAGAAAAATACATTACTATAATACAGTAGAATGTATTTATCAATATAAGAATAATACAATTACTAAAACTTTATATTTTAAGGAATATTACACAATTTTTCTCCAGTGATTTAAATAAACCTGTTGTGCAGCACTTTGTTTGCGGATTCGGACAGTCACATGATTTAAAGAAATGGAAAAAAAAATCCACATATTAATCATACATAATAAATACTGCAAAAATTAAAAAGGTGATTTCATGGTGATTTTAAATATTCAATATTAAATGACATTTGGAAAAATCCTGTTTGTATTTTGTATTTTTTTTTCATAAATAGATAACTGGGTACAAGACCATTCTTTGACATTTCAAAAATAATAAATTTCCGGAAGAGGATAGAGAAATACAGTTTCCACTCGGCAGCGCTCTCACATCACCACTCCGACAGAATTGACAAGTTTCAATCTCTGAAGCAGCGAGAAGTCAAACAAGTCCACGTTCCTCCATCGCTGTATAATCCTCTGTGTTTTATCAATGTAAGTGTCATCTTTAATCCCATCCTGCCCTCTGACCACCATAGGACACTCGTTTACCACATTTTGGGGTTTCTTAGAGGAGCATATGTTTTCTAGCTCACACCAACATATTTATGATAAATCAAATTCTCAGAACGTCTGAAATCTAAAGAAACTTTCAGACAACCAGGAGCTGTCAAGCTTTTAGATGGAGCTAATAATCTGACTGAGTTATTTTCTACTAGCCATAATTTAAATAAAAATTATTTAATAATCGCCATGTCCAAAAGACCTTTTAATCAAGATTAATTTCGTTCTTGGTAGGGCTGTGCAATACAATGACATTATAAAACAAACGTATTAAGCTCAAGTCATTATCAAGGTTAAGCTAACTGTCAAGGTTATGACATGATTTAATTGCACTAATTCACAATTTCTTGTACAAGTGATAAACAAAGGCTATGTACACGGTTGTCTTCAGATGTGATGTCACTGAAGTGGAGAACCTGCATCTGGGGAGCAGTTCATCCAAGATGGTGTTTACATTCAAAACCAGCTAAAAGGAGGGGGTATTGTAAAGTTTTAAAAGACAAGGGAGCTTGTGCTAGTTTGTCAAAATGAATCTGATGACTAAGGCAAGACAGTCATTGCAGCTGCAGAAAAAGATTTGGTGCAAAACGAGGAAGCACCTCGACTGTGTGGGAGTATTTACGTGTTAAATGCTGCTGAGCATCTAATCGTGTTTATTATAGAATTTTCTAGGGCTGGCTCGATACCACTTTTTCAGAACCGATACCAAAAAGTCTGAGTATCTGCCGATATCAATCCGATACCAGCACAGTTTTTTTAAATCATTTTAGAATTTCTAAAATTTTTACTTGACTTAAATATTCATCTGTACCTCACATTAAACTATGCAACGGCTTCAGAACACTTGAAATATAGTGCACAAAAACTTTATGGTGTTTTATAATGTGTTTGTGGCTTTTGTGGGGCTTAACGATAACACAATATTAGCTATGCAGAATATCAAATTTGGATTGGTCTCGTCAGACCGCTACCCCGATCCAGCAGAAAATGCCAGTATCGAAGCAATACCGATCCTGAATATCGGATCGGCGCACCCCTAGCATTTTCCCAGTGCCCAGAAAGCCCACCTTAAGAGCAAGTCATGTAATAAACGGAAAATGGAGTTAAATCTCTACTCTCCCCATAGTGGGAGAAAGTGTTCGTCTTGAGGTTCCAGGTGTTATTTTTCAATCCTGTTGTTCAGATTTACACTTTTTTCTGGATAATACTTACACTTCAGTATAACATTTGAGAAGTTGATTGTGAGAAGTTGAATGTGAGAAGTTGAAGAGACAAATAATTTGAAAAATACATAACTTGATAAATCTGCAAAATAAACAGATTTATACTTCAGACTGCAGCTTCCTGATTCTGTAATATGGTAGTTTTCACAAATAAATATATTTTTAGAATAGATATAATAAGAATAAAAAGGAAGCAAACACTGTAACAGTAATCTGAGTAATGTGGTAAGTCTGTATGCGCTAAGGATTTTTTTAGCACTAATTTTACATAAAGCGCTCAGTAAATATGACATGAATTAGGGATGCACCGAAGTGAAGCTTCTTTTTTTTGCTATTTCCGGTTGGCGAACATTCGGTGCATCCCTTTCCCTAGTAGTCTACTAGTAGTGGACCAGCAGCTGGATAAATGCAGATTTGAATGTCTTTAACACCTGTTTCACATCGTAAGCGTCAGTGGAGAATGAGCAGCGTGTGATTTGTCACCGCCCATATCAGTGAATGACAGCGTTTACACATGGGCAGCTACAAAACGTGCTTTTCACGCTCCACTGACACTCGCCATGTGAAAGAGTCGCAATATACATAGCTGAATCATTGTCATTCTGGAAAAAGATTGTGTGGGTGTTTGAATCATGATCGCAATTTTTTAACAATTAATGGTGCAGCTCTAAAACGCGCTTCTCACGTCTTCTCACATGCTTCTCACGCTCCACTGACATTCGCCATGTGAAACAGTCGCAATAGACATAGCTGACTTGTTGTCATTCAGGAAAACGATTGCGTGGGTGTTTGAAGCAAGATCGCAATTTTTTTACGATTAATGGTGCAGCTCTAATGTAAACACTGCTAAATGTTTTGGGAGAATATCGTCACAAATCGGATCTTGCGAGATCTCGTGCCACGAGATCTCGTCACATCCCTAGAGTCAGGGTTTGGATTAATTAATCAAAAATAGGTCATTACACTTAAATCTAATAACGATATGGACCAGTATCTGTTAATATTAAGCCGCAAAAGTATGTCATGACATAGTATGACATTATGTTCTCATTTAGACGTCATATGCTGAAATCACTGCAAGCGTCACACGCGCTTTAGTGTATGTAACGTTAGTAAACAAAACCGCGTGCCTCTGCCGTTCATTCATTCACACAGAGACTCCCAGAACATGCAGGATTCATATTTGAATCTACTTTTTCGGCTTAATATTTACAGATACTAGTCCATGTCGCGATTTGATTTAAATGTAACGACCTACTTTTAATTAATTTATCCAAACAATATCTCCTGAACTGCTCTGAGAGTCACTTCACGAGCATTTGACGGTTTGATTTGAGTAAAACCAGCAGCATCTCATATACACAGAACTGTGAAGGTATTCACGGCAACCCGTCAAAATAAAAGTTCGGTTTAGACATTGTGCCAGAAATATATTAGGCTACTATTATTTAGTAGAATGCATTTGATACTACTACTACGGTTTCAAAAATTAATAAAGCTTTATTTTACAATATGTCTTCCATGTTTTAATTTTATTAGTAAATCCCCTTTATTTACCAAAAAATAAAAGTGACAAATTAAAAGACAAATTAAATTTAGGTGAAACTTGTTTGCTGTTTTCCATACTTTTATTATTGTGGAAAAACTTGAAACTATTTTAAATCAGCACAAAGAATGACATTGATTTGTGTATATTTTATTTTTGATTGACTTTATTAATAAATATAGTTTGTTGTTTAATTAGCATGTTTTTGTGTTTTGCTTTGGTACCGAAATTGGTACGGAGAACCATGGATTTTCACTGGTATCGGTACCGAATACTGAAATTTTGGTACCGTGACAACACTAGTTGCAGCCCTAGTCAGGAAATGTTATAATTTTAAGTTTGGAACGTATTTTTCAGTTGTGAGTCCCAAAATGGGAGGTGCTGGCTAACAGGTTAATCATCAGGATGTTGCTAGCTCTTCCGCTCAATTAGCAGAGGTCATGCTCCTTAATATTCAGTGGGTGCTCCTACATTTTTGATGGGGCTCCTAACTTCTTGAATTTGGGAACACCTGTGCTACCAAGTAAAAAAGTTAATTTCGAGCCCTGGGACTTCCTTATTCTTATTAAATTAAAATGCTAATTAGCACTTAACATTTATAGTTATTGTCCATAGACAAATTCATTTTTGATCCAGTGAGCTCTGCTCTGCTGTCTGTGAACATAAACATCTACTTTTTGATAATAGATTGATCCAAGCAATATGCATAGGAGCAACAAAACTGAAGTGTCTTAGGGAGAGCCACTCATCAGCATACGTTATCATTAGAGACCCGTAGCGGTTACAGACAAGGTGATGAGTTCTGTGTGCTGTGCTTCTAAATGAGATAAGCAGCTCAAAGGAGCCTGTCCAGACGCTACGCTCCATCAGCGTCTAAGTGTTCTCCTCGTATTAACATCGCCGCTGACGGGTGTCAGTGTTCTGAAAGTTTCCTCTAACTTCACCTCATTGATTACTTCGTCAGCCAAATGATTTGCAAGACCCTGGAGGAGTACCGACTTGAAAAAGCAATTACGCAGAGGAAATGTAAAATAGAGTTTGAGCCAATTAAAGATTTTCATTTCTTGGTCTGCTGGGAGCTCCAGGCTGTTGTTGCAAGAGTCAGTCCGCCGTATCCATTACTGTGATATTAAGCAGGGTCTTACACAAGTCTGCAACACTGGTGTCCTGAGCATTTACAGCACTCAAGGCAGAAGATGCCCTCAAGGAAGCTTTCTGTGAAACGTGAACGATAATTATTATTAAATTTTTATTTAAAAATAGTGACTGATGTGATTGAGTGAACTCGGGTCTGTACCGCTACAACCAAAATCCCTACGGCAACACACATGTGACATTCTGCCCACATTCACTTCCACATTTATTCTCCTTCCTTACGACACAAATACGAAATCAAAGTGTGACAGTTTGTTTTTGGCATTTTTGGGGTATGAGCAGGAAGGTTTTTTTTCACATATTCACCTAAACATGAAAATCCATACGCATCTACAAAATTAAACTGTAACTCTACATTGGAAACAGTGAAGGTTATTCATTATTTTAGAAGAACTCACTGTTTGATGCGAAAACCAAGCATTCCCACAGTCACAGTGGGCAACACTATCGCACAAGCAGTAATCTCATTAGCTAATTTTCACATTTCACCTTCCGTGTTTTAATTTCAATGAATGCCTTATTTTCTACATACAAAATAAATAAACTGCAAAGTATTAAAATCCATTTATCAGTAATACAAATGTCTGTGAGGACAACATAAATTTAGCCTGAAAATGGCTAGTGTTGATTAAATATACTTTGAGGAACTTGAGGATTTGTAATAACTAGAAACTATACACGAATACATAAGCCCCAACAAAGAGCTACAGCACAAAGCAGACACTTACGGCTGAAATACTCATGACTTTAGCCCAGATTTTTGCTCTGATTTACGATCAGGACAAGCTGACACTAGTTGCCGAGTCAGTCTGCAGATATAGGTGTTGACAGATATCACAGAAAATGATGATTCTATCCTTCTGAGGATATCAAACATGATTGACATTTTGAGCCGATTTTAGAACACATTGTTTTCATTTTTTACACATCTCCTGGTAACAAGGTACATTTCTGAGAGTGTGTTGCGCTCGGAACGACTTGAAAGTATGGTAGTGTGTGATCATCAACTGTTTAGTGTATGATGACAATATGTTTCCACTTAAACTATTACAATGTCATCAAGTGTACGATGCCAGTGATTTAAAATCTGTTCAGATTTAGAAAAATCACACAGTGTATTCCAGCCTTCAGTAACAAGAAGTAGGTCTAATCTTGTTTTTTTAATGTAAGCATTCACATGCGCTTGTAAAAGATGCTGGATATCTATCAGAAACACCTGATGATATAAACTGAAGAGGACTTCACCAATGCTCTTGCACACCTCTCAATCTGAGCAAAAGAAACTGTAAGAAACAGCTGACAAGCCCTCCACAGGACAGTCAATAGGGCCCTATGATTTCCGCGATGCAGAAAACGCGGACGGAATCGCGGAATCCAGTCATAAAAACGGAATTTACAGTTTAACGCGGAATGTCATGGAATGTTTCAAAGTTTGGATGAATTAATCGAATGTAGGTCATTACACTTAAATTAAATCGTGATATGGACTAGTATTTGTAAATATTACGTCCGCAAAAGTTGATTTAAATATGAATCCTGCATGTTCTGCGCGTCTCTGTATGAATGAAGCAGACGCGCGGTTTTGTTTACTAACGTTACATACACAGCGCGCGTGACGCTCGTCTGCAGTCTCAATGAGGACATAAATATATGAACAACAGCTCCAGAACTGTTCTGGATGTCACTTCACGAGCATGTTACCATTTAATTTGAGTAAAACTAGCGTCATATCATACACACACAGAACTTTAAAGGTATTCATGGCAACTCGTCAAAATAAAAGTTTGGTTTAACTTAATAAAGGCATTGTGCCTGAAATAGGCTATATTACTATTATTTAGTAGAATGTACGTAATACTACTACTGTTGAAAAATAATTAAAACTTTATTTTTTAAAGAAATAATCACAAAATATTTTAATTGTAATAGTAAATCCCCTTTATTTGCCAAAAATGTAAATGTTTATTTTTCATTAATTCAAGTATAAATTAAATCAATGTGTTATTCCTTCTTCTGATAACCAGTACAATTTAAATACACAACAGAATTTCTGAGGGGGAAAAAAATATTTAATTAGGCTACTGTAAGAATGAATAAAAATTGTTTGTATGAATTCAAATAATTAGACTGAATGCTAAAACAGAATTTGGTAACAATAAAACATAAGGTGAGAAAAAAATTAAACATTTCATACGGCCCTAAACATGTAATTTTTTTTACGCTTTTAATAAATTAATGTTACATTGTATAAGTTTCATGATTTTAATTAATTAGACATGCTTTTTGATTAATACAATTTAATTTGACCATTAAAAAGGAGTCCAGAAAATTAAAACGGGAAAGAAAACTGAATCCTGAAAAATTCAAACTGAAAAAAACGGAATTTAGAAAAAAAAAAAACGGAATTTGTGAAAAAAATTAAACGGATTTCATAGGGCCCTAAGTCAAGGATTTAAAGAGGACTTTGGTGATGATACTGTATATGCTTCCTTGCTTCAATTATGTCCTTTATGCTAAATATGAACTGCAAAGTCAAACTTAAGAAAGATTTAGAAACGATAAATTAAAGTTGTTTGTTTAAATGTTTCAGGCATGTAAACAACCACAAAAACCATCTAGGGTAGGTTTATACAATGTGGAAACTAAGCTCACACTCACTTCCTGTGAAGTTAAACAGGTGAAACACCTGAAACACTCTAACAGCATATAACAACAACTGATTAATGCAGGGATGCTAGAACAAATCAGGTAGTTTAAATGTTAAAACAAAACTCCAACGTATTTTTTGAGAGAAAGAAAAACCCTTCAGGGAAAAAACATACCTGTAGTAGAGGCGTTAAAAAAATTCCCAGGATCCTCTGGCACTTTGTGAGCACTTCTCTCAGTGCTGAGAGTGAAAGGGGCCCTGCTGGGGGCTACGGCCTCTACGCAGGCGGGCTGGTTTACCCTGCTGTTGGGCTCCAGCGTTAGGCTGGCCTGGGATCCCCCAGTTGACGTCACCTTAGGTTTAGGCTGGGCTACATTACGAGATGTGACCGGCCTAGATTCGTCATCACTATCAAATCCGAACGGATCCTCTGAGCCATCACCGTCCGAGACCTTGGTCCTCTTGGTCTGATCTGTCACCTCGGTCTTCAAGCCAGGCCTCTTTGCTCCCACCTTGGCTTTGTAAGTCGTCTCGCCCCATTTGGTGCTGAGAGTGGCTCTTTTATTGGAAAACACCTCATCAAACTTCGAGGTCCCATCGCCTCCTCTTCGGCTGTATGTTTTTCCAAATCTAGATGTCATTGTGACATCTGTCTCATATTCCCTGTGAACAATCAAAATACCGTTACATGAATAATTCACTGGCTGTTTTGTAATCAAATGATGACTATTAACAATCTGCCTCAAGTTTCATCTGTTCATAATGAATAAAATCAACATTATTCAGCATTCTACATGTGTGAAGATCTTGGGGCTATTCATTATAAAACAGATGCACTCAAACTCATTCAAACCTGACAACTACTTGCATTTCTGTGCTGATAAAAAGCAGGAAACTAGAATTTTTTCACAATGTTATTTTGATTTCGATACACATATGCATAGAAATCAATGCAGTAATGTGCTCAAACAAAAAAAACAGAGATTTAAAGGAACAGGCTATTTCACCAACAAACTGAATAAATGTTGGTGTGAGTAAAATTTTTAGCAAATCTTAATTTTGCTTTGTGAAAGTTCCAAGATCCTGACTACAATAACAGCAATAAATTAAACGAAAAACTACCACAGATTTTAGACAAAGGTTGTAAACCTGTATTCCTTGAAGCAAATGCTATGGCACATTAATACGGCAATCATTCATAACCATGATATTACCACTTTGATCATTTGAGGCGGCCATTGGTTTGCAACCTAGCTAGTCCAAGCTGAACAAACCCAAAACTATTAAATAAAATGTATGCTACAATTCCATTAAATAATTTCTGTACACAGAAGTATCAGAATAAATAAGTTTAAATGTCAGGTTGTAACCTACATAAGAAAAACTAAACTGAAATAATGTGCTCAACAAAAAAAATCATAAGTTTAAGTTTTCATATATCAACAAAAAATAATAACAGGCAGTGCAAGTTCCAAGATCTAAAAAATAATTCATTTAAAAAATGCAATTCATTGACGTACCAAATGCCATTGAACATTAATATAGCAATCATTAAATTCCATGGCATTACCATCATCATAATTTTAGCTCTTTACTGCTTTTCAAACTAACTACTGCCAACTGAACAACCCCAAAAATATTAAACAAAATGTTATAATTCCAATCGATAACATTGCAAACACAGCAACTGTCCCTCAATAATCACCAGCAAACTACGAATGCTAAAGCTAGTATGATTTTTAGCGAATGCTAATAATAATTGTAACGTTACCTGTTCTCTTCTGTTTACCTTTTATTTTCTAAAGCTCTTCCCTTCGCTAAGCAAATAAGACATTAACACAACTTCTTTACGTGGATTCCAACAATAGAGTGTCTGAAAACCAGCTTAGCTGATAAAAACAACATAACCATGCTAACGGCTAAAGGAATAG
The DNA here is from genome assembly GCA_027422405.1 of Ptychobarbus kaznakovi. Lineage (NCBI taxonomy): Eukaryota > Metazoa > Chordata > Actinopteri > Cypriniformes > Cyprinidae > Ptychobarbus > Ptychobarbus kaznakovi. The sequence goes on along the minus strand of CM049808.1, from coordinate 6,818,356 downwards.
CAAGAATATTAGCATAAAAAGGCTATCAGGCTAATCAGGCAATGCTGTGAAATAAACTCTTATATTCAGCATTAAAACTCAACCACTATTTGGTTAAAATTTAGATTTTTAATCTACAGAAGAACTGAAGCCACAACAGGACCAAAGGAGGTAAAAACTCGCCTGGTTAATGAAGAGAGTGAATCCGGGCCTCTGAGCTCCACTAACACTATAAACAAACACTAAATACTGACAAGTACTGCTTCACGAGCTCAACCAACACAGTTATACGTGTATCTGAAATATGAGTTTCGATATAACGGAATATAAAGATTCATAAGCTTTCTATTTAAGTTTTCCTCATGTATTTTCCCTCGATTGTTTCGGCTCCGAAACACCAACGGCCTCCATTTGCGTTCACCCTCCCTCGCGTTTTCGCGTCACGACAATCGCGTCGCGGGTCGCGGCACAGGCGTAAATGTTGACCAATCACGGGCCGCGCTGTGCATACGTCAAACGATTTCGAGGTGTGTAATTGGATAGTCCTGGAAAGAGCCTTGAACTTGAACGCGATGGGCGTCACGTACTCCTCGCTGAACTGTGGGAATTGTAGGCAGTTGTTGGTTTCATGTTAAGGAATTTACTGAAATAACGCTTAACAGAAAACGATATATATATACACGCCCAAGAAGGCTATTTTTAACTAGAAACTTTATTTAGTCCAAAAATGTTTAGTAGTTAGTAATACAATTAAATGAAGAAACAAATGGCAGTTTAACATTGGCTACATTTTTGGCCAATAGTGAATACTTTCGTTTGTTTGTATAGCATTTTATTTTTATTTTATTTCTGTTTTGGTCAGGAATCTGACAGGTCAAGTGACCCATAGGTATAATGTATATGAAGTGAACCACATGTATCCTAGCAACAGGAACTGTCAACAAGAAGTAGAGAAGTTTGTTTTACTTTTGATCCACCTGTACAGTACTGCCTGGTTTATTTTGTGTCTTTCCGTGTTTTTTTAAGGTGTAGTGAGAAAACACGCTTTATTCATTAAACTTTGTTAGTATTTTAACGTCTTAATAGTGTTTACAACATGATGTGAACAGTCTGTCAGCGCCAGTGAAAGTATTTGGATTTAAAGAGAATGCACATCCAAGTTGAGTCCTTTATCCAGCAGGAATATGCCATTCAGACCTCACACAAGGTGAGTTAATGCATAAGTGTCATGTACTTGTCATTTGGAAACGTTACGATTTTTAACTGTTGTTAAAAAAGTCTCCTATTTTCACCAAGTGTGTATTTATGTGCGAAAATACATTAAAACACTAATACTGTGAAATAGTATTATACATTAAAATAACATTAAATACATTATACATTAAAATAACATTAATATATATATATATATTTTTTTTTTTTAATTGCATTTTTTTATCCTGTGATGCAAAGCTGAACTGTCAACATCATTACTCCAGTCTACAGTGTCACATGATCCTTTAGAATGTATTGTAATATGCTGATTTGCTTCATTCATGTATATCCTATGTTATGTTGACAAAATGTCCCCATAAAGACGGCAATACACGGTCCCCATGAGGAAACAAGCTTATATGTCATACAGAATGAGATTTTGTGTAAAGCTAAAAAATGCAAAGTTTTGTGTGAGGGGTAAGGGTGAAGAAAGTACAGTTTGTACAGTATAAACATAAATAATTATGCCTATTGAAAGGTGCATTCAATTGATCAAAAAGACAGTAAAATCATTTATAAAGTTACAAAAGATTCTGTTTCAAATAAATGTTTTTTTTTTTTTTTTTTATCAAAGAACGCTGAAGAAGAAAAGGTTTCCCCAAAATATAAAGCAGCAAAACGTTTTGACATTGATAATAATAAGAACTGTTATAATACTGAACACCAATAATAATTAAGCAGCAAATCAGCATATTAGAATAATTTCTGAAGGATCATATGACACTGAAGAATGGAGTATTAATGCTGAAAATGTAGTTTTCTTTTATTTTTTTTATTTTTTAAGATTATATTGTCATTTCTTTGTAACTGTGAAATGTTCTTGTAATGTCTGACTAAAAACTATTTTAAAGTCGCTCACCAATTATAATTATTTATTTTTTTCTCAGTGTAACAAAAATATTTTACAATACACTTCATATCTAGTTAATTTAAGGAATTGTGTTTGTAAATCTTTATTAGGTTACTCATCCAGTACTGTTGTTTTTCAGGTTGGTGTTTATAACCTCCCAACAACAAAACTCTACCAGAAGAGTAAGTTCAAATCTCCTTCACAACTCTGTACCAAATATATTTATTTCCCTTTGGAATATTTAGCACATACTGTTATTATATGCTTCTAACAGGTGTCTGCTCACCCACTATGTCAGCGCACACAAGTTGGGCACACTAACCGCTGGCAGCTGGCAGGTGCTTTAGGCAGTGACCTGCTGGGTCAGGCACAGGTTCGGAGGTCAGAGGAGTTTGGTGGTAAATCAGCAGACAGAAAAATTAAATCAGGTGAGATGTGCAATCAACCTAAAAATGCAATGCAGGAAAATTGTGTTGGACTCATGCACACATGAAAAATAAATGATCACATCCTACTTGATAACCTTTGTAGAGATAGTTTACCCAAAAATGAAAATTCTGTCATTATTTACTCACGCTCAAGTTGTTCCAAACATTTTCTGCTTTTTAAAATGAAAGTGTGCGTTTTTGGGGGGAAAGTTCCAGTTCAGCTGTAGTGAAATCAATAAGACATGGGTATGAATATTTTGATTTATGTGTGTGGTGTGTGTGTGTGAGTGTGTGGTGTGTGTGTGTGTGGTGTGTGTGTGGGGGGGGGGGCATTTATTATGTGGTTTAATGAGTCATACATAATGACAGGGTATGACATAATACAAGGAGAAAGGTAGTGTGTAGGGCAATAGCACATACGGTTTGTGTAATCATACAATGAGTGGAAAGTGTGTGAGGGCTGTAGGTGTGTGTGTGCAATGTGTGTAGTGGAAAGTGTGTGTGTGTGTGTGTGTGTGTGTGTGTGTGTGTGTGTGTGTGTGTGTGTGTGTGTGTGTGTGTGTGTGTGTGTGTGTGTGTGTGTGTGTGTGTGTGTGTGTGTGTGTGTGTGTGTGTGTGTGTGTGTGTGTGTGTGTGTGTGTGTGTGTGTGTGTGTGTGTGTGTGTGTGTGTGTGTGTGTGTGTGATCAAAATCAACAAAAGAGAAATTATATGCAAGTGCTATAACAAGTCTCAGTTAGCTTAATGCAGAACACGTAGCAAGGTTTTTTATTATATATTAAATACAAATAAAACAGATAGAATAGAAAAATAATAAAGCAAGCTAGTGTTAGAGTCCTTTTTTATGCTTTTATTAATTGTATAATAAATAAACAAAAGCAAATAGATAGATAGAAAACAAAAAGATTAGAAAAGCTAGTTTTAGTTTTTTTTGCAGTAAAGCAGTAAATGAATAGAGTGCAAGTCTAAAAGGGCCTATTTTTTAAAAGAATAGAATTAGAATAGAGTGGTAGATTTAGAGGGTCAAATAAAGATGGAAGATATGTGGTTTTAGGCGATTCTTGAAGGAATCAGCTGCTCGGATTGAGTTGGGCAGATCATTCCACCAGGAGGGAACATTTAATTTAAAAGTCTGTGAAAGTGATTTTGTGCCTCTTTGGGATGGCACAATAAAGCGACGTTCAATTGCAGAATGCAAGCTTCTAGAGGGCACATAAGTCATATGAATTTTGGTAAAGGGGTGCAGAGCCAGTGGTGGTTTTGTAGGCAAACATTAATGCCTATTATAGCTATCTTGCTGCCGCATTCTGGATTATCTGTAAAGGTTTGATAGAAGTGGCTGGAAGACCTGCCAAGAGAGTATTGAATAGTCCAGCCTGGACAAAACAAGAGAATTGCTCTACAAATCATGACAACACATGTCTTTCAGAACAGTGTTTAGATTTGCAAAGGCTTTCTTATATCAAGGAGTAACTAACTTGCATTAATGAGTTTTACCCATAATGCCGCAGCACGTCTTTAGCATTGACTTTTGCCAGAATCCTGGGTTGACCGGGGATACGAGTGCCGTGCCAACCCGCCGACCTGGTGTCACAAACCTGGCATCATTTTAGAGATAGGCACCTGTAGGGTTTTGGCACAGGAGGGGTTTAAGAGGCATTGGCAGTTACGCACTTGAACGCCCTTTACCCAGTGAAACAATAAGTAAGACAGTATGGCTTTTGATTACTATGCCAGGTTTCTAAGAGTCTTTTTAATTCGGAATAAACAGAATATTGTGATGAAATAGAGGTACACATGCTGAGAGGCATCTGCTTGAATTGAATGCTTCTTATGACTGGAGTTATTGCTATAGCTTTGTAGATTGTTTTTACTTCAGAGACCATACAGGGAGGAATATAGAAAGTTAAGGTTAAGGTGTTAAGATATGCCAGAAGAGATTAAAAGAAGAGGAGATGCTACACCATGATAAACATGCCCCCGTCCCAACTATTTTGAGACCTGTAGCGGGCATCAAATTTGAAATGAGCTCATTTTGTGCATAAAACTGTAAGATTTCTCAGTTTAAACATTTGTTAAGTTATCTATGTTATTTTAAGAATAAAATATTGGCTCATGTGATTTGAAAATGTATTCAAACTTAAAAAACTTACCAACATTTCCAGAATTCGGGTTGTAATTAGAGTTCAAGGGATTAACTGCATTAACTAGATTTTTATATTTATTTCATGATTAATGTTACAAATGATGCAAATTTGTGTTATAAACTGCATTGAGTCATGTATCAAATGTTGAAAATCAGTGTTGCAAAGATTGCATGTTAAAAAAAGTTATGTTGATGTTAAGAATGCTTTTATATATATATATATATATATATATATATATATATATATATATATATATATATATATATTACTCCACCTTAGGCCATCCAAGATGTAGATGAGTTGTTTTATTTATTGAAAGAGATTTGGAGAAATTTAGCATTTACATCACTTGCTCACCAATGGATCATCTGTAGTGAATGGGTGCCGTCAGAATGAGATCCAGAATGGACAGAGAACTCTTTTAGCAGGAATCAATGGTTTTAATATAAAAACATCTCGATGGATTTGTATATTACAAACTATAATTACAATATAATGTGGATTTCTGTCATGCTTTTTATCAGCTGTTTAAACTCTCATTTTAACACACCTACAGTATTCACAGGGGAACCATTGGTGAGCAAGTGATGTATTGCTTAATTTCTCCAAATCTGCTGTGACGAAGAAACAAACATCTGTACATTTTCAGCAGATTTTCTTTTATTTTGTTTACTATTCCTTTAATAAGAAGTGCAAAAGGATCCATAACAGATGGTAAACATTATCTCAAAATATATTGCAAATAATTCCACAGTAGAATATTCTTAATTTGCATTTATTTTTCATCCTTTACTTTAATTTTCATTAATACAAACAGCCATCTGTCACAGACATATGTTTACTCAAAACCCAAATATCTGGAACACTTCCTATTATCCTATTCTTGAACACGCACAATCTTGGAGTTTCTCTCACTGTGTGTTTATGTTGCAGCTGACCCAATGGGACTCCACTGGCACAAGGATGCCACTAGCTGCCCACAATCCCCTTTGCCACATCTCATTCACCCGCTCTCGGGCAGCCGACGTACCAGATTCTGGTATGTTGCCAGGGGCAAGTGGACTTCCATGACAACTGTTTAGCGGGAGAGAGACGGGTAGACGAGGAGAGAGGGGGACAGTTTATCTCACTCCAGGGATAGATCTATGGGATATCTGCCAGGTCACATGCTATCATTATGGAGCAGGTTGGATAGCACATTAGAGAATGACAACTTTCAATTTGGTGTGCCTTTGAACACAGAGGACTATCAGGAGGGGCCGCAGAACACTTGGCAATGAAGCACTGTGGGATTAGAGGGGATTAAACTGACAAAGTGTGTGTGTGTGTGTGTGTGTGTGTGTGTGTGTGTGTGTGTGTGTGTGTGTGTGTGTGTGTGTGTGTGTGTGTGTGTGTGTGTGTGTGTGTGTGTGTGTGTGTGTGTGTGTGTGTGTGTGTGTGTGTGTGTGTGTGTGTGTGTGTGTGTGTGTGTGTGTGTGCGTGTGTGTGTGTGTGGATGCACCTATAATGTATCTCTTTACCTTTATTTGCAGCAAAGATTTCACATGGTCTTCAAAGCTTGACACTCCAGAGGAACAATTTTACATTTTGTCTCGCAGATTGACCCAAAACACTAAATCAGGTATTGACAAACTAATTGGTGATATTTGCTAAGACAGGAATTATTATTGCTAATGCTCAAATTTATTTTGAACTACCATGTTCTACAGGAAAGTATGATTGCTCAAATTATGTGACTTGTGTAGAAGAGGTGTATTATTGTGATTTTCACCTGTATGATGATAAAATGATAATAGACTAATAATGATAATAGACTCATATCAAGAGACTGTATAGTAAGTAAAAGTAAGATTAAAGTCAAAACTAAGCCATAGCAACACCCTAACAATGTGACGATTTCTGTGATCGTGGTTCCAAAACGAAACGGTGGTCCTAAGATGGCCATTGCAACCAAAGATAGACTTTGATCATTTTCTGACAGTGTCAGAAATTCAGCATGATCATTACACAGTGTTTGCTGCTACGACCCACGTTTACTTACCAGCCAATAAAAATGCAGGAAAAAATGGCGTTGATCAATGCGACATGACGTTAAAACTTAAAACTGCTTACTTCAAACAGCTTCCTCTTTTATCAGCAAACATAAAAAGTACAACTGCCAAACTGCTTCATCATGCTCTTTTTGTTTACCACTAGTGCATGCTAATGATGCTTTATTACTCAATGGTAACTAGCTTCGTAGCCTACGAGTCACTAGGTGTCCTCATCGTACAGTCTGCATACATGTTGTAACCAAGTTTTTTAGATCCATGTCTCACAGTGTGATTTGTAATTATCTTAGAGGATGACTAAAACCGTGCAGTCTGTAGAAAGCTTAAAGGGATCCCCGGGTATTAAGACATGTATAGCTTAATATAACGTAAATGATGTCTCTTATTTAAATATGTAGTAGAAAACCCATTAAAGATGTATGTTATTTAAAAAATCAACATCGTTTTTGGACTATGAGAGGCGCCATTATTTTATGTGCACAGTGCATTCTGCGTCGATGACGTCATATGGTTGCACTCAGTGAGCTACTGGCACTTATTTCTATAGCCTTTGGCTTTTTACCGAAACACAACTCAGAATACACAACTCAGAACATAAAATACTGATACGATACCACATTGTGTAGCTTTTGGTTGTAATTTTCAGTCGAAGGGCAACAAGAGAAGCAATGTAAGACTTTCCTAGCGATAAGAAGAGGAGAAAAGAATGGGAAGCTGTCTGTGGATGAATAAAACTACCTAAAGACCTGCTTCTTTTTCTCTCCACTTTAGCCTTGATGACTTTGAGTCTTTTAGTAGACCACAGCTGCTGAAAAAGCTTACAAACGGCTGAGACGAGAAACGTTAGATGCCATCTGTTAGGATGAAAAGAGAAGAGATTTCTCAGCACGGATCTTAATCGATATCAGAGGCGTTTAGACTCCTTGTGGGGAAAAAAAATCCATGGTACAGCATTTGGTTTAAACCTATAGTTATATCGATCACCACCTGTAAGCTCTTTCGGTAGCTGTGTTCATTATATCAGTATTTTATTTTACCAGTCGTCTATTCCGAGTTGTATCGTGGTAAAAATAGCAACAGGTAGCGCTCTAGCTCACCGAGTGCAACCATTTTACGTCATCAGAAAAATGCCCCCCCCCCCCATAGTCCAAAATATATTTAAAACGATGTGATTTTTTAAAATAACATAAACATTCATGTGTTTTCTACTACATATTTCGGTAAGATACATAAATTACGTTATATTAAGCCATGCAAGTCTTAATACCCAGGGAACCCTTTAAGTTAAAAAATAATTTTGAAAGGGCATTCCTAGTTACCAGTTTTGTACCATTTTTCTGAAATAGGGGCCTATCACGCCTAGTTCTGGGTTTGTTTTTCTCCCCATGTGCTCCCTTACCTAGTTTTCTCCCTTGTCTTATTGCTTCACTTGATTCACCTGTGTTTGTTAATTATCTATCGTTTAGTTCAGTATTTATAGTGTTGTCTGCCCTAGATTCCCTTGTCCAGTGTTAAATTCATTTTGTACCTCCATGCTGTGTCCTTCATTTGTCTCCTGCCTGTCCTGTGTTCCCTGCGATTTGGTTTATTAAAGATTGTTACAGTAAGTTAAATCTCCTACGTCTCAGTGCTCCTTGCTTCCCCACTGCAGCAATGTGACAGGGCCATAGAAACATGGTGTTGGGCTGTTTTGACTAACCAACCACCCAGAACACCATAGCAACCACTTAGCAATGACAGAAACTGCATGCTTCTATAAAATGTTATATAATGATATAGTAAATATCTGTCTTGTTTATGTTCATAGATGCAGTACTGGAATGTCTGGGGGTCAGATGGGAGCTGCATTGCTCTGTCTTGAGCTACTCAGACACATTATCTGAGTTGTATACTAACAGAAAAAGACAGAGGGATGTTCAGCTACAAGAGAGAGCTGGTATGGTGGTCATCTACAGTATATGCTTTTTTGTGCATGTTTCGTTTTCATTTTTTTGTTTGGTTTGGTATGGTATGCATTGAAAAGGTTAAAAGGTCTCTGAAAATATTAAAGCATAGTAAATTAGTCAATAGTGTACATTTAAAAAAAAAAGATGTTTGCCTGAAGATGTAACCATAGCAACAGTATGGTGCATGAATACTCTCAGGTAGTATCAGTATCTATTTCTAACAGTACAAACTGAAAATCGTTTGAGCATCCCAACAAGCTTGATAAAAACACAACATTGGCTCAACTAATGACATGAGGATCTATTTGACTAACCAGTGGGAGCGGGAAGAGTGTTGTTCTGGAAACTTGTTTGAAAACAGTCATTATTTGTGCAGTTCTGTTTGGTGACACAGTGGTGCAGGAATAGCACACATTACCTCTAAAATAACCTGCAGAACCTGATTTTACCAAGTGCGACATGTTCCTGGATCAACATCTTTGTTCAGATCTTTGTCAAAATCAGATTTGAAGAACAAGTTTATAATTTTTGTCAAGTTTAGGCTTACAATCAGTGTTTGTGGCTTATACATCAGTGTCATTCATCTATCATTTCCTCTGATTTTAGGGATTACTCATGGTTAAGGTTAGGTTTAGGTGTAGGGAAATGCTCAAGATTAAATTTTTGGATTAAAAGGTTGACACATCTAACTCAGCAAAATCAGGATGTGCAAAATAGCCTTAATAGCTTTAAAAAAAAGTCCTGAAAAGTAGATGAACCCACCCAAAGGTCATTATATAATGAGCATATGGGACAGAACTGTTTATTTATGAAGGAGTTCATTAAAATAGACATAAAATATGCAGAATAATAACTTTTAAACCATTACTATGTAATAAATAATGCAAAAGTGAAGCTCCCATTATAGTGATCATAATAAATATACAGCTTCAGATATAAATATTTTACATGTTTGTGGAATGGACATATGGAAAAAATAATCAGTTCAAGAAGGAAATTCAGGCCTTCCATTTTGTTTGTGATACTGCAGACATTGGTAAAGACAGCAGAGTTAATAGGACTCAGCGTGAAAGAGGACTGGTCTACAAAAAGTGGCATCTCAGCGGCCCTTTGATTATCCGACTGCCTGTCAAAGATGCCTCCATCAATAAAGAGGGTAAGTGCTAAAAAGCTGCCATATTTATTATATTATAGCGGTACATAACAAGCTGTGTCATCATCACTTGTTGACTTGCTGTCACACGAGCTTCTGATCTATGTGTGCTATCATTGCTGTTGACTGATGAGGGGACATAGAGTGACATTTAAGGAGAAACACAGTTATGTAAGAATCTCTGCTGTGTTCTAGCTTTGTCATTAGCCCTGCGGACCCTGTATGACCCAGAGGAACGCCCCAGTGAGTGGGGAGAGGCTGTGCTCTCTACTGCTGCATTACTGGGAATGTCAAACCTCTTCCAGAAGTGAGTATCGACAACTTCAAATCTGTCTTTGCTCTAGCAGGTTCAGTACAAGATGTCCAAAACACAAGCTACTGTAGTCACTGTCATTTATACTGTAAAAACATACCTGTCAAACATTTGGAATAATTTAATTTTTTATATATATATTTATATATATTTGAAAGAATATTCAGCATATTAGAATGTTTTCTGAAGGATCATGTGACACTGAAGACTGGTGTAAATATTGCCAAAATTTTGCTTTTCAATCACCGGAATAAATTACATTTTAAAATTTTAAGTTTTAATATTTCACGCTACATTGGCGTGAATTACATTTACATTTAGTCATTTAGCAGACTCGTTTATCCAAAGCGACTTACAAATGAAGACAATGGAAGCAATCAAAATCAACAAAAGAGCAATGATATGCAAGTGCTATAACAAGTCTCAGTTAGCTTAATATTTTTTATTTATTTTTATTATATAATAAATACAAAGAAAACCGATAGAATAGAAAAAGAATAGAGCAAGCTAGTGTTAGAGGCCTTTTATGCTTTTGTTAATTGTATAATAAATAAAAAGAAAACAAATAGATAGAATACAAATAGATTAGAAAGGCTTGTGTTAGTATTTTTAAGAATTAAGAGTTTAAATTTGCTAAATATAATTTAAGCATGCTGTTTAAAACATATATTTAGTTTCTACATATATTTTGGTCTGAAAAAAATTAAATCATAGGTTAGGAAAGGTTTGACAAAGGGTCACATATAAATATGTCTCCTACAAAAAAAAAGAAAGTAAAAAACACACTATTCCTGTGTGTGTGTGCATGTTTATGTGGTTTATGAGGACACATATTTGTATAATGACATGGGTATGGCATAGGTATTACAAGGATAATGTGATTTATGAGGACATTTTCAGTGTCCCCATAATTCAAAAGGCTTATAAATCATACAGAATTAGTTTTTTTGAGAAAGTAAAAATGCACAAAGTTTCCTGTAATGGGTAGGTTTAGGTGTAGGGTTGTTGTAGGGCGATAGAAAATACGGTTTGTACAGTATAAAAACCATTACGCCTATGGAGAGTCCCTGTAAACCATAAAACAAATGTGTGCGTGCGTGCGTGTGTGTGTGTGTGTGTGTGTGTGTTGTGTGTGTGTGTGTGTGTGTGTGTGGTGTGTGTGTGTGTGTGTGTGTGGTGTGTGTGTGTGTGTGTGTGTGTGTGTGTGTGTGTGTGTGTGTGTGTGTGTGTGTGTGTGTGTGTGTGTGTGTGTGTGTGTGTGGTGTGTTGTGTGTGTGTGTGTGGTGTGTGTGTCAGTCATATTAAGCAATAAAGACTGATCCAGTATAGTGCGAAGCCCACACCCAGGTCTCTAGAGAAGTTTGTGTTGTCCAATCTTAGATTGATTCATATCCAGGATGTTGGTTGGAACTGAATGTGAATTTTGGCACTGCAGTTGGTCGCTGTATTTATATGAAAGATATTTTTCAAATAAGATCACCCATGTTCCACCCAGCAGAGTTTAAACTACAGCGTGCATTGCATTTCTCCCTTGGTCATGGGTGCGTCAATTTGTAATACACGCATTCTCGAATGCTCATATATTTAGTTTTTAGAATGTCACTTCAGAATATCACAAATAATCCAGACATATATGACTAGACATATATGAATCCAGACATATATGCACTACAGTGTTGCATGGTATATCAAATATTGTGTTTCTTAAAGCTGATGGATATGATTGACAGGTGTCTTAAAGAGATGTTGGCAAATATCTCATCATTGACTGTGTGCAGCTTTCATCGAGTGTCCTGCAAGGTAATTCTTCTTCTCCTTCTTTTCTTGTTTTGTTCTTTAAATGACCAATAGGGGGAGCTCTGTATTCAGTGTGTAATCTATAAACATCTTTCTGTGTTTTTCAGTTTAAAGAGACTGTTCTCCAGAGAGCATGTGAGCGCTGGTTGGAGCTGTTCCTAGTGACTGAACTCTCCTTCCATATAAAACTCAGAGATTTGCCTTTTGACCTCCTGCTGAAGACCCTGCTTAGTCCAAGGTCTCATATTTTTTTCTTCTCTTTTTGACCTTTGATTGGCAAATCACATTGAGAAGCACTTTCATCAGGATCTTGTTTGATTACATTGCTTTTGCGTGAAGAAGATGAAGCCTGTTTATAAGACCATTAGGATATTTTGCATCGTCACATTTTCCTTCCAAAGCTTCATTAGTGCAGTGCATCAGGGTGTTTTACTTTTGCGTTTGTTCGTAATTCCCTTTATTCTCAATTATAATTTTCATTAGATTCTCATTACTGTAATATAGTCAGGAAAATCATCCTTTCAGCAAATATTTTCTTCATTCAGCATCAACATCTCTCTGTCTCTCTATCTCTCGATCTATTGTAATGTGTAATGTCATAATGGTTTTAGAATAGTATTAATGGTCTTGAAAAATAAATAATAGGCTAAATGTGTACACACACACACAACACACACACACACACACACACACACACATATACATGCATGCATGCATACATACATAGATTTACTATATATTCTACATATATTTTGGCCAGGGCGAAAAAATGTCTAATTGGGATTGGGAAAAATATCATTACTGCTCTTATAGTCATGAAAATCACCCTTTCTCCAGACTTTTTCTAATTTACATCACATAAAATAAATACATTGCACCAAATAATACCATGATGAGTAGATCCATATTGTTATTTATGTTAAGTATGTATTTATTTTTTCTTTATTATTATGGGTGAAATGTGATTTTGCAATTTTCTTCTGCCAAACACTTAAATGGTGTTAAAATAGGCCTTTTTTTCTGTGTGCAAAATACAATTTCCTTTGATTTTGGGGTGACATATGGCCTGGACATTCTTAATAACACTTGTATGAAGTACATTTCTGTACTTCAAGTCACCTTCTGCATACATAATGACTATTAAAACACATCAAAAATGAACAGATGGAGTAAATCAGCAGGAAACTAATAAGGTTTCTGTGTTTAGATTGTTCACATCTAATGAGTATGAGGTCTTGAGAGCAGTGCTGTGCTGGCTTTACCTGCAGTTAAACCCCCTCAGACAGACCCTACCAGCCCACAGCACCATCATCACTTTCTTCTCCAAGTATGTAACCTCTTTTATGGCATTTACAGCTATCAGCAAAACACAATGCACATGATCCATTAGTATAATTCCTGACAGTAAAAACGCCATTTATGGAGGACATTACAATAATTCAGTGCACTATTTGTCCTTTTTTAAATGACCTTGATAAGGCTTTGCTAGTTGCATGCACATATGCTGTTTTTATGACATCCCTCCATCATATATCTGTCTGTTTCAGCAAAACGGCTGTTTTCTTGGAACAGCCTCAGGGTCAAAAATACATCACTATCTTCCAAGCGCTTCGTATGCATGGCATTACTGAATGTAAGTTTTGGATGCTTCATAATAGATGCTCACAACATCACAAACTAACATTGTCTACACAACAACATTAGATTGGTCTTCAAAACCAAGCATACATCTTTGTCCCCAATCTCTGAATACTGTTATGCCTCAGTGTTAGCTTTAACTGAAAACAGACAGTTTGGCAGAATGAATGTGTATATCTTCACAAGAGAGTGTCCAGACAAACAGGATAACCCAGTTACAGGATCACGTCATGGCCACAGTCAGAACCTCATCCACTGGACCTCTAACGCCCACCAAACAGACGTGACAACACTATCAACTATTCTGAAATATTTCACAGGCACAGTCACACTACTGATGTGGGTTATTTTTTAGGTCTTAAAGGGATAATTAATCCAAAAAGGAACACGTTGTTGTTATACTCACCATCATGTCATTCAAACTTGCATGGCCAAAAAATGTTGTAGTGTCCATGTAAGTGTCAAGAGATGTAAAAAACGACAGAACAAAGATGGGGGCAACATGTGGGGAAACCTGTTTGGAAACAGTCATTATCACTGTTTGCTCATATGCAGGGTTAGTAAGTACATAACTCATCCTGTACCAGATACAAGGATGAATGATACCTCATATTATGGGGCATATTGCAACTTAGCATTAAACTGTTTCAAAATTCACATGATAAAATAAATAAATAAAACAAAGTTCTCTTCAAATAATGTTAAAGGAATAGTTCACCCATAAATCTAAATTAGCTGAAAATGTACTTACTATTAGGCCATCCAAGATGGAGTTTGTTTCTTCATCAAACAGATCTGGAGAAATTTTAGCATTACAGTTCCTGTGGCTCAGTGGTTAGAGCATTGCGTTAGCAGCGCAAAGGTTGTGGGTTTGATTCCCAGGGAACACACATACTGACAATACAAATGTATAGCCTGAATGCACTGTAAGTCGCTCTGGATAAAAGCGTCTGCTAAATGCGTAAATGTAAATTACATAACTTGCTCACCAATGGACCCTCTGGTGTGAATGGGTGCCGATAGAACGAAAGTCTTATAAACACACCTACAGTGCCTTGCGAATGTATACTCCTTACCCCCCACACACACACATCAATCTATACTCCATACACCATATTGACAAAGCAAAAACCAGAATTGTCACAACTTTGTAAATAAAAAAAATAAACAACTCAAATAAGTACATTGCATAAGTTTTCATACCCTTAACTAAATATTTAGCTGAAGTACCTTTACAGCCTCAAGTCTTTTTTGTTTGATGGGACAAGCTTTGCTCATCAACATTTGGCAATTATCTGCCATTTGCAAAGATGTTAAACACCTATGTTTTTTTTGCTTTACCATTACAGTGTATGAAGTGTAGATTGATGTGGGAAAGAAGTAATTTAAAGTAGTTTAACATAAGGCAGCAACATAAAACATGAAAAAATGAAGAGGTATGAATACTTTCACAAGGAGCTGTATAATTAAGTTTTTTTTTTACTTCAAACCATTGCTTGTTTGGATCTATCAAATATGAGTCTTCTATCCATAACATTGCTTATGCTCTAAAAGTAATATTAAGTAATCTCATCTGAATCAGGAGAGAAAAATGCACAGATTAAGCACCATTTATAAGTGAAAACACTCCAAAACTGTTCTTAACAAAATATGTTGGTGGATTTTGAGAGGACAAGTGGATGGCCTTTTTCATTGGAGGAAACATTATAATGGATTATGGACCAGTATTTTAGCCAGAAGCAAAGGTTTCAAGTTAAAATGCCTCGATGGATTTGTTTCTTACAAACATGCAGCCATTTAATTGAACGTTAAACATTCTTTAATTGACTTTAGTTGTGGCAAATAGTTGTGATTATTTTGATGTTTTTATCAGCTATTTGGACTCCCATTCTGACGGCACACATTTACTGCAGAGGCATTGTTGAGCATGAGATGTAATGCTAAATTCCTCCAAATCTGTTCTGATGAAAAACAAAATCATCTACATGTTGACTAGCCTAAGCGTGAATACCTGTATATTTTCAGCAAAGTTACATATTTGGGTGAACTATTCCTTCAACCACACACTATACTTATTGGGAGAAGTAGCTTATTACTGGAAAAGGTACACTGTTTTGGAAATAACAGAAATGCACTTGCATAAGTTAGAAGCGTTGCTGCTTTCAGTTTACTACCCAATACTATATTTGAGTTGTGTTGTTTATGTGTATTCATGTCTCAGGGCAGCATCTGCTGGAGCTGCAAAACATCAGAGTTCTTCCTGAATCCTGGCTGCTGCACATCCTGTCCAATCATTACCACACTGTGAGTGTGTGTAGAGACCACAAACACCCCACCCATTGCTCCAGATGTACCGTCATACATAATTCACAAGCTGCTTGTTTTAATATAAGTTGTATTGATTTTTTGGCTCCAAGTGAACATTAATTCATTAGCTGCAGAGTTTATCTGTATGTTTTTTCCATAGCTTTACAGCGGGGGCGACATGGTATTGACTGACTTCTCCAAACAAGCCATCCGTTTTGGAATGATGTTTGATAGGGTGCGGTACACTTTCTGACACTGATGCATTATGGCCATTCATGGAACTTTTCAGTCCTCCAGTCACTTGTAGTTACTTTTGTTACAATATGACAAAGTCAGACAATCCATGCTTTTTCTTTTACTTGCTTGAAAGACAGTATTTTGTGTGTTATTTTTCCTTGTGTCACCGCAGGAACAAGAGTGCTGCACTCAAACCATCAGCATCTATGGCTTTTACTTTCTTCTCCAAGCTGCTAAAATGGGTGAATCAGATACATACAGCTTCTCCATTGAGGTTAGAGCACCCACAGCTTCATATACCCTTGTGAAATTACCTTTAATGACCAATTCTCAACGAAAAAAGTAAACTTTATTAAATGTGTCAAATTATAAGTTGTATTGCTTTAAAAAGGACACTTGTTTTGATCTGTTGACTAAGTACTTGATGTGTATTATTTGATATTAAATTTAAAGTTAACATATTTGAGACTTCATTGCAAATATGTAAAAACAAACATACTGATTGCATGCAAGTTAAAATGGAAATGACAAGTGCATTTTGTTTTGCCATACATGCTTGTCAGTATATTTAGCAGTGCAGTTTAACCATATCTCAAAGACAATAAAAGCAATATATAGATGTACTTACTTAAGTGGATCAAAAAACACTCGGTCACACTTTATTTTAAGGCCCAATTCTTGCTAAACCATTAACTATGACTTTTGCATTAACACTCGTAGTTTGCTGCTTATTAATAGTTAGTAAGGTAGTTGTTAAGTTTAGGTATTGGGTAGGATTAGGGATGTAGAAAATGGTCATGCAGAATATGTGCTTTATAAGTGTCACGTGTGTCACGGAATGCTCACACAAAAAGATCCATTTGCGCTTTTATTCTACGAACTCAAAAACAATATTCACAAGATCAAAAACAGAATCACAGAAGCAACATGGAAACAGAATGCAATACTGACGCAACTAAAGACAACAATCCACAGGGTATTTAAAGGTGTAAGCTAATAAGTCAAATGATAACCAGCTGGCAGTAATGAACCAATAATATAAGCAAAGGGTGATGGAAACGCAGTTCAGACACAAGCAGTGACTCCAAGAGAGTGCCCTCTGGTGGTTAAGCTGGCCACTCCAACAACTGACCGTGACATTACCCTCCCTCTAAAGAGTGCTTCCAGACGCTCTAAAAAAAAAGACAAGAATCTTCAGGTGGGAGGTGGGATGGAGGTGGATCAGGGGAGGGACGGTGGGCCAGGTCCATGTAATGGAAGAGGGCCCCGAGGAAAAGGTAGCCAGGGCGGAGCCGGAGGGCGACCATGGAGGATCCGCCGAACAAGATCCCTGGAGGATGGCCAGGGCGGGACCGGAGGGACGGACCAGCCGGCTCTAGCCCGTCAGGAGGCCAGAGGGGAGCCAGCAGCTTGGCAAGCTGCCAGGGTGGCCCCGGCAGGACAGGAAGCCTGGCGGCGCCGGTGGGACGAGGCGCATGGGCGGCGCCGGCAGGGAGAGGCGCATGGGCGGCACCGGCAGGGAGAGGCGCATGGGCGGCGCGGCAGGGCGTAGCGCTTGGGCGCGCCGGCAGGGCGCGTTGCATGGGCGGCGCCGCAAGGGCGTGAAGCTTGGGCGGCGCCGGCAGGGCGTGAAGCTTGGGCGGCGCCGGCAGGGCGTGAAGCTTGGCGGCGCCGGCAGGGCGTGGAGCTTGGGCGGCGCCGTCAGGGCGTGGAGCTTGGGCGGCGCAGACAGGCGAGGCGCTTGGCGGCGCACCACAGGCGAGGCGCTTGGGCGGCGGAGGCAGGACGTTGAGCTTGGGCGGCGCCGGCAGGGCGTGGAGCTTGGGCGGCGCGTGGAGCTTGGGCGGCGCCGGCAGGGCGTGGAGCTTGGGCGGCGCAGACAGGGCGAGGCGCTTGGGCGGCGCAGACAGGGCGAGGCGCTTGGGCGGCGCAGACAGGGCGAGGCGCTTGGGCGGCGCCGGCAGGGCGAGGCGCTTGGGCGGCGCCGGCAGGGCGAGGCGCTTGGGCTCCCGGACCGGAGCGGACTGCGTGGGCTCCCGGAACGGAGCGGACTGCGTGGGCTCCCGGATCGGAGCGGACTGCGTGGGCTCCCGGATCGGAGCGGACTGCGTGGGCTCCCGGATCGGAGCGGACTGCGTGGGCTCCCGGATCGGAGCGGACTGCGTGGGCTCCCGGACCGGAGCGGACTGCGTGGGCTCCCGGACCGGAGCGGAATGCGTGGGCTCCCGGACCGGAGCGGAATGCGTGGGCTCCCGGACCGGAGCGGAATGCGTGGGCTCCCGGACCGGAGCGGACTCTGTGGGCTCACGGGCTGGAGCGGCTCTGTGGGCTCACGGGCTGGAGCGGGCTCTGTGGGCTCACGGGCTGGAGCGGGCTCTGTGGGCTCACGGGCTGGAGCGGGCTCTGTGGGCTCACGGGCTGGAGCGGGCTCTGTGGGCTCACGGGCTGGAGCGGGCTCTGTGGGCTCACGGGCTGGAGCGGGCTCTGTGGGCTCACGTGACGGAACGGACCCGGTGATGGCCACCATGGCCTCCAGGACCACCGGAGTCGAGACCATCAGCGCAGACTTAACTGCCCTCCTC
The DNA here is from genome assembly GCA_027422405.1 of Ptychobarbus kaznakovi. Lineage (NCBI taxonomy): Eukaryota > Metazoa > Chordata > Actinopteri > Cypriniformes > Cyprinidae > Ptychobarbus > Ptychobarbus kaznakovi. Next base: position 6,799,675 of record CM049808.1, on the reverse strand, counting down.
CTCGACCTTCGCCTGCGGGTCGGAGATAGGGAAGCTTCACTCTCCTCTGGAGATGTTGTGGTGGATTCGGGCATCTTTGGGTAGCTGGGCAGTTGGCTCAGATCGACATGACAAGACTAAGCTGCGGTAACTGAGATAATCAATGAAACCCCAAAATTCAAGAGCTTTAAGCCCCTCCATCTCAAAAGGAGGCAAGGGATTGTCCAGGCACTCATTAAACATTTTACTGAGCTCAGCATTACCAAGTTCCAATCCTACCGCCAATGTCCAAAAAGTCTGTGCCAGTCCACCCACTTGCATCCCCTGTTGCCGAAGATCCGCCAACATCCTAAGCCGAGCCTTCCGCTCCTTCTTCGAAGCAGGAGGAAGAATTCGAATGCCCATGGTCCACAAGCCGATAGCTCAGTCTAGCTGCTGGATCTGTAACTGGCGTCAGTATTCTGTCACGGAATGCTCACACAAAAAGATCCATTTGCAGCTTTTATTCTACGAGCTCAAAAACAATATTCACAAGATCAAAAACAGGAATCACAGAAGCAACATGGAAACAGAATGCAATACTGACGCAACTAAAGACACAATCCACAGGGTATTTAAAGGGTGAAGCTAATAAATCAAATGATAACCAGCTGGCAGTAATGAACCAATAATATAAGCAAAGGGTGATGGGAAACGCAGTTCAGACACAAGCAGTGACTCCAAGAGAGTGCCCTCTGGTGGCTAAGCTGGGCACTCCAACAACTGACCGTGACATTGTGTATGTTCTGTTTAGTTTTGAGTCTGTTTTCATTGTGTTTTCTGTTCTACCTCCCTGACCTAGGGTGCGTCTCAAACAGCTCCCTAGCTCCCGAGTCAGTAGATCATGTACACGAATTCGGTCACTCACTGGTAAGTTCCCTGACTCATTGCACGTTGGCACAGTGAGCACTCGAATTCCAGTGACATGATTACTTACGTCAACCGGGTGTGTCTCACTCGTCCTTCAAAGTGAAGCTGCGGGCTCTTTGATCGCCCCCTGGTGGCTGGCTGCAGTACAGGTCATAAACCCCGCCCTCTCCATGTAAACGAATGGGACTTCAGTCAAAATAATTTTGAATAATACAAAAAAATAATAATACAATTTTCCAAAATATTGTTTTGGTCATTTAAGGTAGTTGTTATCACGCTGATATATGTTCAATTGTTCATTTTTGTGATAAGTTTGATTTTAGCTAGTAATTTGATGCTATAAAAACGGGGCGTGTCGTTATGGCTGATTGGGTCTGCGGGAGTTTGGGCGGGAGTTTGATTCTGCGGCTCCACCTCACGACACTACTGCGCAGACTCTGGCTCCAAACGAATCTCTACTGTGCAGACTCGGACTCCAAATGACGTCATTTACTCAAGATGGCAGCAGCCATACTGAGATGTATTCGCTTCACTTTCTGCCCTGTCCCAAATGGCACCCTAAACCTTCGCGGTCTTCCTCTGAGCCCGCACTTTCGTGACGTAATGCCGCTTTGACTGTCGGGTAGAAGTCTGCGAGAGCGAGATTTCGCAATTGAGACAGCCCTCTAGTTTCCCTTAGTTCCCTGATTATCATCACAGGTTCCTAGTTAATTTACTCATTAGTCGTTTGTTTGGTTAGCATTTATAGCCTTGCCTTTCCCCTGTTTCTTTCTGACGTTTTTTGAAGAGGTTGTGTTTGATCGTTTTGAGTGGATTTTCCTTAGTGGAATTATTAAAAGACTTTATTTGACTCTCTGCCTCTTTCACGCTCCTTTGAGCTCCCTGCTCCAGCAACCTGTGACAATAAGTAATAAACAGCCAATATACTAGTAATAGGCATGCTAACAAGCAACGAGTTAATAGCGATTATTGGTCCCCATACTAAAATATGTCTAAGCACTCTTAAAGTCATCATTTGCATTTAAAATGAATTTAAACTGAAATATATTTTAATAGTAAATAGCAAGCAATTAAGTGTCTGAGAAATTACATTCAGCTTGTGGTTAAATATATTATTTTGAAGTAAATCATTACCATAATATATTCTCTGTTTCAGGCCCGGTTCTTGCTAGGTGGGCGGACAGATATCCTGGGTGGGCAATTGTTGTTGGGGCGGGGGTGGGGGGGGGGGCGGGGTGGTGTGTGGTGTAGTAGATAGATAGATATTTTTTTTATAATATTTATATCATACATTATTTTACACTTTGGTATCTACTCTGGATAGATAGATAGATAGATAGATAGATAGATGATAGATAGATAGATAGATAGATAGATAGATAATAGAAAGATAGATAATAATAGATAGATAGATAGATAGAAAGATAGATAGATAGATAGATAGATAGATAGATAGATAATAGATATTTTTATAACATTTATATTATACAGATTTTGGGGGACTGAGGTGGAAGGAGTCGGACCGTGTTCTGAAGCGGGAGCTGGGGAAGTTGGAGTTTGTGAAGCAACAGCAGCCACACCATGGTCACTGCTGTTGGAGCCCACTAGCTTTCTTTATAGGCACCAAAAATCTATGCATTGCATTTACACGCAAATACTATGACTTTTTAACGCTCTTTATCGCTTGCGAGACTGTCAGCGTCTGCTTCTCCGTGACTGTCACTGAAGCCGCCCGCTTCGTGAGTGTAAACCGCGCCGTTGCTTTCAGCCAATCAAAATACTGCAATTTACACTGTGTTATTTTGTGATTGGTCGGGGCATTCTACAGCCCTTACTCAAACTTCTCAACACAGAGCCCGCCTCAGATTGCTTTTAATCAATACACAAATCGTAAAAATGAGTCACGCTGTCTTTACCTACATTCTGATTGGGTGGGCTTAGCCCACCCCTGCCCATGCCTAGAGCCGGCCCTGCTCTGTTTAAAAGTAGCCTAAAGTGTGTACTTCTTAAGTCTTATATCCACCAGATGACACTTTTGAGCTTACAATGTATTTAACTGGTGTTATGTAAAAGATGTTCACCCACAATATTATCATTAATGCATTTTTATGTCATTCAGAAAAAGAATGACAGAACGACCCCCCTACCTCCCAACAAAAGCAGAAGACTAATGTCAAACTATAAAAAAGACACAAAACTGCCATAAAAGTGGTTCATACATTAGCTGTATGAAAGAAACAGTGTGGAATTTAAGTCTGGTTCTTGCATGTTTTATTATTGTAGTCAAACCTGCCTATGAGGCTTGACACACCATTTTTAAATGTAAGCATGCATGAATTCCACAATAGAAAAAAAGTCATACATTTTATATTTTGGGTGAACTCAAAGATTCCTCAGAACATAATGTCATCTTCTCCCACCCTCCTTCTAACTGTCTCTTTCTCTGTGTGCAGAGGTTAAGACACTGGGATCCTGCTGTGTGCCAGTCTTCCGTTGTGAGCCGTCCATACAGCGTGCGATCTGATCGATCAGTGTGCTATCACATCACAGTGCAAAGCTATGCCAGTGTGAGTGGCAAGAGCACAGCAGTGGACCTGTCAATCAAGAGTTCGGCTTATGCAAACGCCGCTCTAGAAGCAAGGTACCAATACCCAGAGTTTAAAATAAAACAATAAAAACAAGAGACAGGGCGATAATCTGTTTAAACACGATAAGATGAACAGTTTAAACTTAACAGATATTGCTGACAGCCTAAAATAGAGATGAACAATCAGTATTTTAGTATTGCTGCAATACCTTTTTATTAATTGTTTTTATTATTATTTAGATTTTTTATGTTATGCTATGTTTTAAATTTAAAGTTAAAATATTAATCATTTTGTGTGTTGTTGTAATTTTTATAGTTTTTTTTTTAAATATCCAATGCAATTTATTTTTTTATATATAATTAAAATATAAATACATATATATATATAATATATATATATATTTATTTATATTTATTTCTGTATTTTTTGTAAAAAAAAAAAAAAAAAATCCATTTATTTATTTTAGTTTGTTTTGTTTTGTTTTTGTGGTTGCAGTATGACCATTTTTTATTTAATCATAATTACTGAATTATTATCGTTTAAAAAGCAGATGGTCGATTTGTAATGAATACAATACACTTTGAAAGATGTTTCTTTATAAAAGTTACATTTTCTAATTTGTCTTTTTGTTTTAACAGCCCTTCCAGATTGAAGGACTTTCTTCTCCCATCCTGGTGACCTTTGCTCTGGCATTCCCATTTTGAGCTTGCATGTTGCCCCCTTTTCATAGTAAATATATTAATGGATTATACAGAATGACAAAATGCTTTTGTGTTTTTCATGTTTGTGTGTGGTGGACACTGTCTAATAACAGCTATATTGTTCTATGAATTCCCATAGAGTCACTAAATTAGACATGAGCAATGCACATGCTTGATATTTGTGTTTAATTATTAATGATTTATATTTTTTAAAGAAAAAAGCACATAATTACTTATTATATCATCATATCAGGAATTTGAGTGCAGGCACTTGCACCAAAACAAATCAGAACTACCTCTGAAAATAAATCATTTAAACAGCTGCTGGGATTAAGAAAAACAAAAGGTTTTAGAGTGCACAATTTAATGTGGAGAATAAAATGATGAAGCTGCTCTTTATTGTGCATGCAGCAATAAACGACTCTTTACTGCAGGTAAAGAAAAGACTGTTTATAAAGGCGCATCTCAATAAATTAGAATGTCGTGGAAAAGTTCATTTATTTAAGTAATTCAACTCAAATTGTGAAACTTGTGTATTAAATAAATTCAATGCACACACACACACTGAAGTAGTTTGTCTTTGGTTCTTTTAATTGTGATGATTTTGGCTCACATTTTAACAAAAACCCACCCAATTCACTATCTCAACAAAGTTAATATGGTGACATGCCAATCAGCTAATCAACTCAAAAACACCTGCAAAGGTTTCCTGAGCCTTCAAAATGGTCTCTCAGTTTGGTTTCACTAGGCTACACATCATGGGGTAGACTGCTGATCTGACAGTTGTCCAGAAGGCAATCATTGACAACCCTTCACAAGGAGGGTAAGCCACAAACATTCACTGCTGCCAAAGAAGCTGGCTGTTTCACAGAGTGCTGTATCCAAGCATGTTAACAGAAAGTTGAGTGGAAGGAAAAAGTGTGGACAGAAAAAGATGCACAACTAACTGAGAGACCGCAGCCTTAATGAGATTGTCAAGCAAAAATCGATTCAAGAATCTGGTAACTTCACAAGGAATGGACTGAGGCTGGGGTCAAGGCATCAAGAGCCACCACACACAGACGTGTCAAGGAATTTGGCTACAGTTGTCATCAGAGGCGTCTTACCTGGGCTAAGGAGAAGAAGAACTGGACTGTTGCCAGTGGTCCAAAGTCCTCTTTTCAGATGAGAGCAAGTTTGTATTTAATTTGGAAACCAAGGTCCTAGAGTCTGGAGGAAGGGTGGAGAAGCTCATAGCCCAAGTTGCTTGAAGTCCAGTGTTAAGTTTCAACAGTCTGTGATTATTTGGGGTGCAATTCATCTGCTGGGTTGGTCCATTGTGTTTTTTGAAAACCAACGTCACTGCACCCCTTTACCAATACATTTTGGAGCACTTCATGCTTCCTTCTGCTGACAAGTTTTTAAAGATGCTGATTTCATTTTCCAGCAGGATTTGGCTCCTGCCCACACTGCCAAAAGCACCAAAAGTTGGTTAAATGACCATGGTGTTGGTGTGCTTGACTAGCCAGCAAACTCACCAGACCTGAACCCCATAGAGAATACCACGCCGAATCGAGGCAGTAATTAAAGCAAAAGGAGCCCCTACCAAGTATTATAAAGTGAATGAACATACTTTCCAGAAGACCAACAATTCACTAAAAAATATATTTTTTTTATTGGTCTTATGAAGTATTCTAATTTGTCGAGATAGTAAATTGGTGGGTTTTTGTTAAATGTGAGCCAAAATCATCACAATTAAAATAACCAAAGACTTAAACTACTTCAGTCTGTGTGCATTGAATTTATTTTATACACGAGTTTTACAATTTGAGTTGAATAACTGAAATAAAGAACTTTTCCACGACATTCTAATTTATTGAGATGCACCTGTATAGTGAATTACAGAATTTTTTTATTTCAATGAATTAACTGTATTTTAGTTTGTTTGATAATTTTTATTTAACATTTTTGGGGAATTTTATGGTACTAAATTATATTTAAGAAATTGTTATGATCTATTTATTACCTGTTAACTACTTTTTGAGCATTGACCTGAAAATAAATTACAACATAAACTGTTTACTTAAAAGCATATTTGCTCCTCATTTATTTCCAATGTGGTCTTTTTTTAACCGTGAACAGTACAATACTGAAAAAAATACACTACATTTTTTTTAAGGTAGTGGTTGCAAAAATGTATTTTAGATACATTTAATAATAATATATATTTTTTTAAGTTAGTCATCTAAATGTTGTTTATTTAAATGTAGCTAAAATGAATTGATTGCAACCACTTACCTTAAAAAAATTGTAAATTAAATTAAAATAATTGTATTAATCAATTAATCATTTCATTCAAGCGTGACTATTTCTCATTCATTTTTATTAATTTCCAGCTTAAGCAAAACAAATAAAAAATAACAGCATCCAAAATCCTCTACAGCTTTAATTATATAAAAAAGTTGCCTCATTGCTGTACAAAAAATGTAGTGCAGTCACTAAACAATGCAAAAGCAATGTAGAAAGAAAGAAAGAAAGAATGACTGAATGAATGATGCATTTATATAGCGCTTTATTGTGTATTGCTGTACACCCAAAGCACTTTACAGTCATGTGTGTGGGGGGTATCTCCTCAACCACCACCAGTGAGCAGCATCCACTTGGATGATGCGACGGTTGCCACAGCACAACGGCGCCAGTGCGCTCACCACACACCAGCTACAGGTGGAGAGGAGAGAGAGTGATAGAGCCAATCAAGTGGATGCGCTCACCACACACCAGCTACAGAGAAAGAAAGAAAGAAAGAAAGAAAGAAAGAAAGAAAGAAAGAAAGAAAGAAAGAAAGAAAGAAAGAAAGAAAGAAAGAAAGAAAGAAAGAAAGAAAGAAAGAAATAAAGAAAGAAAGAAAGAGATAAAGAGAGAAAGAAAGTACAATTCATTCTAATGCACTTTTTACTATTATTTATCATGCAGGGTCCCCCTCCCCCCCAAGTTACTAATTTATTTTTGTGCATATTTTAAGTTCTTATTTCATATTAGATTTTATTTATTTGTTTAACAGAAAATCTTGTTTTTATTTTTTGGGGCATATATTTTCTTATTTTAATTTTCTTAATCTTTTTCTCTCTTAAGTTTTTTTTTTTCAATGTACAGTTTGCATCTCTTCTGTCCAGATTAATGTCCGAAACTTTGTTCGAGCAAAAGCAGCTAGTTACAGTCTGCCATGAACACTTGAAAGTCTTCATTCTTCTCTTCTTCTTGCTGCTTTTTTAGTTCTCAGAAGGTTTTACTCAATGCATATTCCAATTCACGTACATATGCACTGTTCTAAGTTATTTCAGTAATGTGTTCACACTGAAAATTCCAAACAGAAAAAGTGCACTTCAAATAGTGAGGTCTAAATAAGGTCAAGTTATGTGCATTGCATTGTGTGATACAATATGTTGCCCAGTATGCTCTGCACTGCACATTTTGGGAATGTAGAAGTTCATCCATGTCTTCCATGCATACAGAAAGTTAGCATATATAATTTGCATATTATACTGTAAAATTCAACTTCAAAAAGAAAAATATGTTCTGTAAGGAGCAGCTATTGCAGCATTAGCTGTTGTTTATGAAGCTCATTTCTCATAGATCTGACAGACTGTCCACGTCAACAATGTGGACTGCCGTCATTTGGCTCAAGCAGCCTCTAAATAGTTTCCCACCTCTTGAAACGTGCTGTATTGCTATTGTTTTCAAGGGCTGCGAATTGAGGGAAGAGGAAGCGTGTTTTGCGTGGTGCGCTCTGTGTTTTCACATGGGCAAACTGCCACGGAGGAAGCAAAGCTATCCTGATCACAATACATGCTGAAAAATGCTCAGCCGAGAAGTGCGGATATACAGCAGCCGTCCACAGACTACTGCATGACCCGCTGACCCCATGCAGGCTTTAAATAAAGTCACTCTGCTGCTCTGACCCACGACTGGCTTCCCCCAACCCACATTTTAATTTGAAAGTGAATACGAGAAAGCAGGACAAATTGATTCTTCCTTACTAACTCTTCACACAAAATCTTCAGGAATTAGTAAGACTTAACGATATTTTGAAGAATGTTGGTAACCAAACAGTGGCTGGTAGCCAATGACTAGAGGTTGAGTAAATAATAACTGAATTTTCCTTTTTGAGTGAACTATCCCGTTAAGACTGTTAAGAATGGGATGCGATAAAACATTTATATTTTTTAAAGTAAGAGACATATTGCAGTTTTTTAGTCTGTTCGCATACACATATTTGTTTTTTTATCTCAATACGAGCAGTCTCTGCAGGTCGCTATAACCTCTAATAGCCTTTGCTCAATTCTCAAACGTGCACCTAAACAATAAAACACTGGGCGAGAGAGTGCATCCAGGGGGATTTCCCATAGTACAGCACTATTTCCTTCTCTTCAGTCCCCTAGAGCATTGAAAGACATGAACTGGTTATACCACACATTTATTCCACAATGTGGAAGTATAAAAGCACCAAAGCTTTAAAATACATTAGTAAAAAGTAAACATTAAAAATACAATAAAAACTGTAACATAGACTTCGTTCACACTTGCAGGTCTTAATGCTCAGATCGGATTTTTTGCTGAAATCAGATTTTTTTTTGCGCTGTTGTTCACATTGTCATTTAAATGCGACTGCCATCAGTCTCATGTGTGAACCATATATGGCCATAAAGTGACCCGCATACGCAGAAGAAGACATGTTTGCGGAAATACAAATGGATGCTGCTCGTGTTAGCCTATGTTTAGCTATTTTTAAGTTAATGTGTAATTGGAGTCTTAATCACGAAGTGATTTTAATTCCCGCCTCCTCCAGCGCAGAATTTTGACGTATGTCGCATTTCAATGACGTAAAAATCACATGAAATGCGACATGGCCGTTCAGACTGAAGTCGCATTGCAAAACATCGGATAAGAAGCTCCTCCTAAGTCTTTCAGTTTTTGCCATCATGCTCTGGAAGCGCTTGCCAGATGACAGTAAAATGAAAAGATGGTTACAGGGTGATTTGAGTCCTTGATGATTTTAGCAGCTCTGCTTTTGCAGCGTTTGAGGTAGATGTCCTGCAGAGAGGGAAGAGCAGACATTGAGATGCGCTCAGCTAAGCGCACAACTCTCTGCAGAGCTTTGCAGTCCTGATTTGAGGCATTTCCATACCACACTGAGATGTATCCGATTTAGGACCACATATGAAAGTGGCCTGGGCCTGATTTGAAAAAAATCGGATTTATGCTGTCATAAGAAAACCAGATATGGGTCACATTTGGGCAAAAAAGTTGGATTTGGGCCACTCAGTGAGAACTAAGTCATAGTAATTTATTCCTATGATGACAAAGCTAAATTTTCAGCAGCCATTACTCCATTTGGTGATTTTGTGCTCAATTATTAATAATAGTTCTTATTATTATCAGTGTTACGCTGTTTAATATTTTTGTTGAAACTGTGATAAGATTTTTCAGGTTTCAGAAGAATAGTTTCTTTTTTATTATAATCAATATTATCACTTTTGATACATTTAATGTATCCTTACTGAATACATTTACATGTAGTAATTTAGCAGACGCTTTTATCCAAAGCGACTTACAATTGGGGAATACATAAAGCGATTAATCTTGAAGAGGCAAACAAACCGAGGAAGTGCCCCTAACACCAAGTCTTAGGCATTGTTCAAATAAATACAAGCTAGCAAGGAAAGGAGAGAAAGATAAAGAGAAAGATGAAGATATAGAAAAAGGGAAGGAATAAAAGTATTTATTTATTTTTGTTATGAAAAATCGTACATATCCATGACTTTAAAATAGCAGTGTATCACAGTTAGCAAAAAATACAAAGTAGCACAATAATAATAAAATGTTTCTTGATCAACACTTAAATAATAATGGTTATATTTGCAAGTCAGCATATTAATGATTTCTGAATCGCACCTATGTGACTGCAATATTAGAAAAGAAGATCAAAAGTGACCTACACTTAATCACGCTGAATAACAGGCATTATATTTATAACTACAAATCCCATCGTCCTTTTCTCTACATCCGGAAAAGAAGGGGCCTTTTCCGCCTTCAGTCGTGATTTTGTAAATCCCACTATGGTTAAGGTTTGGATCATGAATATTAATTATATCCCCTGACAGACGGCTATTTGATTGGCTGAATGCAGACATATGAAGGTGAGCGTTAGTCTGCTTGCGAACAGTCGAATCCAACTGCCGGGAGGGCTTGGCTCATGTTTATTAATGCAGAAACGTGACTGGACGCTCTAGGAAGGTTGCCTAGCGACGTCAGCAGGAACTAATTAAGATTCATGAGAGAACCCCTGGTCATAGTGGGATTCGCAGTTCCGCTCTCCGCCCGACAGTTGCGGGATAGGCAGACCGTCGGAAGTTTGTGGGAGATGGGCTGAAAGTCCAGCACAGGCAGGCCGTCTGAATACTGCTGCACAGGAGTTTCACAGCTGCGTATAAGTGTGTAAGTTATCTACACATATACTAACGAGACATATCGTGGAATATTACACTTTGAATGCGTGTTATTGGTTGTATTCAAATCAGTAACGTTAACGTTAGTTACACATTTACTGGGGCAGTTCACTAACGTTAACTCCCTTTATGCAAAACCTGTCGTTTCTGTTTCAGATAACAGGTTAGTTATATAACGTTACCGATCGGAACACATGAAATCATTTAGTCTTGACGTGTAAAATAATTTTTGATCTCGCTCTTAGAAATGATAGATTGGTTTTGTCTGAAGATGTGGCATTGATGCGTTATGTCTGTAACGTTACACAGCTCTAAAACCTAGTGCACTGCTTAACTAGACTGCATTTTTTGGACATCATAAGCATGAATAGAACGCACAAACGCGCCTGTGATGCTCGTAAATGCTGTAGAAGTACCTGGAACGTGGTGATGCCATGGTACAGCAATGTAGTGATAGTATCGGGTGATATTACCATGTTACTGCTACTGAGATGAAAAGAAGAGTAAGTAAAGAGACAGCTGTGAATCAGTTTTGATCTAGAGTTCAAAAGTGCCGCCCAGTTTTTCAGTGGCCTTGGTGTTTTGAGGTATAGAGAATTCTTTCCCATAGAGAATTTTAAATCTTTGTTAAACATTATAGGCAATTAATCAAACCAACCAGCTACAAGGTGAATCACAACGTTACGAACTTTGATTTGAAGCCATATATATATATGTATGTATGAAAATTGAAAATCTGACAAAAGACAGTGGTACAAGACTGTACACTCAATGGCTTGATAATGGACATATATAAAACTATTGACTTAGAGTAGGGCTGCAAAATGATTAGGCCTAACAACGATTAATCACATTTAAAATACAAGTTTATGTTGACATGATATATGTGTGTACTTATGTTGACATGATATATGTGTGTACTGTGTATATTTGTAACCACAAAACCAGTCATAAGGGTCAATTTTTTTAAAAATTGAGATTTATACATCATCTGGAAGCTGAATAAATAAGCTTTCCATTGATGTATGGAAAGTTTGTATTTATTTGTTAGGATTGGACGATGTTTGGTAGACATGCATCTATTTGAAAATCTGGAATTTGAGGGTGGCAAAATAATCAAGTTGTCTTTAAAGTTGTTCAAATGAAGTCCTCAGTGATTCATATTACTAATCAGCAATTAAGTTTTGATATATTTATCGTAGGAAATTTACAATATATCTTCATGGAACATGATCTTTACTTATACTATGGGGCTGTTGAATGCTTGAATCTGATTGGCTGACGAACGTTCTGAGGTGTGCAATTTTATTCAGGGAAACGCACGGCGAACGTAGTTCCAGGCAGCTCTCTTGAATGCATTACATGACCACTTTGCAAAATTATTTCTGTTATTTCAAAGGTCTTACAACAGAAAAATAACCAAAACCCACAACGACACTGGCCAAACAAATAAATACAGTAAACAAAAGGATAAATCGACAGATCTTGTCCATGTTTTTGCCACAAAATTACGTTTTATGTACGAAAGCACATAGCCTACTCTCTCTCTCCCGCTCTCGGTCTCTCCCTTACAGATGCTTTGCACACACCTTAACATAAGCACTAATGTAGTTAGCACTACTATGACGAATTTATCAGTAACATAGTTTAAGAACTTAAAAAGTACATAACTTCTCGCCAGCAAGGTAGCAACAACGGCGCTGTTCATGAAGAAAATGAACTTAAAGTCTGCGTGAACCGGAAGTTTGCGACCGTTTTTACTTCCGTATTTTGACTTACTTCCGAGAGAAACAGAATATTGAATGATGAAAATAGAGGGCATGGCTTGTTTTTTCTACTGTGAATTGATTGGATGTTGTAAAGTCGGCGTTTCATTCAGAAATAAACACTGACAGTTAGAGGGGCTTTGTTAATGATGTCATGCTCATGCCCAAGCCGTCAAACTGATGTCATGAGAGTAGGCCCATCATTTTAGAGGGGAGGAGCATTTTCAGATTTGGATTAAAGATTATGAAGTCAAACTATTTTTTTGTGGATTGTTTTGCATGAATGAATAGGTCACCACAAAAATAGCAAAGTGCGCTAACAAAATAAATATAGTCAATTTGAATTTCATGCAGACTTTAAAGTCTCACTATAGACATTGCTGCTGATCACTGACTCACAGAGGTAACATTAATCTCTCTCTCTCTCTCTCTCTCTCTCTCTCTCTGTCTCATAACTTAGTTATTAACTGTTAACTGCATTAGTCCGCTATCAACGGCTCAAGCCTCCGTTATGGTATAAAATTACATTTTGGAATTAGCAAGGGAGGCGTTGGATGAGATGCGGAAGAAATAATCCTACTAACAATAGCGATTTAAGTAGAAAAAAAGATTTGATCGATGTCTTGAGGTGTGGCAACCGTAGTATAAGCGGAATAATTGACTCACTCGGAAAAATAATGCACACCCGAGATTGGTGATGCGGCCACGACGCGAACGGCCTGTCTTCTATTATTCCTTACTTAATGTACTAAGTATTACATAATATGTACATACTTAATATAAACATAAGCTTTTATTTTGAATGTGATTAATTGTGATTAATCGTTTTTCAATTTAGAGATGTTGATAATGTAGAAAGAGTATATTAACAATATTATATCAATTTATTTCAAAGTTTTAAATTTCAGACAGCCCTTGTTTCAGTTTTTTTTATAAAAAAAAATGCTGAAATAATTTAGGCTGAAAAGCTTCAACAAAAGTGTATCCCTTCAATTACAACCACATAATTCATAGCTCTGTCATATGTTATACATAAAAAAAACAATTCCCCTATAGAGGAAATGAATGGGATTGTTATATCTGGAACCCAGCTGTTCCACTACATTGTGGTTTCTCTTCAATTGCATCTGCTTGCTTCTTTCTAAATTACACTGGCACTATTGCCATCCCTGTTCCTTCAGTAATCAATCGTACCGTGCATATCATGCTGTATCAAGCATGGTGTTTAAACAAGTACTATGATAGTACCATGGTATTCCTACGTTTTGGCATTGTCATTACTCATTTGTCACAAGTCACTCATTGCTGCAGTGTGAAGTAGTTTTGGCTTATATATTGCAGTATCTTTATCAGATACATTGCTTTTTTATTTCTGTTTGGAATTCTTGTATTATTATTGCATTATAGTATGGAATAGAGGTGTATAAAAAATAGATTTCTTTTAATTAATAATAACAATAGTAAATAACAACTAATAGTTACTGCCATAATTTCATATTTAGGTGAACTATTCTTTGAATGGCTGCACTGGGTTCTGTATTTTAATGGCAGTTATTCCACAGTTTCCTGTTTCCACACAGACACTCATGGGTTCTGAGTTAGGAACTGTAAAAGTTGATGCATGCATGTGTTTTTATTTTTTTAATAGCTCTAACCCACTAATGTACATCTCACTGCACCTATTACTTTCATGATAATATGATATTAACATGAAAATTAATTTATTTTGATATTACGGAAGTGTAAACCGTAGGATTGTAACATGGAGAGTCACAGTGTATGGAATAGTTTTCCAATTTTCCATCACAATAAAAATGCTGAATTAATGGGTTGTTGTGTGATTGTTATGGCCAAGGTATTTTACTCAAGGAACCTGTCAAGCAAGTAAGTCAAGGGTATCAAATATATATCAAATTTCCTCCAAATCTGCAGTGCTGAAGTGAAAACAGTCAGGTGTTGTGCTAAGGTCTATCCAAACAGTTTTGTACTAGGGCTGCAACGATTAGTCGACATTATCGACAACGTCGACAATAAAAAATTGTCGACAAATATTTTTGTTGTCGAGTAGTCGTTTGATCTCATATGACCTAATGTAATAGCCTGCAATACTGCGGTTTGGCCAGTGTTGCGCTGTAGCGCTTCAGCCCTCCTGGATGCAATTCAAGAGAAGTCAGCGCTTCAGAGCAAACGCTGCCGAACGAAGATGAAGCTGCTGAGCGGCGTTTGGACGAATATGTAAATATATATTGCGCGCTTTTCACTCAGTAACGAAATAAACACAACAAAAACTGACAGCAGTGTGAAAGCACTCAAAGCAGCAGTTAAAAAGGCTTCTGATTACAACGATGTGGATGTTTGCATGAGCTCTGCAGTTCAGTAACATACACCAGTAAAGTCCAGTCACATCATGTTTATTTATATAGTACTTTATGCAATATAAATAGCCTTAATTCAAGCAGCTTTATGGTATTAAACATGAAAAACCAAAGTCAGTGTCACTTTCAGTAAGAATTACAACTTGGTTTACTTTTAGTGTCACTCAGTGGACATTTCACTTCAAAATTGTCACACAACTTGCAGGAAACCAATATCCTACTCTTCAAACTAGAAAAAACATAGTTTCATTTTACTGAAAGGCTGCCACTGGCACGCTATTCCAATTACGCTGTGTTGGAAATTATTCTCTCTTGCAGTCAATACCATTAATGCACAGCATCAGAATACTTCACTGCTGTTTCCTCTAGATCCAGTCGATCCAGTTTGCATTTCCTTCTTGTAGTTTACAAGTTTAATCTGACTCAGAACAGCGTATATGTTGTAGACTAGAGGTCGACCGATAGTGGATTTTACCGATACCGATAGCTAGGTTGGATCACACTGGCCGATACCGATTAATCAACCGATAGTTTTTAAATGGATACTGAAATAAAACTAGAGCTTTGCTATTTAAAAAAATATAAGCAGTAACAGTACTGAACCATACTTTGCAAATTAATAAAAAATATTAATATTATTTATTATATTGATCATTAGTTATTTCATAGTTTGCTCATTTTAAAAGAAAAAACTTTAAAATTAAAAAATTTAGCCTGCTAATAGCGAATGTTGAAATGAACACTCTAACAAGAAACAATACTTCTACAGTTTTCATTAATGCTACGAATGGACTCTTATTGTTAAGTATTACCATTTAATTTCAACAGTCATGCTTAAAGATGGCCATCTTTAAATATCTACACACGGCCATACCATTAAAATTACATACATTTGGATATTGTTTGTGTACTCACACACTTTATTTGCTTCTATTTTAACACTTGATAATTATCTATTAATTAAGAAAAAGTTAGTCACACAAAAGCAAAAATTAGGGAAAAGTGCAGCGCTGTGTCTAGGAGAACTCAGAGGTATCTCACACACACACACACGCTTTGCGTTCAATTCAAGTGCCATTCTAAAACAGTTTATTTGATCACCAAACGGACAGAAGTTTGTTTCTAGAATGAACAATGTGGCATTAAACAGTTCGAATTTCGGTTTAAAAAAACAGCAAGTGGAAAGAGAAAGAGCGATCTATTACAGCTCTCTATATGAAGCATACAGACTTTATTAGAGCCACAGAAAGACAAACGTTTTGCTAAAAAATGCACAATACATAATTTATAGCCTAGAGTGAAGTCATTATGTACATTTACAATGATTTAGGACAAGTATAATGTAATTTAATAGAAAACTATGTGAATGGCGCTCTGTTCCGCCGCAGGATTTTCTGTCGGCTGTATTTAAATGGCATTTGAAGTTTCCCGCTCAGTGCAGTGTCACATGTCAAAATAAACAACACGTGCTGTCAGTGATTTCCGCCTCTAGAGGCTGCTCTCTTATTGTATAATGCCAGCGGACCCTTCTCAGCCACTCCAGTAACGGACGCAAAACAGAAAACTATCGGCATGGATTTACCGATAACCGATAGTTGCGGCAATCAACTATCGGTTTTGCCGATTAATCGGTCTATCACTATTGTAGACAAATCTATCTCTTGCTAGATTATATAACAAAAAACATAACTGTATATAACACTGTACACCTGATGCTAGGGATGGGCGATATATCTCATGCGATATGCATGCGCATCTCGTCAGTAAAGCCGGTTCCTTGATTAGCGCTAAATCTCCATCACCTGTTTTCAAATGGAGCGGTATTTAATACACAGAGCCGTAAATCACTGACAAGCTACGCAATATCGCGTTCATATCGAAGGTGATATATCAGTCGATATATGCTTAGCTTGAATCTGATTGGCTGACGAACGTTCTAAGGTGTGCAATTTTATTCAGGGAAAAGCACGGCGAACGTAGTTCCAGGCAGCTCTCTTGAATGCATTACATGACCACTTTGCAAAATTATTTCTGTTATTTCAAAGGTCTTACAACAGAAAAATAACCAAAACCCACAACGACACTGGCCAAACAAATAAATACAGTAAACAAAAGGATAAATCGACAGATCTTGTTCATGTTTTTGCCACAAAATTACGTTTTATGTACGAAAGCACATAGCCTACTCTCTCTCTCCCGCTCTCGGTCTCTCCCTTACAGATGCTTTGCACACACCTTAACATAAGCACTAATGTAGTTAGCACTACTATGACGAATTTATCAGTAACATAGTTTAAGAACTTAAAAAGTACATAACTTCTCGCCAGCAAGGTAGCAACAACGGCGCTGTTCATGAAGAAAATTAACTTAAAGTCTGCGTGAACCGGAAGTTTCATTTTCAGATTTGGATTAAAGATTATGAAGTCAAACTATTTTTTTGTGGATTGTTTTGCATGAATGAATAGGTCACCACAAAAATAGCAAAGTGCTATGAATCAGAGAGATAGACAGAGCTCTTCCTGTGAATTAAACCTTTTTCATCATCATGACTTGACTAAAAGCGAGTGGCATTTTCCAACTGTATATACTACATAGCAAATCCCATTGAGTTATTGTTTACATGTCGCAAAATGCAAACCGTATTATAGCACAGCTCTGTATAATTAAGTTGGATGTATAATTTCCAATTCCAAATTTATCCACATACATACAGTGTACTTATGTGAAGCAGTGTAGCTATACTATCAAGCAGTTAAGATTTGCTTTACATGAGAATGTGTATAACGTTGGATGTAATGCATTATTTATCCAACTTTAATATATTGCTAGGCAATAATATAGTTCACATTTGTGACTATATAAATAAACATGTAGCTGAGATTTGTTATATAGTGTATATCGCTTTAAGTGAGTATAGTGTATGTATCTGCTATATCCAACTAAAATATATAGCTGGACATTTTGCGGTGATATAACAATCAAGCAGTTGATTTTTGCATATATCATTGCAAAATGTAAACTATATTAATGCCCAGCAATATAAAGCTGGATATACTAGTACATTCAACTTGATTAATGTATATGCACTTAATGCTCATGTAAAGCAATATATACAGTGCTCAGCGTAAATGAGTACACCCTCTTTGAAAAGTAAAATTTTAAGCAATATCTCAATGAACACAAAAACCATTTCCAAAATGTTGACAAGACTAAGTTGACAAGGGCACGGAGTGATGGTAGCATCTTCTCTTTCAGTATAGAGCAGTACATTTGTGAATTCATGAATGATGCAATCAATGTCCAGCAGCACATGACACAGCCCCACATTGACAGCACATTCGTATGCATTCCCCCTTGCATGTTTACAGTTTTTAGGCCATACACATCTTTAGATTAGTTTCTCATACAGATGAAGCCATCAGTTCCAAAAACATTTATCTTGGTCTCAGGAGTATCGAGCCTTCATCTTTGTCAGCATGGGCCTGGCAAACTCTAGGCGGTGCTTTTATTGTGGCCTGCTTTCTTCTTTCGTGGACGGCACCCATGCATGCCATTCCTCTGCAGTGTACGCCGTCATTGTGTCACGGAAATAGTCACCCTTTTCTTGCTGTTCTGACTGCATCAAAACGGGTAGCTCTTCTGCATGAACGATTGTTGTTAACTCTCTGTGGACTGTTTGGACCTGGACGTCTCTGTGAGATGTTGCAGTTCCATCTTTTTTAAATGTTTGTACCAAGTTCTTTGCTACAGTGTGTGAAAAATAAGCTTTGCTGATCTTCTTGTAGCCTTCACCTTTCTGGTGTAAAAAATTATTTCTTTCTCAGGTCTATAGTGACACCATGTGTATCTTAATGGTGCATTGCTGACAGCATGTGGGAAGGGGTTTTCTTTAGTTTTTTAGTCAACTGTCACCTGTGTAATGAATAATTAGACTCACCTGTGGTTGAATTCTTGTTAAATTAGACATTTGTAGTCTAAAATTTAGCTTTGCTCCAGAGATTTTCAGTGGGGTGTACTCATTTTTGCATCACCCTAATTTGAGTAAAACTGAAAATTGTGTTCTCTAAGTTATATTATTAACCTTACTTTCATGTTATAAGTTAAACAGATGTTATTTAAAACTTAGTCTTGTCAACATTTTGGAAAATGTTTTTGTGTTCATTGAGATATTGTTTAAAATGTTACTTTTCAAAGGGGGTGTACTCATTTACGCTGAGCACAGTATATACAGTGGGTACGGAAAGTATTCAGACCCCCTTAAATTGTTCACTCTTTGTTATATTGCAGCCATTTGCTAAAATCATTTAAGTTCTTTTTTTTTTTTCTCAATGTACACACAGCATATTGACAGAAAAACACAGAATTGTTGACATTTTTGCAGATTTATTAAAAAAGAAAAACTGAAATATCACATGGTCCTAAGTATTCAGACCCTTTGCTGTGACACTCATATATTTAACTCAGGTGCTGTCCATTTCTTCTGATCATCCTTGAGATGGTTCTACACCTTCATTTGAGTTCAGCTGTGTTTGATTATACTGATTGACTTGATTAGGAAAGCCACACACCTGTCTATATAAGACCTTACAGCTCACAGTGCATGTCAGAGCAAATGAGAATCATGAGGTCAAAGGAACTGCCTGAAGAGCTCAGAGACAGAATTGTGGCAAGGCACAGATCTGGCCAAGGTTACAAAAAAATTTCTGCTGCACTTAAGGTTCCTAAGAGCACAGTGGCCTCCATAATCCTTAAATGGAAGACGTTTGGGACGACCAGAACCCTTCCTAGAGCTGGCCGTCCGGCCAAACTGAGCTATCGGGGGAGAAGAGCCTTGGTGAGAGAGGTAAAGAAGAACCCAAAGATCACTGTGGCTGAGCTCCAGAGATGCATTCGGGAGATGGGAGAAAGTTGTAGAAAGTCAACCATCACTGCAGCCCTCCACCAGTCGGGGCTTTATGGCAGAGTGGCCCGACGGAAGCCTCTCCTCAGTGCAAGACACATGAAAGCCCGCATGGAGTTTGCTAAAAAACACCTGAAGGACTCCAAGATGGTGACAAATACGATTCTCTGGTCTGATGAGACCAAGATAGAACTTTTTGGCCTTAATTCTAAGCGGTATGTGTGGAGAAAACCAGGCACTGCTCATCACCTGTCCAATACAGTCCCAACAGTGAAGAATGGTGGTGGCAGCATCATGCTGTGGGGGTGTTTTTCAGCTGCAGGGACAGGACGACTGGTTGCAATCGAGGGAAAGATGAATGCGGCCAAGTACAGGGATATCCTGGACGAAAACCTTCTCCAGAGTGCTCAGGACCTCAGACTGGGCCGAAGGTTTACCTTCCAACAAGACAATGACCCTAAGCACACAGCTAAAATAACGAAGGAGTGGCTTCACAACAACTCCGTGACTGTTCTTGAATGGCCCAGCCAGAGCCCTGACTTAAACCCAATTGAGCATCTCTGGAGAGACCTAAAAATGGCTGTCCACCAACGTTTACCATCCAACCTGACAGAACTGGAGAGGATCTGCAAGGAGGAATGGCAGAGGATCCCCCAAATCCAGGTGTGAAAAACTTGTTGCATCTTTCCCAAAAAGACTCATGGCTGTATTAAATCAAAAGGGTGCTTCTACTAAATACTGAGCAAAGGGTCTGAATACTTAGGACCATGTGATATTTCAGTTTTTCTTTTTTAATAAATCTGCAAAAATGTCAACAATTCTGTCAATATGGGGTGCTGTGTGTACATTAATGAGGAAAAAAAATGAACTTAAATGATTTTAGCAAATGGCTGCAATATAACAAAGAGTGAAAAATTTAAGGGGGTCTGAATACTTTCCGTACCCACTGTATATATATATAAGTCTCAACTGCTTGCTTTGTCATATTTTATATTCTGCTAAATGCAAAATCATGAAAGTATTGTTTAAACTTAAAGATCAGGATTTTTTCATAAAATTGCTTTGCAACAACGTGTATTGTAAAAAGTGCTATACAAAGAAAATTAGCATGAGTTTACAATAAGCAAAATGCTTAAGTATTCTGGATGACCGCAAGATCTCTAGGGTTCCACCTTCATTGTAAATCAATGCTAATGCAAACCCAAATTGACAAACTGAGGGCCTCCAGGTTAACTTGACAAGATGGAAATAACTGACCTCATTCCAAACTCCCATCAGCCCACAGCAAAAGACTTGAAGCTGCTATGTTATGCACATGTGAACATGCTTAGTATATAAGAGACCATATAAGCTTTGCAATATTTTGGATTTAACACCTGTCTCACATTTTCTAAATAAAGTACCCTTTGGTAATTGTAGATGTAGAAACGTAATGTAACTTTACCTATAAAACTCAAACTTTTAAGCATCCTTTTTTTAAATAATAGACATAAATAAATAACAAGAGGCAGTATTTCCTGTAAAACTGCCAATGTGGTTTTATGTTGCATTGACATTGGTCTCTGCTATGTGGGCAAAACTAGTCGACCTTTAATGACTAAAGATTTCAGAACATTGTTGCACCATTAGAAACCAAGATTTCAAAAGTATAGTAACTCAGCATTTTTCTGCTTTTAAACATTTGGTTTCTACTTTACAATATATGAGAATAACATTAATCGGCTGCACATCCCTCCCTCACAGATACAGTAGAAAGTGATAGAAAATTCCTTTGACGAGAAGGGAAGGGGATTGGCCAACCCAGGCTCATGAAAAATATTTGCCTATGGCAACATTTTTGACATAGATATTACGTTGCTTCTTGCAACTTACAGTACTTTACCAGGTGAGCTACCTAGCAAGCTTACTACATTAGAAAAGCCATATGCTCTATATGGGGCTTTATATATGAGGCAAAAATGTAGGCTATTCGGTTTCAAAATCAGATGTTTTGAGGTTATAACATAGTGTTGAGTCTTCACTAGTAAGTCACATAATTTATGTGAAAAGTAACATACGTTGTTGGTGTTTTACTGGTATTAGTGCTCACTTAAGTTGGAATTGTATGTATAGATATGTTTTTGGAGTTTTGCAAAAATGTATAGGCAGTTAGGCACATTTTCCCAGTGAGCTTGGGTCAAGATTGAACCTGCTTCATCTGCCACATTTCTGAAGAGCTGATACTCAGAACAACCATTATTTAAATATTATTTTTTTTATTTAGTTCAAATAGTTAAATACTTAAATATTAATTGCTTCGATTGGATGAATTATTGTGTTATGAAATTAAATCTACAGCAAATACATAAGAAATTGTGCATGATGCAGAAGTTATTTTTATTTATTTATTTAGTCATTTAGCAGACGCTTTTATCCAAAGCGACTTACAAATAAGAAAAAGTAACTAAAACTATAAGTTAAAACTCTATATAATACTATATATATACACATACAATTAATGTATAAATTAAATAAAATGACAAATGCATACAACAACATTTCAAAACTAAATGTTTCTCTGCATTTAAATGAAAACCAAAGCTAAAAGCCGACTTTTTATTAAATTTATTGGCGCCCAAATATTAAACCCACAACAAAAGGTAGGAGTATAAAATTGATTCTAACATGACACTAAGTCCAACTTGCTCTATCCATTAGGCCATGACTGCCCTTAAATACTATAAATACACATTTAAGAAAATTGATAAATTAAATATAATGACAAATGCATACAACATTTCAAAACATTAAATGAACATAAAGCTAAAAACAATTCAAAATATTAAAACAACAAAACGTATGAGTAAAAAATTATTCTAACATGACACTAAGCCAAACACCCATATATGTTATTTAATTACCATGTAGTATGTTAAATACTAAAATAATAATATTAAAACTAAAGAAAATACCTATAAAGACATAATAAATTCATACACAAAATACTACTCCAATTCAGCTGAACACACTTTCCTGTTAATCACAATAAATGGCCAAGCAAGCGCCCGACACTGACAAGGGACGCGATACAGTACGAGACCAAACATGATTTCAGCACGTCTCCACACAGTAAACAAAACAAGCGTATCACAAGTTATCATTATATAGTAAATAAGGACAAACTACTGTCTTTATAATCTGAGTCCCAGATTATTAAAATGCAATTTATGGTGCAGCAAACATTTTCTGAGTTTTTTAGACTGTCACTGGAATATATGTAATTTTATATCCACAAGAAATACTCTTAACGTTGGCTTGAAATGAAATTCACTCCATCTAAAACCGTATAACCTTAATCATAATGTAAACTATTCCTGTGAAAATGACAAATTTCTCATTAGTAATGACTTCTCCAATTGTTTAGTCTGCTTAGACCTTGACTGCTATCTCACATTTATCTCTGCCTCCGTTCATATCAACAACTTACTGATTGATTTATTTTTCAATCATCCTTTTCACTTGGATGTACATCACAATACAGAATATAAAAGATTGAAACTTGGTGATACAAATGTTTATACTTCCATTACATGGCAGAAATAAATGGAAACATCCTTAATATCTAACGTTGCTGCATTGTTTTTGGCTGTTACTTATAGAGCACATATTCACAAAATGATTAAATGTCCTAAATATCAACATCATCAACAAAAAGAAAAATATATAAACACTTGTAGTGGAAGAGTGTCTCTTTGTTATTAAATGCATATGTTAGAAGCTTGTGTGTGCAAACTCTTTACAGCAATAGCAAATTGAATTAACTCTGGGGGTTTGTTGAAGTCATCAAACCTTGCAGCAAAATTTGTATCATATCTCTTCTAATTTGTTGTGTCAAGTTGTTTAAGAAGTCTTGCAGTGTTGGAAATTGTTGCATTTTTTTGCAGCCATAAATTTTCATCTCCAAAAGCGCATTCCAAAAGGGAACAGAAATGTGATCGTAGCTGAGCACATCCATCGAGTGTTAGCCACGGAGAAAAGAAACATTTTTATCTCCACAAAATCACTGCCATCCCAGATTAAGGCCGTTCAAGTGATGTAAGCTGTCACTCAGAAAACAACAGCTTGGGTGACACATCTCATAGCAGCCTGTGAAACGTGGTGCTTTCATGAAACTGTTGTTAATGTTGATGTGCTATCCAAAATGAAGACATAAAGGCACAGCTTTCTTATCGGTGGATTCATTCACAGACATTGTCTCCACCTTCTTTTATTTGTCTAAGAATGCCAGTGTTTTACTTCTTGTCATTGTGTCAAACATCAGTATTTTTAATAGCTTGTGTTGTTTCTGTCTTTATCACAATCTCCTCTATAGTGTTAGCATGTAATCTTTCACTGCATGTCTTTGAGTCAGTGAACGGTTTCTTCATTTTTTCTTGAGGATCCATGCTACACTGAAAGAGCCTTCTCTTGCTCAAAACATGATCTGGCCATGAAGCTTGTTAGGCTTTGCACTTTATGTCAGTGAATATCAGAGCCTGGTGGAAATTGTGTGTTGACGTTTGAGTGCTTGGACTTGAAGTGCCTTCTCAGATTGTACTCCTGTATCACCGTACAACACTGGTTACATGGCAAACTAGAAACACAATTTAGAAAACTATTTTTTTATTTACTTAACTGTCTGTGTCTGACAGCTTATTTTGACATAGATAAAACAATTGATTAATATAAATCACTGTTTCTGTGTGTTTCTTTTTTTTGAAGTGCAAATGTTTTGGTGGAATGCACTTTCAATGGATAGACAGAAATCTTACAGGTTTCTTTAAAAAATAATTTCTGTTTTTTAGATGAATGAAAGTCTTATGGATTTGGGATGCATATTTGATGGCAGAGTTTATATTTGTGGGTGAAATATTCCTAAAATGAAGTATTTCTGTAGGTTAAAAAAATAAGAATCTTGCAACTCAGAAACACCACAACACATCTGTTAGTTTTGAGTTCATTAAATATCGTTAGGATTGACGCTGGCCACTAGTTGACTGCTTCCACATTTTAAATATCTGGTATTTTCATCACTTTTGGTGGATTTTGTTCCCTAAGCTTTGGATAATTTCTGCCCTAATAGGCATAACTTCTGCATGAATCACAGTTCTATGACATAGTCTAACATGCTGTTATGACATTTAGACATTTAGCTGTAGGTAAATGGGAAATTTTAGTTTCCCAGTTGTGCATTGCTTCTCAGCTGTGGTAATGTCATTTGTATTCATGCAGCTTTGTCTGATAGGGTTTTCATCAGCACAGAGGTCTGAAATGAAATGGGTGTCACATCCATGGAGCATGACCAAGAGTGACATCATAGGAAATTACCAGCATTTTGCCAGATGATTACACACGAAGATACCAAATTAATTTTAATTACCATCTTCTACCTCTTTCTCGGCCCTTCTCATCTGCCTTATAATCAGCATTGTTTTCTTTTTGTTGCAGGGTAATGCTTAGTTTCAGAAATGCCGTATGTAGATCGTCAGAATCGGATCTGTGGCTTTCTAGACATAGAGGAAATAGAGAGCAGTGGCAAATTTTTACGACGGTACTTCATTTTGGACACCCTGGAGGGCAGCCTGGTGTGGTACATGGATAACCCTCAGGTATCTACCCATCTTCATCTCTTTCAGCCTGTCAGTGCACCGCTAAATGCAGCGGCTCTTAATTTTACATCTGAAGGCCTCCTTTTGTTTTACCACTTCTGTGGATGTCAAGACATGTTCATTTTTTTTATCAATAAGGCTGCATGGTGTTCCCCAGGGGCTAGTCATTGACCCATTTAAGTTTCACATACTAAATCGGTTATAGATACGTTTTTTAATTTAACCAAAATTCTCTTAAAAAATATTGGAATAGTATTACAGTCAATAGTGTACAGTCAGATTTTGTGCATTCTTCTGCCTGTGTGGACAGAAACATAATTGGTGCCACAACATGATGACTGAAGCTACTGCACGAAACTTACAGTAACTAATGTAGTCCAGTTCCCAAATGAATGATTATTTTCTTGTTAGTGGATCAAATCACTGAATAGTATTACTAAATTAATCAGTAGTTGGCACTGAATTATTCAGACTTACTTACTGAACTACAAGTTATTACTTTTATCCTGTCTGATCTCAAAATACATGAAAAAAATAACATGAAACCTGAAATGATAATTTTTTTGCAGTAAAACTACTGAAGGCAGAAAATACAATAATAATGACTTTTTCCCAAATATTTCTTACTCAAAAGTACTAATATATTAACTCAATGGGCCATTAAGGAACTAGAAGCATTAAGAGGAATCTGGCAATAGAACCAGAGTAAAGTTCTTATGATTTTTATCCCTAGTTACTGAAAACACATGGGTAGATATAATGCACACCATAGTTCTGCAGTAAGACGATGCAGTGTCTCAGTGGTTATGGGGCAGTAACTGTAGAGAACTACACCTTCAGTGCTGTCAGAAACAGGAAAACCATAAGCCACAGTTGACCTTTTCTGCTATCACAGTTAGAATCTTGCTATGCAAAACATTGTGTGATACTAACATTTCCTCTCCTACTCACCTCGTTATTATTATAGTTTTAAAAAGCATCCGATTTTGAATGTGCTGCACAGATATTGGCCATTTTTACTATATAAACTTTGCTAATAGCCTGTAGAAGGGCATTGATGTGTCTTTGCCTCCAGACCACTTTAACCATTCAGATTTATGGTGTTTGTATGTTTGTAAATATATTTACATCTGTGTGGGTCACACTTTGCAAATTGTATAAGGGTGTCTTTCTTTGAGACTCCAGACTAGCAAACTAACTGTTCATAACTGTGTTGAGTGTACATGGAAAGAATCTACACAGATGGTAATTACGAAGAGTTTAATTAAAAAATATTTAATTAGCACATAGCAAAATCTAGTAAAAAATAAATGTTAATATAGTATTTAATTTTTCTTGGTATGTCTCATTGTAACTTATACTGATACTTTCAGTGCCTTAAACTAATTTAGCCTGGAGTAAAAGAGCAAATCTCAGGCGAAACCTGACTAAAACTGAGATCACTGATGAAGAGCCTATGTCAGGAACGGTCTTTTTTTATTCTTCATGTTCTTTCTTTGTTTCTTTTAATGGATTCTCTCTTTTCTCTTGGCTGCTGCAGGTTCTGTACCAATCACTTTATCCAAGACTCAGTCAGTAGCCCCGGCCAGCATGTTTTATTGATGCCACGTCTGACTTTGAATAATTTACCTCACTGCATCTGAAGATGTGTGCTAAAACTTTCATAGACCCCTGTGCAATTATACAACTTTGGAGAATACCGTACACTCACCGTAAATGCATTCTGTCCACATTTATTTTCAGACACTGATCAAAACAAACACACTTCTCACATCAAATCAGCGTGTATCATTTTAAATTCTGAATTTCAGCTCTAATGACTTGAACCTTCTCCTTCTACAGAATCTTCCAGAAGGAACATCCTATGTCGGCTCCCTCAAACTAACATATATATCCAAGGTTTGTAATTACCAGTTATTACCAGCTTTATATTCTCCGACTTGAATGATACGTTTTAAATTGTGCGGCTTATTTTAAAGTGTGCCATGATTTTATGACGTAATGATGTAATGACTGGCCATGTGATCCAAACTCTAATGTATAATAATTTAAAACCATTTTTATCATATGTGTGTGTGTGTGTATATATATACTAGTGCTGTCAAAGTTAACACGTTAACGCAAATTCCTTTTAACGGCACTAACTTTATTAACGCGCGTTGGAGAAATGGAGATGCATAGTGTTGCCAACTTAGCAACATTGCAGACCCCTTTAGCGACTATTTTACCCCTAAAATAAAGCGGCCAAACCTTATTTAGTTCCCGAGAATCGCCAGTACTTCTGCGCGAGGTCTTGCTTTCCTAGCACGTGCACACACACCTCTCTCTCTCTCTCTCTCTCTCTCTCTCCGTCTGTCTGCTCAGTCTCTGTTCAGCACGCACACACACATCTCTCTCTCTCCGTGACTGCTCAGTTTCTGTTTATCGCGCGCACACATCTCTCTCTCTCTCTCTCCGCGTCTGCTCAGTTTCTGTTCAGCGCGCGCACACACATCTCTCTCTCTCTCTCTGCATCTGCTCAGTTTCTGTTTATGTGGCAGAGAAGAACAGAGCTTAATTCAGTTAAACACAGACATTATGTTGCTTGCTTCTCTAATTTTACATGCAAGTATAGCCAAAATCACAGCACAGCTATTGTCATTATCTTATGGGTATTTTATTTAATCAGACAACGGCTCGATTATAAGGATTTTTGTGCAGATTAACATCTTGTAAAGGAGAGCTAGTTATGTAGTCTTAATGGGTTGCGTTTCAATCACTTTTTCATATTCATTCCGTTGTCTGACAACAGAAACAGTAAAATATATAAAAGAAAACTGTTGTATTGAGAATTTAGCTTCATCAAAATAAAGTATATGGGCACAGAGAGGCAAACAAATGTAATAATTAACAATATAGGCTATGTAAATTTTGCATGTTCAGAAGAAGTGAGCTGCCCTGTCCTGCAAAAATGTTAACAGGTTTGTGTAAGTAAATTGCTCAGTGCAAAGAAAGAGAAGTAATGGGAACCTTGTATTTCTTTTTTCATCTTTGAAAAACATCAATTACATTTGAAAAATGTCTAGTCTTCATGCTCTATGTTGACTATGGTTTCAATAATAATAAACATATATTTGCATAAAGCATCCATATTTGTCCATGCCCATGTTGATTAGAGTATTAAAAACTTAAAAAGTATTAATTTAAGGTACATTTGAACAAATAAAAATGTTACGGATGCGAAAACGCAGAAAATCGAACCTGATCAATTTTTTTTATGACAGACGGAAGTTTTGGAGACAGTGTGTAAACATGAATGACACAAAGTGAGGTCGTATTTACTTTTTTTAATGTGCGAAAATTTTAGATTAGAATTTCGGACTCCGTGTGCAACAGGCCGGCGCCATGGGGAGGGGCATTAGGGGCAGTGCCCCCCCAAATGACTCGACGTTCCCCCCTGCTTACATGATCACGAGTGAGCTTAATATTGAGAACGAAAAACTTTTATTTTGCTGATCTAGTCTATGAATATTGCGGGGGGAAATAATGTATTCAGCAGCATTTAGCTCAAAGAACCACTAATCTCTGCAACGGTAACTTATTAGGAAGCTAATAACACAGTGGCGTAGCAGACGGGCACTCAGTGTGGGGCGCGCAAATAGCAGCACATAAGGATTCACACAGTCACCTCACACACCTTCAGCGCTTCTCTGTAGGGAGAAAAACATAATAAAAAAACATAGGCCTATATAAAAGGAATACAATAAATAGTCCTGAACTAAATGTATTTCACTTAAACAATTAGCATATAAAAAATATGTACTATAGTTTTATAGCTGCTTAGACTCCATTTTCAGATTTGTATGTTCCTTTGTTCTGAATACAGTAACATTTAAATGATTTGTTGACAACTTCTGTTTTGTTTCTCTCTATGTAATTTTGTATGATATGAGTCTAGGCTAAAGCAGATTTTTTATTTTTTTTTATCCATGCAGCAAATGTTTTAAAAATGGCTCAAACTAACTTTAGGCCTACTTTATTGCATTACAGGTGCTTTTAAAGAACTTTTCACTATTAACTTGTATAAAACATTGTCATAAATTAGTTGTATTCCCATTTTAAAATACAAATTCACTGTTATAAGCCTACAGATTGCAAAACATTTATTTTTTTTAATTGTTTTAGCGTAGTGTAGCATGATTAAGGCCTATAGATAAATCATATAAGATAGTAATTTTAAAACATAGCCTAAAACCCTTAAATTCCTTAAAAAAAAATTCTGATTGTGAATCAAATTGTATATTGCTATTGTTTTATTATGTTGTTGGAAACTAAAAAGCTTTAATTGCGAGTCATGTCCTTAATGTAAAGACTATTTTTGACACGTTTTGTCCGATCCATTGATATGGTTATTACATAGGCTATTGCAATTTCGAGAGTATGCTAAATCTTTCATTTGTGGATGTCACTCCGAATAGGCTTTGTAGAGAGTATGTGGCATTTGGTTCTCTTAGCAGCATGATAAACAAAACTTATATTCAAATTCTGAATGGATAATATATGACATAGAAAGCTCCCTTTATAGCAATTAAAAGCTGTCACCCATCTAGTTCATAACAATATCAAAAACAGAGGTGGGTAGAGTACCCCAAAACTGTACTCAAGTAAAAGTACTTATAGAAATATTTACTCAAGTAAAAGTAATAGTCTGAATAGTTACTTGAGTAAGAGTAAAAAGTATCGGATAAAAAAAACACTACTCGAGTAGTTAGTTGCCAGTTACTTTGGAAACTATACTGTATATCTATAGTCTATTTTTATTTATTTATATATATATATATATCAATACATTAGATTGATTTCTGAAGGATCATATGACTCTGAAAACTGGAGTAACAGCTGAAGCATCACTGGATTAAATTATATTTCAAAGTATATTCATTATGTATTATACATGTATGTATGACGTCTGAAATGGAGAAGAGTGAAAACTCCTCACATGACCAGCTAACGTTACCGAACATCTGAACATAATGAAACAAACGCACATTGACGGATCTTATTCTGTCTGTTCTGCCAAATGTACAAATGTAGCCTATATTTCTGCAAGCGTAAATATTGTGAAAATATCTATATTAATTGTGTCTAGGCAAAGGCATTCCTCCTGGAACAGTGCTCTTGATGTCCTTAAACTTTCTGTTACAACTCTGTGAGTGAGAACCGCCTCAGACAACTCCGCGTGTGCAGCAGAGAATTGAACGAATCATTCAAACTGATTCGCGAACCGATTCACTGGTTTGATCAAGCCTTTGAACAGAATTGACAGAATTGATGAATCATTCGCGAATGGGCATCGCTCATTGCCAAGAGAAAAGTAGATGGCACGTTTTGAATAAATATAAGCATTTTTAACTTGCATTTAGATAAAGTAACGAGAGGAGCGTCACCCACAGTTACAAAGTAAAAGTAAAAAAAATTCACTAAAAATGTACTTGAGTAAGAGTAAAAGTACCCATCTTTAAATATACTCAAAAAGTATTAGTTACTCAAGTAAATGTAACAAAGTAAATTTACTCGTTACTACTGACCTCTGCTCACAAAGTTAAGTTATAATCAACAAATCTCTCTCTACATGGTGCAGTGAATCTCTATTTACAAAGTGTTATAAAGAGAAGATTCGCGAGCAGAACTAAACTCTGGCGATTTAAGCGGTGATTCTAACATAGCCTACATAAAAGTCATAATAGAAACTAATGACACAAAAGTCGACAGATAATCGACAGATATCATTTTAAATATGTTTTAATATAGAACTTGATCAATTTAAGTAATAGTACAGGTTATTGTTTTGGTGAATGTCTGTTTCTGAGATCATAAAAAAGTGTGCCAAAAGTTGTCCAGAAGACAATCATTGACACCCTTCACAAGGAGGGTAAGCCACAAACATTCATTGCCAAAGAAGCTGGCTGTTCACAGAGTGCTGTATCCAAGCATGTTAACAGAAAGTTGAGTGGAAGGAAAAAGTGTGGAAGAAAAAGATGCACAACCAACCGAGAGAACCGAGAGAAGCCTTATGAGGATTGTCAAGTAAAATCGATTCAAGAATTTGGGTGAACTTCACAAGGAATGGACTGAGGCTGGGGTCAAGGCATCAAGAGCTACCACACACAGACGTGTCAAGGAATTTGGCTACAGTTGTCGTCAGAGGCGTCTTACCTGGGCTAAGGAGAAGAAGAACTGGACTGTTACCCAGTGGTCCAAAGTCCTCTTTTCAGATGAGAGCAAGTTTTGTATTTCATTTGGAAACCAAGGTCCTAGAGTCTGGAGGAAGGGTGGAGAAGCTCATAGCCCAAGTTGCTTGAAGTTCAGTGTTAAGTTTCAACAGTTTCTGATGATTTGGGGTGCAATGTCATCTGCTGGTGTTGGTCCAATGTGTTTTTTTGAAAAACCAATGTCACTGCACACATTTACCAAGAATGGTGTGAAATATTTAAATTATGAAATATTAAGCCATTAAAAACTAGACTGTGACAATGTATAGTTTGTCTGTGTTCTTAAAACCACCTTGGGTATTTTCATAATACATAAAAATAAGTATATTTATACTCCATTGCTAATTGTCATGTTTGTGTACCGTTACACCCCTAATATATTGTGGAAAATGTTTTAGTGCACCTTTAAATATGCATATGTTTACAATATTATTGATCTGGTTGTACTTTGTCATTAAAGGTTAGCGATGCCACCAAATTGCGGCCAAAGGCGGAGTTCTGCTTTGGTAAGCAATCGATTTACTTTCTCCGTGTCATTCAGAGCATGCAGTACATGGAAGGTAGGTCATGTTTGACCATGACCCCTGACCTTGGCTATTGTTTCTGAGATCAGAGCCAGAGACAATCACACACTGGGGGTTCTGGGACTTTACCGATGGAGTTAGACGTGAGGCCACTGTCAGGAGTGTACTTGAGCAACATAATACAGATACTATAATTAATCACACATTGGGTCTGCTACTCTAAAGTGTTTAATAAAGTAGTGGTCTGACCCTCCTGGAGTGATTCAGGCCCAGTGAACACTATTTGATTCTTTAATGTTTGCTGTTCACTAAAAGCACGTTCTTTAACTTGCGGTGAGAAGTTCATAAGTTCATTGAAGTTCAAGTGCATTGAATCTTGATATCAAGGATGATTTAATAAAGTTTGTTGGAAACACTGACAGTAAGTTTCATATGTGTTAAGTTGACCACATGAACTTAGCTGCCTCTGAAACCATTCACACAAAAGGGATGTGCGAATTTTCACTTTTAGACTTGCAACAATCTTGAAAAAGATTTCAGTGGAGTTTAGATGTTGTTTTTGTGACTTGTGAAGATAACGCTTCATGTTGAGCTTTGGTTAATTAACAGTGACATATTTAGAAATGAGAAGTACAATCTTTCTGTGTATGGCAGTCCCACTTGTCAGGAAAGTGACTGTGCACACAAACACACACACATTTGACTGAATCATACCTCATTAATAGCGGTTCACTTTCACATTTGCATTTATCAGCAGCGAACCATATCAGAGTTCACATTACCAGCTATTGAAGTAGACTCTGGTATGGTTTTCTGGTATATGTTATTTTAGTATAACTGAAATACTATTGTAGATATTTATTTTTATAGTTTTAATAATTTTGTGTTGTTTGTTAGTTTTTTAATGTCCATGTAATTTTTATTTAAATTGTAGTTTTATAATTTCAGTACATCAATTTGAAAATGAGAAATGTGGTCTTGGAAAATAGCTTAACATATTTGTTACTTAATTGTATTTTATTTTACTTTACATTAAAGAAGCCTGGATGCTCACCAGAAGTGCTAGTGTGAAATCACCCTTCTTCAGGCCTAGAAGCACACACTTAGACAGGAAGAGACTGTCTGACCTACATGTAATCTATGTTGCCAAATCCATAATGCCACAAAAATGTGATTATATCATCATCTCAAAATTGTTTAAATATAAATCTTTGTGTCCTCCCACAGTCATCAATGCTGGAATGAGGAAGTGTTACTTGCAGGCGAATGATAAGCAGGATTTAGTGGAGTGGGTCAGTGCGTTCAACAACGCCACCAAAATCACAGTAAGTCCTGACCCTGGATCAAATTCCTCTTCCTAAGCAGAGAACAGTTCAGATGGTCAGATGGTATCCCCAAACTGCAGATTTGGATACCTGGATTCTGTAGGTGTACAGACACAATTAGCTTGCATTAAATAATTTTTTTCTCTACTAAAATTGAATAAGAAAATTATAAATCTATTCTTCAAAACGCTTGTTCTATGTAGGACCCTGGGTATGCTGAAGCCCATCCCAGTATCTCAGGCCATTGACTAAGATAATTAGCTGAGATGTGTCAACAGTAAAAATAAAACAAGATAAATGTTATATTCATTTTTAGATGAATTTATTGACATTTAATAAATCAATTGCTTGTGTTGGCCAATAATCCATATACAATAAAGGGGGTGGGGTTTAAATTGCACATACAGACATATAATATATAACAGAATATATTTAATATATGTACAGTGCCCTCCATAAGTATTGGGACAGTAAAGACAAAAATTGCTCCGTTTGCTGTGGAGTCAAGCAATCTGTAAATGTGATTAAAAGATGAATATGAGACAAAATGACAGAACGTCACATTTTATTATTGGGTGATTCAACACATGTTTTACCAGCTAAGAAGATCAGTACTTTTTGAGTTGAATCCCCCTATCTGATGTGAGCATAAGTATCAGAATAGTTGCCTCCCAGGTCTTTCTAAGTGATCCTGTTGTATTAATTGTTCAGATATTAAAAGCAGAGAGTGTGTCTCATCAGTTATATCCATTGCTTCTGCATTATGAGTCTTGCATTCGATGATGACACACACAAACTAGGATGAAGACAAGGGTGCTGACTTCGAGAGAAAAGCAATTTGGATGCTAAAAGAAAAAGTAAATTAGAACTATAGCAAAAGGGCATGGAGAAATCAAGAGAAACCACCGGCGACATCAGCAACCAATGACAACATGATCGGTAATTGATGACAGACAAATTATAAAAGCTGAGAAAGTTAACCCTAAAATATATGTCTGTAAAATCAACAACAAGCTCCAGAAAGCTGGGGTGATGTTCTGACAACCTACTGTCCACAGGAGACTTTGACACAAAATTACACAGGCTACACAGCAAGATGCAAACCTCTGACCAGCACCAAAAATAGAAAGGCAAAATTAGAGTTTACAAAAAAGCACAAAGGTGAGCCAGTAGAGTTTTTGAACTGCGTTTTATGAACAGATGAGACACAGATTAACCTTTATCTAACTGATGGGAAAGCAAAAGTGTGGAGAAAGAAGGGAACTGCAAATGATCCTAAGCACACAACCTCATCTGTAAAGCACGGTGGAGGTGCTGTCATGGTATGGACATGCATGGCTGTCTCTGGAACAGACCCTGTCAACGTTAATGATGACTTAATGTACAACCCGAATTCTGGAAATGTTGGGATGTTTTTAAAATTTAAATAAAATTAAAACTAAAAGACTTTCAAATCACATGAGCCATATAATGAGCCATTTTATTCACAATAGAACATAGAGAACATAACAAATGTTTAAACTGATAAATTGTACACTTATCCACTAAATGAGCTCATTTCAAATTTGATGCCTGCTACAGGTCTCAAAAAAGTTGGCACGGGGCAAAAAAGCAAGACATTTTGAAAAGATTCAGCTGGGAGAACATATAACAACTAATTAAGTTGATTGACATCAGGTCTGTAACATGATTAGCTATAAAAGGGATGTCTTAGAGAGGCAGTCTCTCAGAAGTAAAGATGGGCAGAGGCTCTCCAATCTGTGAAAGAGGGCGTAAAAAGATTATGGAATACTTGAAAAGCAACGTTCCTCAATGTCAAATTGCAAAGGCTTTGCAAATCTCATCATCTACAGTGCATAACATCATCAAAAGATTCAGAGAAACTGAAGAAATCTCTGTGCGTAAGGGACTAGGCCGAAGACCTTTGTTGGATGCCTGTGGACCTGGGATCCTCAGACGACACTTCATCACTCATCGGCATGATTCTGTCATTGACATTACTAAATGGGCCCAAGAATACTTACAGAAACCACTGTCTGTAAACAATCCGCCATGCCTTCTGCAGATGCCAACTAAAGCTCTATCATGCAAAAAGGAGCCATATTTTAAGGCCAAGGCTCATTTTAAAATGGACTGTTGAAAAGTGTTCCTATGGTCAGACGAGTCCAAGTTTGACATTCTTGTTGGAAATCACGGATGCCGTGTCCTCCGGGCTAAAGAGGAGGGAGACCTTCCAGCATGTTATCAGCGTTCAGTTCAAAAGATAGCATCTCTGATGGTATGGGGGTGCATAAGTGCAAAGGGTATGGGCAGCTTGCATGTTTTGGAAGGCACTATGAATGCTGAAAGATGTATATAAATGATTTAGAGCAACATATGCTCCCCTCCAGAGGACATCTATTTCAGGGAAGGCCTTGTGTGCTTCAGAAAGACCATGCAAAACCACATACTGCAGCTATTATAACAGCATGGCTTCTTAGTAGAAGAGTCCAGGTGCTCAATTGGCCTGCCTGCAGTCCAAATCTTTCACCTATTGGTGAAAGTATTGGTGTTAGAATTTGGTCCCACTCTTCCCTGATATAGGTTTCCAGCTGCTGAAGAGTTTGTGGTCGTCTTTGACGTATTTTTCATTTAATTATGTGGCAAATGTTCTCTCCACATCATTAAATGAAAAATATGTCAAAGACGACCACAAACTCTTCAGCAGCTGGAAACCTATATCAGGGAAGAGTGGGACCAAATTCTAACACCAATACTCCAGAAACTCATAACCTCGATGCCCAGACATCTTCAAACTGTTTTGAAAAGAAGAGGAGATGCTGCACCATGGTAAACATGCCCCCATCCCAACTATTTTGAGACCTGTAGCAGGCATCAAATTTGAAATGAACTAATTTTGTGCATAAATGTTTAAACTGAGAAATTAAAAAATGTAATGTTCTCTATGTTCTATTGTGAGTAAAATATTGGCTCATGTGTTTTGAAATGATTTTAGTTTTTATTTTATAAAAAATAAATCGTCCCAACATTTCCAGAATTCTGTATGATTACAGTAACAGAATGAATTTGGGAAGGTACAAAACCATCTTGGATACCAGATTTCAAGAAAATGCCACCAGACTCACCAGAAAGAGCTTCATATTGCATCAGGACAATGACTCAAAAACACCCTGCCAGTTCAGTCAAGGAGTTTATAAGGGCAAAGAAATAGAAGGTCTTAGATTTACCATGTCCATCTCCAGATTTAAACCTGATTGAACATCAATTTTATTAGCCAAAGTGGAGACTAAAGGCAAAAACTCTCCAAAACAAGGAACAGTTAGAATTGGCTGCATTAAAGGCTGGAAAAAGCATTTCAAGGGATAAGACCAAGTCTGGTGATGTCTATATGTCACAGACTCACTGCTTTAATTGCATGCAAAGTATCTGCAACTAAATAATAGCTAAATAAAACATGTACGTGTTGAAACCGCTAATGATAAATTGTGACATTTATTTACCTATTCCTAGTTGACCTCATATTCTTAATGGCTCGTTTCCACTGAGCGGTACGGGTCAGTACAGTTGGTACGATACGATTCGGGACGGCACACCCTGATCCAGCTTGCGTTCCCACTGCCAATAGTACCCTTACTCAGGGGCGCCATGAAGAGTTTTAAAGGGGGTATGCAAGACAGAAATGTGGGCCCCCTTCTTCCTGATATGTGTGTGTGCTTGCGTGCGTGTGCGTGCGTGTTTGATGTTTAATAAGAAATTGAAAGACACTGAATAAGAAAATGAAATAGTTTATTACTTAACATTTATATTATTTCAAATAACATTGAAATATTTTATTTCAAGTAACAAAAATGTTTTTAAGGTTTTAATTTTAGTTTCAGTTTTAGCTAAATTTAATACATATCTAACCGTGCTTGTAGTTTTAACTATAGACTACAACCCTTATTATTTATTTCATTGTTTTTTAATCATCATTACAAATTATTTTTAACAGTTAAAATTATTTGTAACAGGTTTTCTTTCTATTCTTAGTACGATATTACAATCTAACAATAAAGAAATTTAAAAACACATAAAAGCAGCTACCGCAACAAGCTTAACTGAATAGCGGAATGGAAGTTTTAACTGTGCAGTATTATAGGCTACATTAAAAATCCTGTGTTCCTGTGTGGCTCAGTGGTAGAGCATTGCGTCAGCAGCGCAAAAGGTTGTGGGTTCGATTCCCAGGGAACACACATACTAATGAAAATGTATAACCTGAATGCAATTGTAAGTCGCTTTGGATAAAAGCGTCTGCTAAATGCATAAATGTAAATGTAAAAAAGAACTGGTAGCCAGCCAAATTAAGAGTTTCTTCTCCTAAACTTTTCAGATATAAAGGTAACACACAATTACATTTGAACACGTCTTGGGCAAGCATGAAGCTTGCCCATTTTCTAACATTTCATCAAAGGGTGTGGATCGTGCAACTGCGTGCTCTTTTGATATGAGTGCCAGATGCACTAATCGCTCTTGGTCCATTGTAGATCGCAGATAATTTTTTCATTTTAGTTTACTGAATGACCTCTCTGCAGAGGCCACTGTGACAGGCATGGTAAGGAACACTCTTAATGCAACAACCAAATTCGGGAACAATGAATCAAGGTTTCTCTGAAGAATGAAGTTTTTCAATTGCAGTTTTGCATGCACATAGAAGGTCGCTTGCACTACAAGCTTCTTGAATTAGGTTGTTCGACACATCCCGCAACGTTGCTGCATAACACTTTACGGATTCTTCTAAATCCTCCTTTAACATTTCACTCATTTGCAAAATGGAACGAAATTTCTCTGAAATCTGCCCCAGATTCAAATTGTGTGTTGAGTTCACTGCTTATGGTATCAACGATTACATGAAACACTGTTTGTTTGAAATGAAGTTGGGCGTCCTGGTGCCCTGGTTGTCCAGCGTTCACTTCATCGTGAAATGTTTTGCGCTTTCTATTGTGCTTCTGTGCAAACTCTGTAGAGGCATCACATTCATTCGCTAAAAGACGTGCATCTGTCACAGCCTTTTCAAACCCATCTTCTCTGTACTGGGAAAATAACTTTTTCAGGTTGTCAATCAACAAAACAGCTGTATCCAGAGAAATGTCGGCAGATTGCATGGCTGTGCTGGCGCGTGTGATTTCGGTCAGCATGTCATTCCAAATAACAAGACAATTCATAAATTCCAAATTCTGTATTTCATTACAGCGCATGTGCCTCTGAAGAGATTTTCTGACGAGAGCGTACATACGTTCACTTCTCACTTTCTATAATTTTATTTTCCTTTTACTGCAATATTATTAGATAACGTGTTCTTGTATGTAAAAAAATCGACCAAAGTTGTGATTTTGGGACCCTCTAGCGTCCTGGGCCCATATGCCCAGCATACTCTGCATCCCCCATAACGGCGCCCCTGCCCTTACTTGATAGGCGTGGTGTATGCCGGAAAGTAGCGATCGATAATAAAGCGCGACAATAAGCACAACTCTGCTTCTTTTTGTTAAATGTCAGTTTTAATGAACAGTAATAGCCATTATAAAAGTATATGTACCAAGTATAAGAGGCTTATATAAGAGGAAACAAAGACAAAGCAAATAATTCAGTCAAATTTATGCTACAAAGTCAGCGCTATACTACGGTAAAGTTCAAAATAAATATAAAGTTAAACATTAACTTTTTTGCTCAGCCAAAACGATGACCAGGAACAAATAATAGATTCATGAGACCATGAATGCCTGTTAAATATACCCCAAACGAATTGTATCTCATGTTTAATCACTACAGAGACATCAGAGCCAGCGGCAAATGTTGGAAGGACTAGCCGAGCGTAAAGCTGCTCGAGGCGGATACATGAGCACCGAGTTCCCAGTGATCACCTGGAGCTCCGAAATCAGCATAGCAAATTTACCAAATAGGCACTATCTTTATAAATAAACCTCAGATTTGAGTTTTAAACAAGTACATTCTAGCCTGAAAAACTCTTAAAACTGCATTTCATGACACAATAACAGTAATATTTTGAAAATGACTCGGGTTTTTGGTCAATGACGTTTCACAAGTCCACAAGAACAGACAAGAACGCATATTGAGAAACGGCTATTGACTGTGTGAAAATGTTAAATTATAAAATACACTTATTTTTTTGTGTTTGCGCACATGTACACTCTGATGTTAATAAGCCCAACACGGACAGCAGAGCGGAACGAGCGAAGGAGAAGCTTTATCCCCTTCAACCAATCAACGTTCTGCAGTGAGTTTAGCTCCACCCTTTTGTTACCCTTTGCTGTGCTAGGTACCCCAGCAGAAGGGTACCAAAAAAGTGGTACGATACGGTTCGCTATTAATGATAGCATTCATAACTTCTGACAGTGGAAACGGAAATCATTGCGTACTGTACTGTACTGTACTGAACCGTACCGCTCAGTGGAAACGAGCCATTTGTTTAACATTTTTCTCCTTTTTTTAATTTAGGTGCATTAGGGGAAGTATTTAAAGAATCTTATGCATACTGAAATGTATGCTAAAAAACGCTGAATCAAATTATTAATGGAATTGTTTTGTCAATCAAATTGAATTGTTCTCAGTTTTAGAAATTCAAAAACCATTGAATCATGAATCAAATCAATTCACACACCTATTGATTACATCACAACCTCTATTGTGAAAAATAGATACACAGTACATGTTTTTGGCATGCTTTTGCTAAATATTTCAATTTATATGCCATATGCCAGCTATCTATGAGATTGATATTGGCTTAACCATCTTCAATCAGCTTAAACACAATCAGAATATTCAACATGGACAATGTCAGATCATAATGTAGATCCTGCTAATAACATTGTTGGAATGTTAATGGCAGTATATCATGGAGTGCATGATGTGTTTGCCGCTGGATGCTTACATGATTAGAACTGGCAGTTTGTTTTGGGTCAGAGACAGCATGTGTAGTGATGGTGTATTAATGAGGGAAGGTTTTTTGGCCTGAAGGCACTAAACGATGAACTGTCATCCCCACAGAAGCAGCTGTAGTATCAGTCACTACTGGCAAGCGGTTGATCACTGCATCAGCTGAACCAGAAGGACAAATTATTAATTTACACTGAGGGGAAAAGAAAATGTCTGGTCTAAATCTCTGACATATCTTACAATATAACATGAAAAGCCTTAAAAACTTTGCTACATACTATTATTCCTCAACATTTGAAAAAGTAATTAGCATCAGTAAGATGTTTTAGTCTCTAATATTCACCAGGGCGGCATTTATTTGATCAAAAGTACAGTAAAAACAGTAATATTGTGCAATATCATTGAAATTTAAATTATATTTTTTTATATTAGTTTACATTAATATATATTTATATTCGTTTTACTTTTTAATATATTTAAAATGTATTCCATTTATAGCAAAGCTGAATTTTCAGCAGTCATTACTCCAGTCTTCAGTAAATCTTTTTCAGAAATCATTCTAATATGCTGATTTGATGTTCAAGAAGCAGCTGTGCTGCTTTGTATATTTGTGGAAACCAAGATACATGTTTTCAATATTCTTAGATGAATAGAAAGTTAAAGAGAATAGCATTTATTTGAAATATAAATTTTAGAACATTATAAATGTGTTTAATGTCAGTTTTGAGTAATGTAATGTGTCCTCACTGAATTAAAATATTAATTTCTTTAAATAAAAAATAAAATAAATCTTACTGACTCCAAACTGTAGCGTATGTGTCAAAGTTCTTCCAACCGTATGCTGTTTCTGACTGTGTGCAGCACCTACCGCTCTGTAGATGCCAACATTAGAAACTAGCAACGTTTTAAATAATTTAATTTTAACATTTTGAGCAGCACATGTCCATGTACATTGTTTTGTGAATCTGCAAGAGCAGCTTTACAAAGAAGCTGATAAATAATTTTGTATTTAAAGAGAAACTGTCAGCTCTGGTCAGTCCTCTTATTTACATATACAAAATATGTATGACCCCAAATGGAATGATTTGATTTGGAATTGGTTGTCCTTGTCAGACCTTTTTTGTATTAAATAACTTGTAAATATATAAAGAAAGCAGCTGTCACATACAAATTCGTTATGCTTGTTTGTCTTTTCTCACTTCTTCTCCAGGTGCCAAAGTCAGGTGAGCAGGTGGCCCATAATACATCAGAAGCATGTGTGGACACATCGGGTGCCACAAAACAAGTGTCCTACAAGACCGAAATCATTGCAGGAGTGCCCATCATCACCACCACACAGGTCATTTAATCTCACGACACATTAACATATATTAAAAATGCAAAAACAAATTCCTGTAAGAAACACTGAGCAGTTTCATGATAAGCAGTTGGTTTATACTTTGATATATATATATATATCATGATACTGAATGATTACCACTTTTATTTACAATGTGTTTGTGCAGTATCATTACTGATGTAGCTAATGCAACACATTTGAACAAAAAATAGATGTGATCAACATTGTTGTGTCACTGGCTCTCAGGAAAAGGGGGAAGGTCAGAATGGTGCAGACAAGAGCGGGATGAGGAAACCTCCTGGTCAGCTGCCGTTTTACCTGAGCCGGAGTAACCAAGACCCGTCGGTCATTAAAGCTGGATATTGTGTCAAACAGGGAGCTCTGGTGAGTAAAAAGTGCAGAATAATTGTGTTTATGCATTTTTCGTTGAGTATCATATTTCATACATCAGACTTTTAGGGCTCATATAATATGATATAGAATATGGAGCTCATACTTGAGGAGGGGAAAAAACACCTCACATTTATTCAGAGGCCTGAACTGAGCAATGCAGCTATGCAATTTGATGCAGTTACTGATATTTATTTGGCAAAAAGTAGGATGAAATTCTGATAGCATGTAAGGGAAGTCAGTGAGATAACAGTATAGCAGGCTACTTACATAAAATACATATAAATAAAATAAAATTCACATTAGTGAAATTTAGGTGACATTTCGCAGACAAAAAAGGTTCAATATCTAGCATAGCAACATATAAAGCACAGCTCACACAAAGTAACTTTCAATCCTGGCAGCTTTCTTTTGGTCAGATACGTCTTTCT
Source organism: Ptychobarbus kaznakovi (assembly GCA_027422405.1). Lineage (NCBI taxonomy): Eukaryota > Metazoa > Chordata > Actinopteri > Cypriniformes > Cyprinidae > Ptychobarbus > Ptychobarbus kaznakovi. The sequence continues at coordinate 6,757,155 of CM049808.1, read as the reverse complement.
GTCTTTCTCTAGATGAAAAACTGGAAAAGGAGATACTTCCTGCTGGATAACAATGCACTAAGCTACTTCAAATCAGACATGGTTAGTCTCTCCCTCTCTTGCTTCCTCCTCCTGCATCTCTCTAGAGTCCTGCACGCTGCTGTTGACCTTGAATTCTTCGCAAACCCATTGACCTGTCCAGCTCTTTGTTTTCATTGTGTTTTGCACCTGTGCATCTATGAACCCGTCTATAAGCTCCCATCTGATAAGTGAAAGTCCGGCCTGTGTATTGTTCATGCCATCTGATCCTGTGCCCAATCACATTTCACCAATGAAGTATATTTACAAATGTGCCCCCAGAATTAGACCAGTGACTCATGTGGGAGTGAAAGCTTGTGTCCAGTGGAGGCTATAAGACCGTGTGTGTGTGTGTGTGTACCCTGGTGGTTGTTTGAACTTGTTCACAGTGTTATGAATTCCTCTTGCTGTGTGTCAACAGGCTGACTGTGTCAGAGCATGTCTATATCAGTGGCGATTGCTTTAGGACTACACTGGAAGCACATCTTCCTCTTAAATTTCATAAGAATTTGGGGGAATTCATAATTATGTTTTAGAAACAAATATAGTTCTGTTAAGTTAAAACAAATATCTGCAGGGCTTGATGCATACTTTTTTTTTTACCAAGGAGTTAAAAAAAAAAAAAAATAATTTTAGGGGTGCACTACAGTACTGTAATAAATAGATTATTTTGGTGATGCTATTAAAATCTATATTTTGAAACAGGGAATGCACAAGCAAAAAATACAATTTTAATTAATTAACTATCTCTTGTAATTATATCTATAATTACACTGCTGACCCTACTTTTAGCCTAACCATGTCCTTAATAAACTTAACCGTATCCCACCTCAATAGCAGCTTGAGTGTTTTGCTATACAACATGATCATAATAAGGACACTGTACCAAACAATTCATGTTTTGATGTAAATGCAGAATATAAAGTGGAACCAAATATTCAATTATATTTTCTTTGTTGTCATTTCTGTCTTTAATACTTGGAAAAGCTGCTTTTTAATGCTATGATTAAATTGCCTAACCCAGGTCAAGGTTAGCACCACTTTTGACCCTGAGATATGAAGCCCTGCTCCAAATCACAGTATGAGAGCTAAACAGTGTGAATCACTATCCCTACAGGTATAGATTTGGTAAATTAACAGTTTCATAATCCAGGGTTGAATGTGACACTAAGTTAACATTTTCAAGTGTGAGAGGTCTATAATATCACTCAACTCAATGGAGTATCGATTGAAGGACAATTGTTTAGCATATGACATGTTTCCTCTAAAATAAAGTGACTGCCATGTCTTAATGTCCGATAAAGAAACCATCATTGGCTCACTTTTCGGCTATATTGGTTTAAAATCATGGTAGACTGTTATACAGTGTTTTGACTGGGGGAGGGGGGGCAGAACAATGGAAAGTTGTTCCACTGTTCGAACACAAGTTCCTGTTGAACATTTTTGACAAACATTATTTCCCACGGATTTCTAATAGTAGCCTAATTATTTTTATTCCCATGAAGTTGAGAATAGCAGAGACTATTAAACTGATCTTTTTCCTCTGACAGTGAAAATTCAGTGCAATTATTACTAGGAGTTAGTCTTATAAACAAAATCTTACAAAGTCTAACTGTGAATGTTTAACTTCATATCCAAAATACAATTCTTGACCTATTTTCAATTGTGAAACTGTCACAAATCATACAAAAATAATTGTATGAAATCAAATCTATTTAAACTGAACCAAACCTTGACTATATTCAGATGTCCGTCAATCTAATTAGAGGCTAATGGACTACGATCTGTGGTTCTAAAGTACTGTATTTGTTAAATACCATAAGGAAAGACAACTGTCATGTCGTAGGTGACAAGAACTTGTTACAGCTTCGGCAAGAGAACAGGAAGCAACTGATTCTGTGTGTGTGTGTGTGTGTGTGTGTGTGTGTGATGTGTGTGTGTGTGTGTGAGGAGGACAGGCATAGGAAGGAGGCTTGGTCAAAGGCTAAATCATACAGTAGATGTCAATAAAGGCTATTTCAGGGCTGATAATCACAGGCCTGCGCTCACTGCAGCACCCTGCTCGGGCCTGCACTTCCTCACTGCACACACTCAGCATGGCTGAAATGGTTGCTCAGTACTTGTTCAATCATTCACATGAAATAAAGGCAATATTTAATACATTACTGAATGAAACTCTGTTTTTAGGAGCGGGAGCCATTACGAGTTATTCCTCTGAAAGAAGTGAACAAGGTGCAGGAGTGTAAACAAAGGTCAGCAGTGCTTAATTTGTGCTGTTGTTTTTGTTGTCTTTTTGTTTTGTATTTTGTTTAGTCATGATGATGTTAGTTTTGTTTAGGTTAGGTTTTTTTTGTCTTGTTTTGCTTCGTCTTGTTTCGTCTTCTTGTGTTTTTGTCTTGTCTTGTTTTGAAAAATGGTTTCCAAATATGCTTCTGCCCCACCCCTTGTCATTCAGTGTTACACAAAAAGGAAGTCGTGCCCCATACATAGGCTATTTCTCTGGCTCAAACAGAGGAAAACTGTGTAAACAAATCCTTTTCAATTACTGTCTCAATGGTTTACTTATAGTTGCACTTTGACGTGGGATATAAAGTAGGAAAGTATTTTAACATTAAAACTGCACAGAGCACACCATCATTAAATGAAAATTCACCCATATGTATTTTAGAAACTACAATTTTTTTCTTAATTCGTAATCCGTTACACTCATATATACATCACAATAAGGAAGGAAAAATCTGTTGCTACTTCCATTTTGTTGTAAATTTAAATGCATGCCTTTAAACTGGGATTGTGTTGGACAACTCACTATAGGCACAGATTGTAATTACGGCTGGAAAATCAGAAATGAGAAATCACCCGCCAAGTAATGTTAGCAATATCTAACCTTTTAAAAATGGTATCTTCCGGATGAAAACACACGTCATGGTGATGTATGTGTTCTGTCAGGATAGGTCAGGCAAACATAACATTTGTTATATTTTTATTTACTCCAGGCCGCCAAGTTTATCTTAATGTTAACATGTGACCGTTCACAATGTTTAAAAGTTATGCTATTTGGGACTAGGGCAGACCTTTCATAATAGTGTGCAAACAAACAGTACAAACAGCTGCTGTGCTGTTTCAACAGTTTAGGATTTTACCCATAATTCCGTTGTGTCTAATACGGATTTGTGTTTTTAGTGACTTGATGATGAGGGACAATCTTTTTGAACTGGTTACTACCTCAAGAACGTTCTACTTTCAGGTAGGAATGTGTTGATTCTTATTTTATTCATGTTCATTCTTCACCCACTCTATTGGGGTGCGCCTTAATATTTGATGGTAAACTAAATGCATACTCTTTCTTACAGTAGTGTTTCAGTGGCGGGTTAAAAAATAATGTTGATTTATATGATTTTAGAATAATCTCATAAGTGTTTTTCAACAGTAAAGTTTTTCTTTTAAATAAAGTTGTAACATTACAATATAAAAGCAGTGATTATTTTAAACATAACACTTATTTTCTAAAACTATTATTCTCAAAACATTATGAGTTTATTCTCAACATTTTGTATTTATTTTAACATGGCACTAAAACACTGACTTTCATTTTTTTTTTTTAAATCAGAAAATCTAAATGAAGTATAATAAATAAAGCATTGAAGGGATGAAGCGATTTCACACTGCTTTTCAAAACTTTGTTTTGTATAAATGTATTTACTCTTTTGATTAATTTAATGCACCTTTAATGCATATAAATATATAAACCCTTTAATATAGCTTTCTGTGTTTTATAATTGGACTCTGCGTTTTTAATGTAAACATAGTTTATTGTAATGGGACAATAGTTTTGGTTCATTGTTTAGTTTTGTCCCGTTACGTTACTTTATTTGCAGTGGAGATACATTACATATTTAGAAATTTTATATCAGATGGAATATAACATTTATATATCTTGACTCATTTTTAGCAACAAAAACCCAATAAAATGACTGGAAATTGCATTTGTGATCAGAACAATAAGTTTGTTATGTTGCCTTTTAATCTGAGATGGCACTAAGTCTCAAAGTTTTGAGAGCCACAGATCTAAATAATTTCAAGCATGAATAAATGTTTTAATCAATTGTTTTTAAATGTTAAACATTTTAACAAAAATGAAAGCTGTCTCTATTGTTCTCTGTCTCAGTCGGACAGCCCAGACGAGATGCACGGCTGGATCAAGGCTATCTCTGGGGCCATAGTGGCCCAACGGGGTCCTGGACGCTCAGTAAGCCTTGCCTTTGTTTAATGACATTCTGAGTTCTCAGACGTTTTGTGCTCTTCTGGTTTGATTTATCTTTTGTGAAGTGTTTTGTCGCCACACATCCTGTCCATGTCCAGCCCAACCACGTGTCTCTTCAAATGTCACTCATTTATGTTTACTGCTGAAATGACCTAAAATCCAATCTCCAAAGGACAGTTTACCCTAAAATTAAACATTTGTCATTGTCTGCTCAAAAACTGGCCCGATTTACCAGACTGCCCATTCTAGTATATCCTCTTTGTGCCTGTCTGTCTGTTCTCTTTTTCTGCCGTGTCGGTGTCTAATGAATGTGCGCTATGTTACAGATGCGTCAGGCCAGGCGGCTCTCAAACCCTTGTATACAGAGGTATACATCCTGCAATGGTGAATGCAGCACGTATGTGTTGAGAACCTTGCGCTTTGTCCCTGTTTGTTTGCATCCAGCCCCTGCTTAGACTTTAGAGGACTGTAGTCCTTGAACTAGTTCTGAGCAGGGTAGAGGTGCCTCACCTAAATAATCCAACCCCGCAGACAAACCTAACTAAAACCCAACCTCATGTCATTCTATAGTGACCTTTGACATCCATCATCCGCATTTTCTCTTTTTATATACTTTGTAACATCCATACTAAACATCTCACACTGATCATCATCATCTGATTATCCACTCTTCTGTACAGCAGGGTTATTATAGTCAACTAAAACTAAAAGTGAAGCTAACATCACGACCATAAAAGTAGAAAGTTACTTGAAATAAAAAAACTTTAACTGAAATCAAATTAAATATAGAAAAACACTTTTCTTTCTCCTAGTTATGAAGGCAGCATTTCTCAGTTTAATTTAGTTTAACTTGATGTACTAAAAAAAATGCCAAAACTGAAATAAAAAATGAAACTAAATATAAAAATAAAAACTGATTCAAAATGTGAAATAAAAAAAAATTCAGTGATGCTAAAATAAAACTGCTTTTCAAGGCTCAGTGAAACATATATTTGATAACAATGATTTATAGTGAGACATTCTAATGTAATTTACTGAATAAAAAAATTAACAATTGATTCTTTTTTATGTAATTATAATAATGTATGTAATATATATTCAATGTAAAAATATTTTTATAAAAGTAATTTAAATATATGCTAGAAAGACAATTCAGTATGCAAATATCAAAGACGTTCATATTATGAGTTTAGATTGTAAACTAAATGCATACACTTTATAACAATAATAGTTTTAGTGGCAGGCTAAAAAAATACAGTTGGTTTATCTCGTTCTTATTTTTTTATAATGATTTGTTTTCTCATAAAACGTTATTTTATTATTAAATTTTTTTGCAAAATTTTTGCTTTATTTTATTTTAGCTCATCTATAAAACTGTATTTTTTATTGTATTTTTATTAATTGTTTTGAGTGAAGAAAGATTGCATATAAAACTTATAAAATATTGATTTAAATATATGCAAGAAAGACAATTCCGTATGCAAATAGATAAAAAGAAGACCAGTCACAGTTTAGTTTGTCAATTTTACTGTGACTCAATTATAAAATATGCAATTATAAAAGATGTATAGATAAATATTACACTGGAGCACATTCTTGCAGTTCAAGATTTTTTAACTTAAATCCTAAACTTATTAGAAAAATTTAGTGTTTATTAAAAAAAGTCATAACACACTGAAATTAACTTAATAAAGCTGAACGTTGTCTGTACGTGAAGCTGTTCTGGCTGAATTAATTGTAGAAATGTATGGAGAGGAAGAATAATAATAGAATGTATTAGGGATATCCGTACAGTGCTGCATGATGTAAAAACAATGATTGAATCTTGAAGTTTGCCAGCACAGCAGGACAATGTTTACTAGTGGGTCCACGCTGATTCATAATTTTTTTTTATAATCTCTTTTCAAAAACATTTCCATTTGTCATCTGGTAGTTGAGCAGTACACTACATGTTTATAAACAGCGAGTCATTTCAATAAACTCTCATCATGAGCACATCTGGAAATTATTAATTCAGTTTAAATTATCTGAGATGATCAAACACCTAAGAGATGATGCCAACCCCTCAGAGAATATACAGAATTAACCAAATTTTGCCATAAGTTAAATATATTACGTTTCTGCAATATATAAATCTATTGTAGAAACTTAATTTGCTGTAAAGCAGCTTTGAAATGATTGTTTCGTGAAAAGCGCTATACAAATACACTTGAATTGAACTGAATAGATGTAGTACACAATTGTGAAATTTCAAGTTTGTATTGAACTTTATGCAAGAACACTTGAACTCATTTTGTTGGGTTTAATTATACTGAAATCTAATTATCAAATTTTAAAACTGAAGTCCGTAAGTTTTGCCTCTTTATCGCCATCTCTGTTTGAAAACCTGGAATTGCAGCTCTGTGCGGAGTAATCTTCCGTGCGTGGGGTTGTGCTCTGGCACGGCTTCAGTGCGGATGAATCTAATGTTTTGAGTGTGTCAGTCTCTCAGTCACCGCACTGGTGTGGATACTGTACTCAGGAATCACAGATTCTAGCCTACGTCTTGGAATATTTGACCAAAATAAGAATTTTCATCGTATATTGTCATCTGAACAAGTAACAAGTCTGCCATGTTTGTTCTGACCAACAGAGTATTACAATAAATCGCGCTACCACTGGTAATGAAATCTAAAGATCGGTTAGCTCATATGACATCTAACCGTGCAAATTATTATTATTGTTATACTTTATTCTCAAATTATTATTGTTAACAACATCAGCATTGTGTATTAGCGTGTAGATTTTAGTCTAATCTAATTGTCATACCATTCGAATTTCATATTAATAAATTATTTTAACCCAAAAAGCAAACTATGCTCCCTTCGAACTGGTTTTCTTTAAAACACAAATCTTGTGTAATCCCAGGCTATCTGTAATCAGAAACACAATTAAAACTGGATTATAATTTCATTTGATTCACATGTGTTTCGTAAACACATAATCCTTTCTGGATTATAATCCGCCATCAAAATGATACATTTAATTATTCTAGCTGCTGTGAGAAAAGGCTATTATGCACTTGCTCAAATATTGATTTCGGATCATTTTTTTAAACCCAAAAAAGTTAAAGAAAAAATAGTCGTAATTACTACTACAACACTTTAGTTTGAGGACCAATTCTCACTATTAACTACAAATTTTGCATCCATAAACTCCTAATTTGCTGTTTATTAATAGTTAGTCAGGTACTTTTTAAGTTTAGGCATGGGGTAGGATAAAGGAATCTCAAATATAGGCATTCAGAATAAGCAATTATGTGCTTTATATGTACTAATAAACAGCTACTATGCTAGTAATATGCATGCAAGTTAATAGTTAGAATTAGTCCCTAAACTAAAGTGTTACTATTGCATTACATAACATTTTTCCATCATATACTATATATTATCTTCAACGTATTATCTAATCTGTCATATCATTTTCTATTCATCATGTTTGATGCCCACATTTAACTTCTATTTACTTACAGTTCACAATCCAACATCTAAATGTCAGTAATAACAATGCACAAAGTCACTTAGTTATTTATTTAAAAGCTGTTGTAATCTATCATGTTGTGGTCACATCACCAGCCTTTTAATTTTTTTTAAGTGTTTAAACACAATGATAAAGATAATGAAGATGAAAACATTAGCAAAACATAAATAAAAATGACTTAGTTCACAATATAAGGCATAGTTCACCAAATTATGTCATAATTTACTGACCCTCATTGTGTTGATTTTAAAATATGCATACACTTCCACATAAAAAAGAAAGTCATACAGGTTTGGAGTGACAAATGATGAGGAAACGATGGCATAGTTTTCATTTCTGGGTGAGCTATCCCTTGTGAAAAAGACGTGTGCTTGCTTGTATTGAATATGCATTTATATATTAAAAAAAAACTTTACTTGCAGGTAATATAATATTTCTGAAATTAAGTTCAATTAAAAAGACTGTTTCTTAACACATATATTTACTCTTGTTTTTATTAATTGACTAACATATTAAAGCACATGTGAGGTACTTAATTATTATTTTTTCTGTGATATGTTGATATATATCAAAATGTACTTAAGTCCTACTTAAGTGAATCAAAAAGCACAAAGTTTAACTAATTGTATTTAAAATAAATATAAGCTATAATTAATATTAATTGTAAATAGCATGCAGTTAAATTCATTTTGCACTTAAGCATGTTTTTTTAATAACATTGTTTCTATAATAATTGCTCTTTAAAAAAATTCTAAAGTATGCTTTTTCACAAGGGATTTCATTAATGTTAAAGCCTGTTCACACCAACATATATGTTCATTCCAAAAATTCAGTCTGTTTTTCAATATTTTATATAATGGTTTTGCATTTCTGTTTAGACTAATGCAAAAATAAAATAATTTGGAAATTATAAATGAACATGTTGTTGTTGACCGGCCTTTAGTTTTGAGTTTAAAAATATTAAAAATGAAAACTGTCTCCTCAGAGCTTTTTATTTAACCTGCCTTTATATGTTGAATCCCTTTTCTGACTGTGCCTTTCTTGAATGCTGTTTTAAGCTGATTTGCACCTCTCATTTTTCCCTTTCAGAGATTAAACGTGACACTGAGACACTAACAACCCAAACACAAGCCCTTCTTCTGCACTAGCAGTTGTCCTGTTCCTGCTATATCCCAGACTGATCTCCAACCTCCTATCTGCTGTAGCTTTCACTGCCACCGCTCGCTGACGTGACTTCCGCACATGTACTAAACGTCCTGCTGCTCCTCTTGCTTCACCTGCTCTTGTTCTTGAGTTTTTTCCTCTATCTTCTCTTTCTACCAAAGCGGTTTCCTCTGTCCTGACTGATGCTGCGTTCTGTAACCGTTCCTCAATCTCCACAGGAGCACGCTGAGCCCACCTCCATCTTCTACTCCAACGAACAGAGTCTCTCAACTCCTTGCTCACCCCTCCCCTCCGAACTCCGTTACCCAGAATGCCGTTCACCCTCGGGCCCTCAGCATGGCATGGGAGGGGCCAGACCTGAACAGCCTGCGCCCGGGGCCACGAGCACGCCTGTCGTTGCAGGAGTCGCCCCAAATCTTCTTCAAGTAAACGCTAACAACTCGTCACCATGGCAAATGAGAGGCGGCGTAACACAGCCTCCGGATATCCCACAAGATGAAGACCTGCATGTTACCGAGGTGTAACGATTTACTTGGTATATAACACACACACATTACAACAAACTATTAACGCTAAAAGCAGAACAGAGACTCGGGATGAATGTGAATCGAGCCCATGGGATATGGAGTTTTTCCCAATCAAGCCTCTTAAAAACTGCAACAAGTTCAAACCAGAAAATTCATTGAGACACAAAAAAGTTACTGTTACCAATAGTCAATTATTTTCCTGTTACGACCAAAAAGTGATATTATAGTTAATATTATAAATCTATTATCTGTTTTTTTTTCCTGTTTTTAAATCTAAAATACCATGAACATAAAGTGAATTCATGGAATCAGGCATTAAAACACTTAATGTACAGTCAAAAACTGGAAAATATATTGTTTAAATAAAATAAAGTATTTATTTTTATATAAAAAAACATATATATATATATAGTAAAAATAACTTAATTAATATTACAAGTTTCCAGTATTGGCCTAATCAAACTGATATTGATAAATATAAATAAATTATATGCTACATTTTGCTGATACCAATAAAGCCACTGAAATCCTTAAATACATAAATTCTGGTTTACTTCATTTGAATTAATCTGGTGTTTTTACATCTTTTTTGGGGGGGGGGGGGGGTTGGTACAGTTTAGACTTTTGTCCAACAGTAACATATTCCTTCTTGGTTGTCTTGTTTTTCATTGGTAATAGAATTTCATCTTTTTTTTTATGATTTATGTATAAATTGAATTGTTTGACCACAACAAGGTTCTTCCTATACGTTTTGTATTGCTGTAGAGATAATGTGTTTTGTGTTATTATATTTCAGTGTAAAAAACACTGCCACTCTTTATGGTCTGTTTCTGACTCGCAATGAGGCAGCTCTCTTTTGGGAGCAAGACTATTTAGTGGCACTTCTGTTTGTCAGAAGCATGTGAACGTATGACTCTGTATTTCTACATATACAAAAAAAAACACTCCAGATGTTTGTTAAAGTTAGACTTTACAAAAAGGTTCAATTTGTTAGCATTAGTTAATTCATTACGAAAGCTATCATTAACTTAGGATGAATGATAATGTTCCACAGTTACGATTAATATTTTTATTCAGATACCTTTTTTTTATAATGTTAATTCAATGAATGTTTGTACTTGAAATGTTTTTTTTAGTTTTCAGCATATAACAAATATATTAGTATATGTAGAAGAACATTAATTAACACTGAGTATTGTTTATTGTTCATGAATCCTAATGCATTATATAATGTTAATTAATTGAACCTAAAGCACAGACATCCACTAAACACAGTTGAATGGACCCTTTTCACAGACTTGTATTTTATGAACATTTAAAATCTAGCCAAGTTTTTTTTATTATACATTTTAAATATATTCTCTCTCTCTTTCTTTCTTTCTCTCTCTTTAAATTACAATGTACTTTTGTACAAAATGTAAAGCTATACTTTGTTTTATATTACCTTGACATTAAATTAGTGTAATTACACATGAGATAGAGATGGCAAATTTGGACATACAGTATTTCTCTCTTATGACTGCAGTAGTCAATCTCTCTATATTTTTATCTTGTTTATATAATTTTATAGTTATAAAATGCTATTTTGCTACTGAAGCAAATGGTAACACAGATATGTGAAAAGGGTCCATATGTTAGTATTAGTGCGAATGCAGAGTCAATGACCCCAATGAAAAATACTGTATGTTGTTTTATTGTGGATTCAGACACTGCAACATGTTTTTTTTTCATATGTAATGCATGTAGTTGTTGGCTGGAAAAATAAAAAAAAATTGACATTAATCAAAATGTTTTTGTTTTTCTTTTAAAGTCATGGTTTGACTCAGGGTTTGTTGGAATTTATATAAGCTTTATATACATACAAAATAAGTATTACAGTTACTAAGTAAGTGTGTGGGTGTGTGTCTGTGTGTGCATACGCGCCTACTTAACCATATTGGGGACAAATTTGTACCCAGAAGTGAGCCAAATCTGACAAAACCAACCTTTTGTGGATATCTTCATTTGTAAAACCATATACAAAATAAAGTAAATAAAATGTAAAAATGCAGGAAATGTTCAGTTAGGATGTGGTTAAGGTTATAGGATTTATAATTATCTTTATACAAAGAAGTTTTGCAGACATTTATTATCTTTAATGTCTTTTCGTCAGTTGCATAGGAAAAACAATGTTCTGAAATCTTGTAGATGGATGAGCCTGCTGCTACCGGTCATTGTATTGCTCATTCTTACTGTTAGTTAATGTGTTAACTAATGGGGCATTATTGTAAAGTGTTACTATATTTCTGATTATAAAACTAAATGTAGCCTTGGTAAGCATAAGAGACTTTTTAAAAACTTAAAAAATTAATTGCAAACTTTTGACTGGTAATGCATGTAATTATACAGAAAATATTAATATGAGAATATAATTATAAGATGAAATGATTCAAATACAATAAAGGCTACAACAAATAATCTACAGTGGTGTGAAAAAGTTATTGCTATTATACAAAGATTACCCGAGTAAATACAAAATGCTGTTTTGAAATAATGATTTCATTTATTAAGGGGAAAAGCTGTCCAAACCTGCCTGGCCCTTCGTGAAAAAGAAATTGCCCCCTAAATCTAATAACTGGTTGTGCCACACTTTGCCGCAACAACTGCAATCAGGCGTTTGCGATAACTGGCAACGAGTATTTCACATCGCTGTGGAGGAATTTTGGCCCACTCTTCTTTGCAGAATTGTTTTAATTTAGCCACATTGGAGGGTTTTCAAGCATGAAAGGACTGTTTAAGGTCATGCCGCAGCATCTCAATCGGATTTAAGTCCGGACTTTGACTTGGCCACTCCAAAACCTTAATTTTGTTTTTCTTGAGCCATTCATAGGTGGACTTGCTATGGTGTGTTTGGGATCATTGTCCTGCTGCATAAGCCCAAGTGCGCTTGAGCTCGAGGTCACAAACTGACAGCCGGACATTCTCCTTCAGTATTTTCTGATAGATTGCAGAATTCATGGTTCCTTTAATTACAGCAAGTCATCCAGGTCCTGAAGCTGCAATGCAGCCTCAGACCATCACATTACCACCACCATGTTTGACTGCTGGTATGATGTTTTTTTTTTTATGAAACCCTGTGTTGGTTTTATGCCAGATATAACAGGACACACACCTTACAAAAAGATCAACATTTGTCTCATCAGTCCACAGAATATTTGCCCAAAAGTCTTGGGGATAATCAAGATATTTTTTTTTGCAAATGTGAGACGAGCCTTTGTGTTCTTTTTGGTCCGCAGTAGGGCTGTCAAAATGGCTGAAAAACTCAATTCTAATTTTTTACTCAAATATTATCATAATTCAAATTATATTCGAATTTAAAAGGCATAATTTCACTTAGGGAAAAAAAAGCTTTTGGCTTATCTCCTGAGGCCACAAGAGGGCGCATCGAGCAAAATATTACTAATTGCACGGTTCTTCAAAGCATAAAATAACACGACTACCTTTGAAAAATTATATTTAAAATAATATTTAACCATACGTAATTAATTTAGTTGCTTAAACATTTAGAAACAAATAAAACTATATACAGTTTAATACAAAGCACGGAAAACCAATCACAAAGAGTAACGTTACTTTTTTTATTTAAAAACATGAGATGCAGTGGAATTGGGAGAGACGCGTCCCACAATAAAGTTTTCAGACATGTTTTTTCAAAGTTGAACTTACAATAATTTTAAATGGCTTTCTAAATATCCGACTCTCTTTTGCGAGAAGCGAGTGCAACGCTGATGTCCCTCTAGAAAATGCGCAAAATATGCGTTCCGTGTGAATGGCTTGGTTCCAGTTTTGACATAAACAACAACATCTCCGCATTGATATTCTCTTTTTCCGCAGTATTTTGAATGAACAACGTATCCAGTGGATTCAAATAGATAGTCTAAAAACAAACATTAAAATGCAATGACACATACCTACAAAAAAATTTGACAGCCCACCAGCAGTGGCTTTTACCTTGGAACTCTTCCACGGATGCCTTTTTTGCCCAGTCTCTTTCTTATTGTTGAATCATGAAAACTGACCTTAATTGAAGCAAGTGAGGCCTGCAATTCTTTATATGTTGTTCTGGGGTTTTTTATGACCTCCTGGATGGTTCATCATTGTGCTCTTGGAGTAACTTTGGCTGGCCAGCAACTCCTGGGAAGGTTCACCACCAGAGCCGATCCTGCCTATAAGCAGAATATGCAAGCTGCGTGCTCTCAAAGATTTTTTAATTTTAGTTTTGTTTTTGAGTTTGGCAGTTATGAAAATGTGAATGATCATTTATTTTAATGCAGAGCACTGTCACCCTCTTTACGTAAAAATCAGCCAAATCATGTAATGTGAATGTCTAACAGTCTCTTGACAAAAAAAAAACGTGTTGAAAACGTACCGAGCCGCGTTAGAGATACAGTTTCTCGAGCGCTTTCTGCGGTGCGATTCAAAACGGAGTAAAGCATGGACAAATGTGTTTCATCCATTCTTTCAAATATTTCATGATATGGAGAAAAGAGCGTTCAGTGAACAGCCGAGCGACAGAAAGATAGAGATGGGAGATGGATGGCGGATAAAAAATAAAAGAGGAAAACATCTACGAAACGATAAGGCAAGAAGTAGGACCCATGTAAATATCGGATCAGCTTTCCAGTGCTGGAGAGAACTCAAGGAGCGGAAGGCCTGCGATCGGATGCCGAGGTTGCTTTGGTTCTTCTCGATAGGTTAGTAACACCACGTCTACACCGGACGTGCCCCGACGCAACAGCTAAAGTCTGCCTACACTGATAAAGCAACCGTTGAAAATCATTTGAAATTTATGTCAGCACATCATAAATAGAACGCGGCAGCAGTTTTCTGTCGGGGATTTGTCATGTCACGGCGCGGCATCCAGTGTAGACAGCATCACTGATTATAATGACTTATAACGTATTTTTCCGCGATGCTCACGTCTGGTGTAGACACGGTGTAACATTGGTTTTGCTTTGTTTCACAGAACTGATCGTTGCCTGGGTTGCGTAGGCTAGGTATGTGTGGGGAAGAGCTATCAAAATAGGGGTGAGATAGGGGTACCTTTTGGGGTAGGGGCGTGTTTGTTTTGGTGATTTCAAATATCAACATTGGCTTCCAGAAATCGCTTACCCCACCTTTAAGTGATTTCTTGATTCAACAGGACTGGCAGTAAGCAGGCCTGGGTTTGGTTAGTGAAATTTAACTCTGTTTTCTAAAATAATGTGGTTAATCACAGTTTTTTCATGATTTAACAGGAGGGGGCAATTCATTTTTCACATAAGGCCAGGTAGATTTGGACAGCTTTATTCCATTAATAAATGAAATGATCATTTAAAAACTGCATTTTGTATTTGCTTGCATTATCTTTGTGTAATATTAAAAATTTGTTTGATTATCTGAATCTTGAATGTGACAAATATGCAAAAAAAAAACAGGAAGAGGGCAACAAAACTTTTCCCGTAATGTGTGTAATGTGAGCCTGTTATGCTTTGCATAAATCTGTATTCATAAGGAACACTTTGACATTTGCAATACATACTATCAGTGATGGGCGTTAAAAATAAATGGCGTTACTAAGGCGTTGGGCGTTAAAAATAAACAGCGTTGTTTTTTTCAGTAACGAGTAATCAAACGAATTACTGTTTCCCTCGTTAAAAAAGTTACAAGCAAGAGAGTCTTTCATAACATGCAGAATTGACGCGCTACTTGTAAACAATATTTTTTTTGTTGTAGCCTATTGTCCTGTCAAAATAACGGGGTTCCTTTGGAATTCTTCAGCTTTTAAGAACTGCCGGGTTCTCTGGTAGTGGGTGGAACTAATGTGCAAACAACAATCTCATTGGCTGGCGCTAACTTATTGTCGTCCCTGTTTTTGATTTCAGCAAATAAATTTGAGCGAACACTGACAATGTGATTAATATTTATGAACCCAGCAGCTCATTAATCCTTGGTGCGTTTTATAGTGTTATTAGTAGTAGAATTCGTAGTAGTTTTGTTTTCTTATAATTTCCCCCCCTTTTTTATAGAAACACTAAATGACAAACAATATCTTAAGCACCACCACGAGTCCTAAGTTCAGTCAACATGACAAATATGCATTCATACTTGGTTATTCTAATTACTAATTTCTATCATCGTATAATGCTAAATTATCATAATATCATATTATAATGTTTGACTGACTGATGCTAAGTGTCTGTAGATAGTTTATATTAATGTACAATGTTTTATAAAAAATATATTCATTCAATTTAGTGTCCATTTCATACAATTCGTTTTTTTACAATCATTTTTGCACTAATAACAAAGAAACTGCATGTTATTTTTCAAAACTCTAGACACAAAAGTCAAAACAGTCATTATTGTCAGAGAATTGTCGTATTTTTCAGTCTGCAGTAAACAAAGCAGATTTCATTACATCTATTTCTAGTCATTCAAGACTAAACCTCATGGCCTTGACAGAGACGTGGATCAAACCAGAGGACACTGCTACTCCTGTAGCACTCTCCAATAATTTCTTATTTTCCCACACTCCCCGTCTGACTGGGAGAGGTGGTGGTACTGGTCTGCTTATCTCTAATGATTGGAAATGTATTCCGACCTTTACCTGCTTTAGGTATTAACAGCTCCTTTGAATCAATATCAGTCACTATTACCCACCCTTTTAAAATCAATTTTGTAGTTGTTTATCGACCACAAGGGACCACAAGGTAACTTCTTGGATGAATTAGATGTGCTGCTCTCAACCTTTCCTGAGGATGGTACTCCCCTAGTTATCCTTGGAGACTTCAACATCCACATAGATAAACCTCAAGCTGCAGACTTCCACACTCTGCTTGCCTCTTTTGATCTCAAGAGAGTGTTAACTATGGCTTCTTGAATCTACTCACAAATCAGGCAACCAACTAGACCTTATTTGCACACGACACTGCTCCACTGATCATGTGCTGTTTACTCCACTGCACACCTCAGATCACTTATTCTTCATTCTTAACCTCAACATGGTTCCTGACACAACACACCCCTCCACATGTCATCTTTCGATCATCTTTGTTTCATCACAATTTCACCTTCCAATTAGGCTCATCAACCATAACTCCTTCAAAAACAGCCAGAAACCTTGGAGTTATGATTGATGGTCAGCTGACTTCTCAGACCACATTACTAAAACTGCCAGTCCTGTAGATTTGCATTATATAATATTAAGAAGATCAGGCCCTTTCTCTCGGAACATGCAACACAACTCCTTGTTCAGGCTCTTGTTCTGTCCAGACTTGACTATTGCAATGCTCTCTTGGCAGGTCTTCCAGCCAGTTCTATCAAACCTTTACAACTAATCCAGAACGCGGCAGCAAGATACACTTTTAATGAGCCAAAAAGAATGCATGTCACACCTCTGTTTATCAATTTGCACTGGCTACCAATAGCTGCTCGCATAAAATTCAAGGCATTAATGTTTGCCTACAGAACCACCTGGTTCTGCACCCCTTTACCTAAATTCATTACTTCAGACTTATGTGCTCTCTAGAAGCTTATGTTCTGCAAGTTAACGTCGCTTTATTTTGCCATCTCAAAGAGGCACAAAATCACTTTCACAGACTTTTAATTAAATGTTCCCTTCTGGTGGAATGACCTGCCTAACTCAATCCGAGCAGCAGAGTCCTTAACCATCTTCAAGAATCGGATAAAAACGCATCTCTTCCATCTTTATTTGACCCTGTAACTCTAGCTCTCTCTATTCTAATTCTATTCTTAAAAAAAACTAACACTAGCTTTTCTAATCTAATCTTTTAAAAACAAACAACGCTTGCTACATGTACTGTGTTAAGCTAACTGAGACCTGTTATAGCACTTGCATATCATTGCTCTTTTGTTGATTTTGATTGCTTCCATTGTCCTCATTTGTAAGTTGCTTTGGAAAAAAAGCGTCTGCTAAATGACTAAATGTATATGTAATGTAAATACAGGGCTGAAATTGGTCTCCCGTGATGTCCTTGCACGCATCATCTATGGCCTGGAGAAGAGAAACTTGTTTGTGAGGCCTATTATGAACCTTCCACCTCCATGTGGAGAAAACCTCCTCAGTCGGGTTACAGTAAGGAAAGGGGAGTACAGGTTAAATATAAGGTGATAAACTGTGGATGGGCCTGAAACAATAATTGCACTCAAGTCGCTAGGAATTCTGGGCCCATTGCACTAATTTTGCTGTGGGGTCCCCTCAAAATCACATTCAGTGGGGGGTGGTTCAGGCCCCCAGAGAACATCGTTCTGGGCCGCTCTCAACCGCTGGGCTCTCAACCTCTCCTCCATGTCATGACAAGGTTAAAGCCTGCCTCATCCATAAATATGAATGGTTTTCTTCAGCTTCCAGCTCTATCATCCTCTAAAAAGACATTTACTGTAGGAAAAACAAATACTGATAACAATGATATAGAATTTTTTTTCTCCTAACAAAAGGCATCTTGAAACTGATCATACCTGAACATACTCAGTCCTCAGTTGCTTTCATAATCTAAACATTTAATATTGTTCATCATTTTCCATAAAAACTATGCTTCAAGAGTTATGCAACATTTGCGTAGCATTTTGAGCAGTTGTATCAATTGATGGTTAGATCATTGTTCTGAAATCAATAGATACGCAGTTCAGATGTAAAGTTTGAAATAGTAATACTTTAAGTTGTGTCATTTTGAACCGGTGATTTTAGTTCAATGAACAAAAATTATTTGGTCCATGTGTATTGTATCCAAGCATTTTGAAAAAGTGTTAAGTGTTTTGTAAAATGTTCATTTTGATCATTGGTTGTGAATAATGTGTCTAGAATTTAGAAAAAGTAAATGAGGGTTCTGTTATTAGTGAAAAAATTATTGTAAAAAAACATTTAATATTGGGGGCATCCAAGTTATTTGACACATTTTAACTTTTTTTTTTTAAGTAACACAATAGTTACTTTCCCTGGTAATTAGTTACTTTTATAATGATGTAACTCAGTTATTAACTCAGTTACTATTTGTGAGAAGTAACTAGTAACTATAACTAATTACTTTTTAAAGTAACGTGCCCACCCACCACTGCATACTATATATTAAGATATATACTCCTCCATTGGCTGATCTGTTTTATGCTACTACAATTACACTTTCAAAAAGCAGAAAAAGTTCATGACATTAATTAAATAACAATATAGGTCTAAATATGTAGGATATAAGGCTGGTTATTCAGATTCTTGATATAAAACTGTGATTGCTTGGGTAATATTTACTCATTGAAATCAGACAATCTCTTATTATTCTAATATATTTTTAGATATATGCTATATTTGCTAAATGGTGGCGTGGTGACTTCAATGTCATGATGTCATCAACAATTCATTTATTTATTATATTACTGTGCTTGAGTCCAGGATCTGTAGCAGAAACATCCTAACCCAAAATTCAGTTGGTTTAATAAATATTTCGGTAACACTTTATTTCGATAGTCCACTATAGACTTTCTACTAACATTAAGTAACTTTGCAGCTACATGTCAACTAGCAGTCATTAGAGTATTAGTAGACTGTCTGCTTAATAACTTCTAACACTTTATTTTGATGGGTCCACAACATACAACATGTTGACTATGAGAAACTTTGCAAGTATACATGTCAACTTATTCTACTAACCCTAAACCTACCCTAACAGTCTACTCTGAGAGTTAGTAGACATAGTTGCAAATTAATGATAATTAGTTGACATGTAGTTACAAAGTTACTTATAGTTAGTAGAATGTCTAATGTGGACTATCAAAATTTCACTCAGTCGTCTGTAGCAATATTTTATGACTGTTTATTGCAATAGATATTTGAGAAGCCTGATATTTGGCATGCCATTAATATGATTACGATAGTTTAAATTTTTTTTTTAAATCATGATAATCATCAAAACCGGTTTGTTGCAATACTCCTAGTTGTTACTAAAGTATCAAACCACTAATTTGAATCCAAGTCCATGCCGAGACGTGAGTAGGTTGTGTCCAAATGACAAGACAATTAAAAAAGTAAATATTGCCTTGGACTGAGACTCAAACAGCATGCCACAGTATGCATATACCATTGCCTTGCACATTTTTTTGTGGGCATATTCCATTAATTTCAATAGGAATTTGTATGTTTGGGAGTTTTGCACGAGGGTGGAAAAATTCACTATACATATATCGCATAAGCTCCATTAGAACGCTGTTTGGTTTGAAAGTGGCTTCTGTGTGAGCTGTGCTTCATATATCGTTACACAATGGCGAATGGACAGTTTTTGCCCACAAATATTTGCCTACAATTTGCAAATGTGACCATTAAAAGCCCCTATTTAAAGACTATTTCTTTATTGACTTTTTATTGAGGTTCAACATCACAAAAAGGTATGTTGAAAATAAGTTAGCTTTATAAGTATGTATTTATAGAGCTGTGAAAATGTTTTTGTCCCATCCTTTTTTATGGATAGGCTATCTTATACCAAACTGTTTCAGAAATTAAAACTAAATCTAACATAAAACAAAAGGCAGCCTAATACAGTTTAAAATGTTTACTGAAGCAAAAAAAAAGAAAAGTTGTCTAAAACCAACTGGGTCTGTGTAAAATTCCAGAAATGATGAGGAAAGATGGTGATTAAATTATATCAGTCTGGATAAGGTTACAAAGCTATTTCAAAGGCTCCACAAAGAACCACAGTGAGAGGCATTATCTCCAAAAAAAAAAAAAAGAACTCCGCACATAGTAGCAAACCTTCCCAGATTGGCCGACCTTCTGACATTCCTCCAAAAGTACATTGACAGCTCATCCAGGAAGTCACAAAAGACCCAAAGACAACAGCGCAAGAACTGCAGCTTCTCTTGCACCAATAAAGATCACTGTTCATACATCCACAATCCAAAGCTGGCCAAAAATGACATCCATGGAGGAGTGGTGAGGAGAAAACCACTGCTAACCCAGAAGAACACTGAAGCTCGTCTCAATCTGATGATGAAAAACATACCTTGATGATCCGCAAACCTTTTGGGAGAATGTTGTGACGGATTATTCAAAATTAGAACTGTTTGGCCATAAAATTGTGTGGGGGTATTTAAATATGTATTTATTCATCTATTTAATTTTTCATACCACCGTTCTTTAACCCCCACTTAATTTTAAGTGTTAAGTATTTTGTCATTACATTTTCAAATAGCATAACATTAAATCCCAGATAGACCAAAGTTTGATTTAAAAGAGCATGCTTACATCCTCCTATCTTAAGATTGTTACTAAAACTAGGGGGAAACGTGCACTTATCAGTTTTGTGAACAAGTTAAGCAAAATCTCCTAGCTAGGAACATTTTGAGAGCTGCTAGTAGGGGAAAAAATATTTGTGAAAGGCCCCTGATCTTCAGCTCTGTGCCGCCTTCTTAGGATGTTCATATAGTGCCCTCTGCTGGTTTGCTCCTATTACATATAGTTTGTTATTGAATGACACGGAAATGTATTTCATGTCATATAGAATTAGGAAAACTACATTAGAAATGTATCATAGCTCTATACATTATAAGGGCCTTTCTTATATGATTGTTTGTTCATGTTTTTTGCATGTTTTTGCCAAGCTAAATCCATTTTTCTGAACCGAGTTCATTATGAAATTAAAAGAGAGGGTTTGACTATATAACTGATGGTGGAAGTTTATTAGATTAATACTATTATATAAATGCTGGCAAAATAGCTAATGTGTGCCTGTATTTAATAAATCCCCTCTTAATATCCATGATTAGTCATATGAAGACTTTGGCTATTGCTAAGGTGCTGGCTGAACTATGGGGTTGTTCATTGGGCCAACATGGGTAGAACCCAGTTCTGCAGCCTTAACACTGTGTAAACACAAAAGCTTTATGTGCTGTGGAAGGGGCTAATATTTCTATTGTCAAATGAAGTATACTTTAGCATACTTGTAAAAAGCATACTTGTAAAAAATACTTAAGTGTGAACTGAATGTAATGTTTTCAGACACTTAACTGCATGTTATTTGCAATTTACTTATATGAATTAAGTACATTTTCTATATAATTTCATAATTACTTATATTGTCTTTGAAACATATTTAGTGTACTGCTGAATGACAAACATGTATCTAATGTTAAATATAAATATTTAAAATGTACTTTAATAATTAAATATTTAAAATGTACTTTTAAGTAATACTTTCAATGTGACATTTTTACAAAGTGCACTTTTTTAATTGTACTTAAGTGTGTTCAGAAAATCTTATAAAAGTGTTGAATTACACTTAAGTGGCTTTTTATTTCAATAATATATTATTTGCAAGTACAGTTTTTTATTATTATTTTACTATATATGCTTAGAGGATTCAAAGAACACATATGTACACATTTGATACAATTAAGTGCAAAACTGAGAATTCAATCATTATTTACTCATCCTCACCTAGTGTCTCAAAAGGCATTTGCTGCAGAACAGATGCCTCATAGTTTTGAAATTTGGTATTACGGGAAAAGCTAATATTGTTTATCTCCTGTGTGATAAATTGCTTATGTTTTCCATCATTTGTATTGTAAGACGCCTATGATTCAGGCATCTACTTAGTCAGTGCTTCTTGGTCTTGGAATCCAGCACTGCACATTTTAGATGTGTCCTTTATTTCACACCCAATTTCCCTGCTGAAAAAACAATAGATCCCTGCCCAAAACACAATACAAAATGTAATGGATTTAATGGTAATAATGGGGAATTGTATTGGCTTTAACGGAAACTATGATGGTGTCTACTGGTATGTGATGGATTCTATTGGTGGGATGTTAAATCCTATTGGAAAACAATGCCCAAAACACACTACAAAAGGGAATTTTGTAATGGTTTTACTGGAAAAAAGTTAATGGTTTATAATAGTATTTTAATGGAAACCATTGGAATTGCTGTTATGGTTTCTTTAGACTTATATTGTTTTTTTTAGCAGGGTTATATCATCAGATCCTCCAAAATCACTGTGCAAAATTATTAAATGCAAAATATTTCAGAAAGCGGAGATTTGAAATTTACCATTTCTTTAATATCTTTATATGTCTTCATAAAGCACATAATTTCATAGTGCAATTTTTCTTTATGACTGAAAAGAGGTAGGCTAAACGCGCAATCATTTGTTTAACATTATAACAGTGCCAGCGTCTTGACAAAAGAGTGATAGTCATCTTTGAACAACTGCAGCTAAGGGAGTTGCTACAGTTCAGTTTAGAAAGGATAAATGAAGCATCAGGATTTCGCTGAACCTTGACTTCATCACTAATTCTCACAGCTCATTCGCAGGTCTGCATCATAAAACACAGCTGGTTATGGATAATCGGACCACCAGTGCATTGTGGTAAAAAGAGGACAGGCGATTCACATATTGGTCCTGTGATTAAAATAAAAAAGAAAGAAGTCTGAAAGATCTGTTTCACAATCGAGAGATTTGACTCACAGTTGGTTCCAGCATAAATAACCATTAGCATGTTGCTAAGCTAATAACAACCACCACAAACAAACAGCGGTAACAACAGTACATTTTAAATATGGACTAAAACTCAGTATTCAATATAACTATTTTCATTACTCCATTTGCCATCTTGGATATTTTTTTTTCACTGAGCTTGAGCATCTTGGAAAATTTGAAATGGAACAGAGCTAACTGTTTAAATTTAATTTTCAGTTTCAACAGATTAATTTTCATTGACTGTGATCCAAGAGACAACCAGCGGTTTGAGGTGAATGGATGAATGGATGGATATTTCCATGGCCTCATGAAAATTTGCCATGGTTTTATTGTAGTAAAAGGGCAGTAACCATGTTCTCTTTCATAGGTTCACTCGACGCTGCATAGCCATGATGCATTGGGTACGACCTCTGGGTGTGCGGATTGTCTGAAGCCCTTATAGAATCGCACCAATTCATTGGCTGATGGCTCGGATGCCGTCCTGGACGTTCTTACGTTGCCATCCTTATACTGGCGACTGCACCATCTGCTCCTCAGATTTCTATGCCTTCAAAAAGTGACCATATCAACCCTTCTGTTGCAGTATTTCTGGCCCAATATTTGGACTGTTTTTTGCTAAACTTCTTCATTTGCACTTCGGCGACTGCCGATAGTGGAACGATGTTCTCCTCGTGGTGAAGTGCATGGATTTTCGTCGGTGCTAGCCGCCAGCCGCCATGTTCTCGTTTCATCGCAAGCGACAACCCGCTTGATAAGCTTGGTAACTTTATGTTTGGGCTTTTCACATACGTGCGATGCGGTTTACTGTGCTTAAATGTATAACTGGTCAAGTCGTCTGTCTTTCCCTGTCGTACTCCGGAAGAGGCTTAGGCCCTCCGTGAATCCGCGGCCTGGGGTTCGGATGTTGAGCTTGTGGCGATGGAGAGTTAGCAGACGGTCCTCGCCCTTTCTCTCCCTTTCTCGCCCGAGCCAGCGTGCGCAGATTCGCGGGACTTCTCTAAATGATTGTTATGTTCTAGCCCGGAGGCACGCTAAACGATTTCTTCCGGGCAAGAAAAATCTTTGTACACCGCGGTGTCCGACTCCGAGGATTTCGGGCCTGCTTCAGCCAACGCTTTCCCACCTAGCGACCAGGAAGCACGGCCTACTCAGAGCTTATAGACATGCAGGCAAGCGCCTCAGGGAAGCTCTCTATTGATTGGCCCGACAAGCCCCGCGAATCCCAGTCATCTAAACTCGATGAGCGGTTTCTGAGCGGCCAAATTCTGTGTTTACAAATTACATACCGCTCATTTTTGCTGCTTTATATATATATATAAAAAATAAAAAACAGGAGATCGGTCTGCCAACCCTGCCAGTGTTCCAGGGCACAGCGATCTCCAGCGAGCGCTTCTCTCAGTCTCTTCTGCCTGCAAACTTAGCAGAACTGAGAGGCTCACCACCCCTTCAGGGGTCTCTAGAGCAGCTGGTTCGGCCGTCTCATGCTGGTCCTCCGCTCCAGGGCACCGAGCTAGCAGCTCTAAGCACTCCAGAGACCGGTTTCAAGAGACTGGTTCCCTTAGCAGACCATTGGCAGCGTGGAAACTACTGCCAGATGTGTCTCCATGGGTCCTGCGCACTGTAGAAGCAGTTCAGTGCTTCGTCGCCACTTTCATCTGGGTTTCTCCCATACTGTGGAGCCCCGAGCAGGCTCTGGTAATCGAACAAGGGAGTTCCTGAAGTTTGCTTTGGGGGCAAAGTGTATCATTATCGGGTTCTTCCCTTCGAAATGGTCACTGCAAGCATTGTAGGCCTCCTCTCACTGCTGAGAGTTTTCGAGGCCTCCGCTTGCCAGAACTCCGCTGGGACAGTCTGTGAGTGGTAGGCCCTAGGTGAGCCTCCTTACAAGATCCCAGCGTGTGGAGTGTTGTAAGCCTCCTCTCGATCTAGAGAGTCGTCATGCTGAGGCCTCCGCTCCTAGAGCCCGACCGTTTCGGCAAGCGTTGTCAGGTCTCCTCTCACTACAGAGAGTCTTTGAGGCCTCCACTCGCCAGAGCTCCGTTAGAGCAGTTATGTGAGGGGTAGGTAACAGGATGCCCAGTGTGTGGAGGTAGGCCTCCTCTCAATCTAAGTCGTCAGGAGGCCTCCGCTCCAAGAGCCTGTTTCAGTGTGTAACAGGGCCCAGTGTGTGGAGTTTAGTAGGCCTCCTCTCGATATAGAGAGTCGTCATCTTGAGGCCTTCACTCCAAGAGCTCGACTGTTTTGGTGAGTGTTCGAGCCTCATCTCGCTCAGAGAGTTTTTGAGGTTGCTCAGGCATGAGGAAACTACCAAGAGGGGCGCCGCTAACGCCATGTAGACCTTCAAATGTGTTGCCCCTGCGGAGGAATGGGCCTGCAAGGACTCCAGAACTGTACCAATCAGGCAGTTGACTGGGTCGAGCTAGCAACCTCCGCACCATGAACTAAAACTTCCACTTCAGGCTGTACAATTTCCTCGTGCTCGGTGCTCTCCCAAGAGAGCAGCAATGTGGTAGTTAAGGAATGCTATTCCATAACCTCGAGTCATTTGATCTCCCCTCTTCTTGGGGGTCAAGACTCACTTCTCAGGAGTTGGTCTTTGGGACGCAGGCCCCGCCCACTTTAGCTTTGATGCTGACGGTCATGGCTGCCGCTCAAAGCACGATTTGTCAAGGGGTAGAGATTTCGCTGGTCGAGGTCGTGATCTTCACCTTGATTTGGGTACACTCTACCGCGAGTGTGGTTTCCTTTTAAGCTCCCTTTAGAGTAGTCCCCCTAGATGATATTTGTATAGGGGCAGGATGTTCCTCTCAGCTCATTTTTATCAGCTTGATGGCTCCTGGTTCCCGGTTCTTGTTTGAACTAGCCACGGGCTATCTGGTTCATCTTCGGGAGTACAGCAGCGTTTTTCTTGGTCTTGGTATAGCCTAATCCAAATCTAAGCAGCGTCGAGTACTATGAAAGAGAACATCTCGGGACTTGCGTAACCCATGTTTTGAGTAGGGAACGAGACGCGATCCGGCAAGCTCCGCTGCCGACAGTGGTCTTTTTTGGCAAAGAAATCAGAGCATGGTGCGTTCGCCAGTATAAGGATGGCGGAAATGTCTGGGATGTCCGCACCACACCAATGAATTGGCTGATTCTATAAGGGCTTCAGACAATGGCACACCCAAGGGTGTTCCCAATTTTTAGCAACGCAGCGTCTCGTTTCCTCTCAGAGAACATGGGTTACACAAGTAACCAGAGACGGGTTTTTTTTGCCTACCTTTTATATAACCACAGTTTTACTACAATTACCATGGTGAAACTGTAGTGTTTTGGTTTTATTTGTGGTAAAACCAAGGTGAATTTTGTTAGGGTATTTCCATTTCAAGGACTGGTTTATACCATTGTTTGTTTTAAACAGTTTAGAGTCCCACTCACACACATTGTTTCTAGTGTGTTTTGCTAGAATGTCTATAAGATTCTAGCATATTTTAGCTACCACTTTTTATTGTGTTGCTCTAATGTTTCTTCTATTCTTTCCACATTGCAGTTTTAGCATGTTGCTAATGTATTGCTACCACATTTTAGCACATGACTAGAATGTCTTAGCATAAAACTAGGCTACTGGTATACAGCTTAAATAAATTGTTGTATAATAGTTACAAGCCTAAGCCCCGGTCACAATTTGCACTTAAATATTTCTACGGACACTGTGGTTGTGGTTGACTTCATACACAGCAGTCTTTTTTTAAAAACATAATTCGTTATTGTACATCCAAAATGTAAAAAATATACTCTACTGCCAATTTAAAGTTTGCATTCTTTTAATTCAGCAAAGAGGTCATGGCGTACCATTTCAGTCTACTATTGGACACGTCTTCACAAAGAGTTAATCAAATTAGAATTTTGGAAAATTGGGAACATTTGCATGAACTTGCATTTCTTGTTTGACATCTGCGTGCAAGTTTGATACAGACATTTTGTAAGTCTTGTTAGTTTGGTGGTCAGCTTGATTAATTAAATTAATTACACAGTAAATCAGTATGTCAAGCCAACACTCATATATATATATATATATATAATATGAAAATATGGATGAACCCAGCGATTGGGTTGTTTAGACCCAGCGGTTGGGTTAAACATGTAACCCAACTTTTGGTTTAAAACAACCCAGCATGTGTTCTGTCCCATATTTACCCAGCTCTGGGTTGTGTTTAACCCAGCATTTTTTAGAGTGTACTTTGTATATTTATTATTCTTGGGTTTTTATAAATACACACACATACAAGAGGCGGGGACGGTTGCAACAGGGGACAGTTGCAACATCTTATTTCCAATCCATTTTATGTCTCTCTGTTAACACACTGATTCAGATAATCACTTGTTAGAAGTGTGCTCCAGCTACTGTGTTCCGAGTCCCTACACAGGGTATTGCTCCACTCCCTGAGCAGGGGAAATCACAAGTTTTAATCGGAACATTTTATTTATTGCGCTGCGCAAGTCATTCACGCAGCAGTGTGACATCATATACCTCGTAAATATATACAATTTTTTACGTCTTCCACTTCAAGCGACTTAATGGAATAAACGTTCGCTTGACTGGAACATGGCGGAAATCCTGTTTCCTTTGCAGCACTTACGTTCGAATTGACAATCTAGTGAAAGTGCTAGATAAGTAACACAAATTTCATGCAGAGCAGGGGGGGGGGGGCGCGAACTGGAATGAGAACCGTGCCTTAAGGGAAGCTCATTTTGGATAAAACAAGTTTTTTTTTTTTATGTTACAATTTCTCAGTCCAAAACTGTTTTTGTGAAGCAAAATATTCATTCATAAATATCAGTGTTTTTTTGCCTAATTGGCATAGCATGGTGTTAGACATTGTTGGGTCATGCAGTTTAATCAGCTGAAAGAGTGGGGACAGTTGCAACATGCTGTTGCAACTGTCCCAGCATGCTGTTGCAACTGTCCCTTATCACAACTTGTGTAAAAGCTTGTAATATTAACATAATCAATTATAATTTCATGATTAATAAATAACCCTTTCGATACAGGTATCCCTCTTTTTTAAGTACACTTAAATGCACATGCACTGTAATTTTTCTTTGTTTACAGTTGCCACCAGAGAGAGGAGACGCACAACAGTAGGGGTTCCTCGTTCTGGAGTCAGCCATTTGAAGGATAAGGCAGAAGTGTGGTCTGTGGCAAAGGATTTTGTGCGATTTGCCACACAACCCTATCGGTTTTAAAAAGAGAGAGAAGCTAGGCAGGAGAGGAGGCAAAGGCAGGGTACTGATCCCAGGAGGGCTTTTCAGAACACAAGGAAAGAGCCGGAATACTTACAAATGCATTGTCTATTCTATGTTCTAAACAAAGAGGAAAGCAAGAGGAAGGTATAAAAAAAGAGTATGTAAACAAGAAAGTTTTGAAAAGGTTGCCTATCATAAAACTGAAGAAGGGCTAGTTGGATAAGGCAGAGTTAAGTAAAAGGAATTAAGGAATATATTAAATCCTAAACAGGACTTTATTGTGTTCCTGAAACACTTCCAACACCACACT
The DNA here is from genome assembly GCA_027422405.1 of Ptychobarbus kaznakovi. Taxonomy (NCBI): domain Eukaryota; kingdom Metazoa; phylum Chordata; class Actinopteri; order Cypriniformes; family Cyprinidae; genus Ptychobarbus; species Ptychobarbus kaznakovi. Next base: position 6,728,583 of record CM049808.1, on the reverse strand, counting down.
AAGTCCTTAGTGGATGCTAAAGTCCTGCTTATACTGGACAACCACTCATCACATTTGTCTCTGAGAGGAATACATTTCTGCAGAGACAATGGAATTGTCTTGCTTTCCTTTCCACCTCACTGCTCTCACAAACTTCAGCCACTGGATCGCACTGTTTATGGTCCTCTAAAATGAGCTGTGAACTCCTTCTGTGACTCATGGATGAAGAGCCACCAAGGCCTGACATAGTCAATTTATGATATTCCTGGCATTGCTAGGTTGACCCTCCCTTTGGCAGCAACAACAGCAAATGTGCAGTCAGGTTTTAGGTGCACTGGAATTTGGCCATTTAATCGGGAGGTCTTCTGAGACATTGACTTTGCACCATCTTTGGTGACAGATCGTCCTCCTCCATCTACTGCAGCTCCATCAGTTGTATCTGCCCTGCCTGCACCTCCTGCAGATCCACCAATGCCAACTATGCCATCTGCGGCTCTCTTGTCTCCATCTCCTGCATATCCACCAATGCCAACTATGCCGTCTGTGGCTCTCCTGTCTCCACCTGTTATAGATCAACCACTTCCACCTGTACTGCCCACACCTGCTGTAACTACACAAGTGACACCTTCCCATGTAGATTTCTCACCGGAGACCCTACACACCTATCTTACACACCTCACCCTAAAGCAGGACAAAGAAAAATCTCAAAAGGGAAGAGAAAGCGGAAGACTGCAATTCTTACGTATACCCCAGAGAAAGAGGCATTGGAATTGGAAAAGATGCACCAGAAAGCTAGGAGAAATTTAAATGAAAATTAAATTAAAACAACAGGGGAAAAAAAGACAAGAAACCTATAATGACACTGACTCTGACAAAGAAGAGGACTTCTGCATTGTTTGTTTGGAGAGTTACTCGAGACCAAGAGAGGTTTGGGTACAGTGCTGGCAATGCAAGGCATGGGCTCACCAGGCCTGCACTGATGGGGGAGCCAATTATACTTCCCACAACTGCGAGTCTGCTGTGGACTAATTTGTTTCTCTCTAAACCTCTCTCTGTCATACACTATCTTACACACACACACGGACACACACACACACACAGTTCAGTTCAGGAGTTCACAGAAGTAGTTCAGTAAATCTTCTGTCTAGATTTTCATTAAAAATATTTTGTTGTTCAAATTTTTTGTAGGCCTAATAATTAACCAAAACGTGGTTGTTACTTGTTCTTTTACTAGTCTTTGTATTTTTTGGCCAATTTAACAAATGTAACAATTTAACCAATATAAATGTTGTATGTTCACAAATAAAATAAAGAAATTGCAATATGATGTTTTTTTATTATTACATTTTAAGGAATGTTGCATCTGTCCCTGTGGACTGTTGCAGCCGTCCCCTTCTAGGGGTCAGTTGTAACGTTTCACTTTGTTCAAGTTTAAATTGTGCATATATTATCATGTGTATGCATGTAACAGCAATGTGGGTGGGTATCTGACAGATGTGGGTTTAATATATAACACATTTTGGCTTTCCATAAAAAACTGTCTCTGAGAAACTGAAGGAAATACAAAAAGTGTTGCAACCATCCCCACTCTCCCTATATATTTTGAAAATATTGACATATATATGCATTTACCTATTTATATTCTTATAAATATATTTTATATATAAACAACATATTTTTCTTAAATATATAATGTGTTTGTATTTATATATATACATAATAAATATACAGAATACATGCATATATTATGTAAACAAAAACTTTTATTTTGGATGCGATTAATTGTTTGACAGAATAATATAATATATATATTAGTGCTGTCAAAATTAGCGAGTTAACGCAAGCGATTATTTTTTTCAGTTTAACGCGTAAAAATTTTAATGCCGTTAACGCAGGGGCGGGGCTAGGGTTGGCCACCCCACTCTAGCTGCTACTTCTGTCTCTTTTTTTCTTGACAAGGAGTGCATTTATTCAGTCACAGCAAGTCTTTATGACCACATCAAACTGGAGACTTTTCAGAGGCGCTTCCACATCACTTCAGCGCCAGGTGCGAGTCAAGCGAGCGCGGAAACTATACTGTGCTGACAGCGCATGCTCTTGCAATTTGTAATATTGGGCTATGTGATGTAGCACAGATTTTACAGCATCATTACTCCAGTCTTCAGTGTCACACTTCAGAAATCATTCTAATGTGCTGATTCATAATCAATATTGGAAACCATTGTGCTGTCTCTTTTTTTAGGTTATTTGATTAATAAAAAGTTAAAAAGAACAGCATTTATTTAAAATAATAAATGTTGTGTTACAATATTCAATGCTATCTAAAAGTTTGGGGTCAGTAATTTTTATTTTTTTTTAAAGAAATTAATACTTTTATTCAGGAGGGATGTGTTAAATGAATAAATATCATAGTCAAAACTTATATTGTTAGAAAATATTTAAATTTTGAACAAATGCTGTTCTTTTAAACTTTGTATTCATCAAAGAATCCAAGAAAATAGTATCACATGTTCCAAAAACAATATGAAGCAGCACAACAGTTTCAACACTCATAATGAATCAGCATATTAGAATGATATCTGAAGGATCATGTGGCACGGAAGACTGGAGTAATGATGCTGTAAATTCTGTGCTACATCACATAAATACTTGTAAGTATATTAAAACAGAAAACCAATATTACAAATTGCAATAAGATTTCACAAAATTACAGTTTTTTCTGTATTTTTGATTGAATAAATACAGCCTTGATGAGCAGAAGAGAAAAAATCTTACTGATCCAAAACCTTTGAGCGGCAGTACATATATAATATTTGTGTATATAGTGTGTGTGTGTGTGTGTGTGTGTGTGTGTGTGTGTGTGTGTGTGTGTGTGTGTGTGTTGTGTGTGTGTGTGTGTGTGTGTGTTTCCACTTCTGTCCCTGTTTGACTTGAAATTGATTCATTGTAGTACTAAAACATAGCAAAAGTAAATTATGTGCCATAATTAAAAGTTGCTTTAGTGACTCACTTGTCCTGGGGATTGTTTCAGGAAACTCTGGGAGGAGGTAGGCTAGCTTTCCCGGAATACTGCTCTCTATCTGACATGAGCCCAGCTTGATACTCTCACGTCATGAAGTGGGAAGGAATAGTGAACAGCCTGATGAATGGTTGCAGGGAATATATACACAGTTACAGCCATGAAACATGCCATGGCCTTGCAAAACAGCACGTCAAACACATCTGCGTTAAAGGGATAGTTCACCCAAAAAATTAAATGTGATGTTTATCTGCTTAACCCCAGGGCATCCAAGATGCAGGTGACTTTGTTTCTTCAGTAGAACACAAACGAAACTCAGACCTTTGCAGTTTGTCAGTCATATAATGCTAGTCAATGGGTACAGAATCTTTGAGAGTACAAAAAAAAACATGCACAGACAAATCCAAATTAAACCCTGCGGCTCTTGACGATACATTGATGTCCTAAGACACGGAACGATCGGTTTGTGCGTGAAACTGAACACATTTATATAATTTTTTTTACCTCTGATAAAGGCAATGTCCAACTCTCCTGAGCTCATCCACAACATCCAGTGCTTGACGCAACAACGGCTCTGGAACATAGATATATAAATACATAGATACCTCATTAGCGACTGTTTCTATGGGCCACGATTCATAAGGTTCTACGTATATATATATATATATATATGTATACATATCTATGTTCCAGAGCCGTTGACGCGTCACGCGCCGGATGTTGTGGATGAGAAGAGTTGGACATTGTCTGTATCAGAGGTAAAAAAAAATATATACTGTTCAGTTTCTCACACAAACCGATTGTTTCATGTCTTAGGACATCAGTGTATCGTCAAGAGCCGCAGGGTTTAATTTGAATTTGTCCTGTGCATGTTTTTTTTACTCTCAAAGATTCTGTGCCCATTGACTGCCATTATAGGACCGACAGACTGCAACGGTTTGAGTTAAAAATCTTCGTTTGTGTTCTACTGAAGAAACAAAGTCATCTACATCTTGGATGACCTGGGGGTAAGCAGATAAACATCAAATTTTCATTTTTGGGTGAACTATCCCTTTAAGCTATAGTTTTGTGCACTGTATGATTCATGTTGCTGCTATTTTTTATCTTATCCTGCACACTGTGTGTGTGAGAGAGTCCACAGATGTCCAGATGTTTGAGTCAGTGTGTTTATGTGTGTGACATTGCCAACTTTTTACTCAGCTCTTCATGATAAAAGTGTTGAAGAACTACCACTTTGGGATGGATCAACACAATGTGCAGCTGTGATGCGTCCTGGAGACTCAAAGGAAGTAGCATGCAATTTATAAAACTGCCTATTATTTTTATATTTGTATCTGCACCTGTTATTCACGACTTATTAACCTCAGACTCTGTTTTGGGGTGTTTTGTGTGCATCTCTCAGACTGAATTAGTGCCGTTTCAATGATAAAACAATATTACCTACATTTGTAAAAAAAAAAAACTAATATAGAAAGTAATTACTTTTATTCATCAAGGATACATTAAATTGACCAAAAGTGACAGTAAAGTAATTTATAATGTTACAAACCAAATTTATTTTACCAAACAAATGCTGTTCTTATTCATCAAAGAGTAAAAAAGTATTATGGTTTCCACAAAACTATTAAGCAGCACAACCATTTTCGACATCTATTGTAGTAAGTCAAATCAGCATATTAGAATGATTTCTGAAGGATCATGTTACACTGAAGACTGGAATAATGGCTGCTGCTTTGCTGTCACATGCATAGAAAACAGCTATTTTAAATTGCAATAATATTTTATAAAATTACTGCTTTACTGTATTTTTTGGTCAAGTAATTGTGAACCTGAGATACAGCATCTACCCTAAGCTCAACATGTAACTCGTCTAGAAACCATTTGTGAAACATAGAAAGGGGCGTGGCCTAATGGATGAGCGTTAGACTTGAAACCGAGGTAACCCAAGGTTGTGGGTTTCAAATCCCGGCTCTGGCAGGAAGTGTCCACGACTGAGGTGAGACCCTTGAGCAGGCACTGAACCCCCAACTGCTCCCCGGGTGCCACAATGTCGGCTGCCCACTGCTCCACTTGGATGGGTTAAATGCAGAGAACACATTTCATCATTATACTCTGTATAATTGTGTATGTGACAAATAAAGCTCATCTGAGCTTAATTTGTAAGATGTTAAAGCAGCCTAAAAATCCCATGAACCTACATTGTAAAGTGACTTCAGTAAGATGCTGTTCCACTAAGCACTAAAAAGCACTGACTTCATTACAATGCAAGTCAACATTATCATACAGGTTATACATTGCAAAATGGTGAACTAGTATACATGTTTTATGTTGTTTTAAAATGTATTGGCACTCCCTGTAAAAGTATTATTGCTAATGAGATTTAATTAAATAGATGTAGCTGTGCTGTAATGTTCTGTGAAAAGAGTGTTTCTGGAATTGACACAATCAGATAACATCATCATATAATTCCCACCCCGGTCTCCTTTTAAAATACACCCTTAGTGAGGTTATGCTGGTAACAATAACTTCAACAAACACAGGCTTTCACAGGAAAGGTGCCACCAATAAGAACGATCTGCAAGAAATATCCTGAACGTAAAGAGCCAAGTATGTTTTACCATGTGTACTTTTAAACCAAACTCTACACTTTATTTTTCAATGTGGAAGTAAGTAAGGCTATTTCCTGTGATTGTGCAAGACTTCCATAAACAATGAGAAGAATAACAAAGTGCAGTAAATGTTAAAATGCGACAAATGTTTGTTAATATTAAACAACATAACATACTGCGAAGATAACTGGAAGCGGCTAATATCAGAAGGCTTGCACATTCAAGTTAAAAATAGCAGCAGTTTGTTACGTAAAAAATAACATGGAGCACTTTATGAAGAAAATGTGAGTGATGTTCCTCGAAATGGGTAGTTAAGCTGCAGGATCAGAAATTAACAGGGACTTCACCACCAAAATTAATAAACATAGGGTCTAAAGAACAACCCTTTATATACCTTAAGCCACGCCCTCTTTTAACGCTGCACTTGTCTTCTGTTTGTATTTCAACAGTGAAGGTGAGATTGTAAAAATGTATGAATGAACTGCTAATTTTTTTAATCTCCCTGGTCTACTGACATTTATGACATCAGCTTCGAACATTACAATGAACGTAATAACGTTTGTTAACGCTACAATAAGTAAATCCACCAGCTTATTTAAACTACTCTTGTTTTCAACAGTGATGCTGTAGTAGAGCTACCACAAAAACGCAAGCTCAATGACAATATTTTAAAGATGGCTGCACACTTGTTTCTCTGACATAAGGTCTATAAGTTTACATTTATAGCTTATGGTGATGTTATTTCATGCATTATCACATGAGCTGTTTTTCCCGAATATCAGCATGATTCCAAATGTGACACTGATTTTATGCAACAGTTCAAAGACGTTAATTTTAAGTGACATTTTAGATACAATATTGACAATATTTCACCAACAAAATAGCCAATGTGAAACCATTGGGTTCTCTCAGCAACACTGTAGTGTTTTGTTAAATTAATTAATCCAAGTTCATTAGGTTGAGAGTGACCCATTCAAAAAAAATGCTTCCCAGCAGGCACAAAACAGGCACACAACATAAGACGTTGATATTTGGTAAAATTTGGGTTGCAACGTCGGGTGACCAAAATTCAATGTAAATTCAACGTCTAATGTCAATGTTAAATTGATGTCCAATACCGACGTCAGCTGATGTTGATGTTTTGTTGTTTTTAGGTTGTGTAACCAAAATCCAATGTTAAGTCAACGTCAAATATTGACGTCAACCCAATTTTCATTTTCATTCAAAATGCAACGTTTGTATGACGTCATGTCCAATGTCAACCCGACGTTACATAGACGTCTGGTGCCTGCTGGGATTCTTTCCTGAAATAATCAGATCATTTTTGAACAAATCGTTTGAAAGACTGATTCAATGACTCTGTCATTAAGGCTGACTAGCTGCCACCTACTGACTGTTTTCATTTCATTTTTAAAATTACTCATTTCATTTTCTATAATTCTATAATTTCTATATAGTTCAGTAACAAGGCATTTCAGCCATTTCTCCTTTTGTAGACACATAATTACAAATTGAGATATGCTGAGCTTGATCAAGAGATACTTTTAGAGTTACAGTGTTCAGTTCTGGAGAATGTCATGCAAAACTCTAAACAAAACATTACAAATCATTAAGTCTTAACAAATGTAATAGCCTTAGCAAATTCCTCTAATCAGACACATTTGACTCATATTCATTCCATATTTTGGTCGAGTGAAAAAGTAATGGCTTCAAATTCCAGAATACTGAGATATTTGTGAGGCACAAATATTGAGAAATGCAACATGTTGCCTAGGAGCAGTGAGCATAAGGAGATCCACTCCCATAATGCTGGAGCAACTCCCTTCAGAGAGCTGCATGGGAGGACAGCTTGGACCCGCAACTCTGTGACAAGCTCATCTAAAAATTCTTCAAGTAATACATCTGGCCATAATACTGAACACAAGTTCATGAGCTTGGATCAATGTTTGGCTTTTGGATATACCGTTTAATGTATTTTTAGGAAGTTATTTAATAAGCACTACAAAGTATGCACAGCATAGCAGACAATTTAGATTTGAATGTAACTCCAGTTATCTCCACAATGACTCTTGCTATCTTATAGATTTATTATTTAAGCATACTGGTAAATTAAAAGCTTGATAATGGATATCTTAGAGTTAAATTTATTCTGATTATACTGCCATGCTCCAAAGAGCATAAAATGAACCCTGAAATGAACAAGCATGCGGTAACTTACACCAACCTTCGTGAAAAATACTCTGATAATACAGCTCATCCTTTCAGTTAAAAATTACCTTTAATGTAAAGTTCAAATGGTTCTGAAAACATTAATCCAGGGGATCACAACCTTCAGGGAAGCTATACTTTCATGGATAAAGACCAATTTGTAGTATGTCAGGAAAAATAATTGATTTATATATACACACATACATATACACATACTGTCAAGGGTGCATGAGGAGAGATGAAGCGAGGACTCAAGTGCAGGAGGAAGTCTTTCTTTTTCTTTTAATAATGAAATTAAACAAAAATTAAAAAAAACACCCCAAGGGGGGCAAAACAGGCAGGGAGCTGCAGTATCAGCAGACATAACACACACACGACGTAAAACAACGGATCAGCACAGGACTACAGACACCTGGAGGATAAATAGGGAGACAAATGAGGATGGTAACGAGGGAGACACAGGTGGAACAACTTAAACAATGATGAGGTAACAAGATGGGAGGGGACAGACAATAGACAGGAGAGCACATGGCACCAACATTAAGCAATAAGCCATGTGGCAAACACACAGACACAGTGACCTCTGGCGCCATTTTAAAGCATTACATTACTTTTGTGTACTTTTGTGTACTTGTGGTTGATTGTTTGTGTTGTGCAAGAAGAGTGTATGTTTTGTATGTGAAACTCAGGTGAAGAAGAGTTATCAGTCTGTACAGTAGAAACACAGGAGAAGATTCAACACTCTTCAGCATTGCACAAATTGTTGTTTATCTAAAAGTAATTTTTTGCTTTTGTATGGTTGTACTGGGTGTCAAAGGTCAGAGCAAAAACATTGGTTAATCAAATTAAGATTGATATGTGTTGTGTTGTAATGTGGTGTCAGTGTGTGGTTTGAATAAAGCACTTCTATATTTATAGCTTTAGAGTAAGACTGTAGCAGTAAATATTGAAACGGCACTTTGACTTTTGAAAAAGTAAACTAGATTATTAGATTAGTAAAGATGCGTTACTTTACAGTTACATTGAAAAAGTAATATTATTATGTAAATCGCGTACTTATTTAATTAATAAAGTAAATATATAAATAATCTAAAGTTGATTACCGGCAATTCTATATTTTAGCCTTGGAGTAGTGCTTTTTTTTCGGCACTTTGGACATGGTGATTAGGCTTACTATTGATCCCTATATATTAGAAATTTATATAGAAATATGTAAAGCACTACCCAGGCAGGTATATGACCATCATAAGGAACTCTTACGTCCAGATGTCAGTAAAAAATAATAATGCAAATGTTAAATGAACTTATTATGCGGTGGTAAGATTTACATTCTGAAAACCTGCAGCGATTAGTGTCTTTGTCTCCTATGGTTGTGTTTGGTATAACTTGTGAAATTATACAAATTAATTTTGCAATTTGCTTAATGTGGCAAGTCTACATGGTTTACAAAAACCACTAATTAAAAGTTATCGTTTTGATAGTATAAATGCAATGTATTTATTGAAAATTCACATAATGTTATAATTATTATTTTGGTTATAAAAACAGTTATCTAATCTACTATCTATCTATCTATTATCTATCTATATTTCTACTATCTATCTATCTATCTATCTATCTATCTATCTATCTATCTATCTATCTATCTATCTATCTATCTATCTATCTATCTATCTATCTATCTATCTATCTATCTATCTAATCTATTTGCATATGTTTTTTCTGACATTTTATGTATGTCTCTCAACAGGTGTATGGGATTTGTTATCACAATATTTAAACACATGCTTGAGGAGCGGCCTCTTTGTTTACCATTGCGCCCCGTCCCACCCACATCGTTGACGTCATAGACATCCATCCAATCGGCGTTGCTGTTTATACTCCTAAGCTTTATAAAGTCTGTCACCGAAGCGCAAGACAAGGGCATTTGACGGCACAACAAACTCTCTCAAGGTAACGTGCATTATATTTGTATTTGTCCGGTGACGTATTCCTCAACTTAGTTACTTGAAGAGATTCTACTTGAAAAGTTTATTATTACAGATTATATTAAAATGCATCTGTGGGTTCTCTGCGCATTTGTTATTCTTGTGCCTCTGCTGTGCGATGCGCGTATCTCTAAGCGTTATGTAATCGGCTGTCCGGAGCGCTGCGATAAGAGTCTGTGTCCGCCCATACCGGCCAACTGTCTGGCCGGAGACATCCTGGACCAGTGCGACTGCTGCCCGGTGTGCGCGGCCGGCGACGGTGAGCCCTGCGGCGGTACAGGGAAACTGGGAGACCCGGAGTGTGGAGAGAGTCTGGAGTGCGCTGTGTCTGAGGGGATCGGAACAACAACTACCGTGAGGAGGAGAGGAAAGACCGGCGTGTGCGTGTGTAAGATCCCCGAGCCCGTCTGCGGCAGTGATGGGGTGTCCTACAGGGACATCTGCGAACTAAAGAGAGTCAGTAACCGGGCACAAAAACTCCAGCAGCCACCCATCATCTTCATCCAGAGAGGAGCCTGTGGGGAAGGTAAGACTGGAGCTCCAAACTGCCTACACTCTTTAAAATCACGGTTCTTTATTGGCAACTGTGGTTCCATGAAAAAGATTCATAGTGAAAAAAAGTTAAAAGAAATTATGTTCTTCAAACCTGAATGGTTCTTTGGGGAACCAAAAATTCCAAACCTAAGCTGTCTACAACATTTTAGAGCATCATTATGTCACAAATAGTGAGCTTATAACTCCTAATTCAGACCAAAGCTTGGTCTGTCAACATTGTGAATTTCCCTCCTAAAAACAGCTGAATTATTGGGTTTATTTAAGGCTTTTAAAATAAAAAAGTTATTCAGATCAGCATGATTTCTGGGTTCTTCAAAGTTCCAATCTTTAGACAATTCTAAAAGAACAAGAGAATAAAATTTTTTTTTTTTAAGTGCACAGTATATGTTATATTTGGTTTAATGATGCAGCGATTTAGTCTGCTGAAAAAGCAAAGCTATACCGTAAAAATCCCCAAGTGCAACTCAGACAAAATATAAAATCACTCCAATAAATACAATCTAACAATGTCTCACATACCCTGCTTCTTTTTATCCAAACAAACCCTCTCTTACAATGCTTCAATATTTTCTTTATGAGCTGTCCAATCTCTTATAATATGCTAATAAATGTAAATAACATTTCCTCTGTGAAAATAATTGAATTTTCACCTAATCAAAAAATTTGAATGTTGGCAGAATGCTCAGGATCTTATATTGCGTGATTTAAACTGGCTCCTTTTCAAGACAGTAAACACAGAAACGTATTAGATGTTGCCAGTACGTCTGCAACCCTATAACCGGGATTTATGCTTCGCACTCGAAACAAACTGAAAAAAGGTGCAAAAACAAATCACAGCAGATAACCACAAGCCTGCACCCTTCCCTGCAAGAGGAGTCAGCTATAGTTCATCCAGATTTCCTTGGAATTGCAAGAGGAAAAGTAGACTCCAAAAATGTTTGAGTTTCAAGAGAAACAGTGTGGACTCCATAAATCCAGTGCATCAAAGGGATTGGGCCCATCAGGAGGTGTTCATTAAATGAAATAAAGATATTTCAATCACTAAATGTTTCAAAAAAGGCATTCTCCCCTATATTGTTATCCACAATCAAAGCAAAAATGCAACCAAACGCATCATTTTAAACATCCACATTGTAGCCAACAATGTTATAATATCATCATCTAAAACCATTTTAGTCTGTTTCTAAAGGCTCTGATGCATAACATTCTTTCTGAGCTTGTGAAAAGAGCCGTGTCTGTTTGAAATCAAGCAGAAAAATGAAAATTAGATCTTTGACTGCACAATTGGACCAGCCTCTCTGAAATTTTATTTGGTCAATAGTTGAAACTAGCCTTTCAACAGACTGCACTATAGGTTTTGAAACAGATCTATGAAACATTTTTGTTCTTCTGAACACATTGAACAAACCTCATCCGATGTGATTAATTAGGTGTTACCGGGCCTTTATGTCATTGGACATAATGATTTCCAAATCAAGCCTGGCGTTGTCTGCACAAATCCACGTAACCCGGCTTTCTGCGTATTCCCTTTGGCTCATTAAGCTATCACCTCACTTCTGTTCCTGCACTGTTGGACTGGCCAAAAATAGCATTATACAGCTAGAGTGTTTGTGCACCCAAGTTCCACTGAAAAGTTAATCTGAGATCTACAGCCAAAACTCTGTTTCTACTCAGTCAAAGTTATTACAGCGAGACATCTCGCATCACATGATGTAATCTACATCTGGAGTTCTTGAGGCTGGAAATCTACGAAACCTATTCTCTGAGGATCCAGATCTAGGTCAAATTTTACAGTCTTGGAGCTGTTTTTCTAAACCCACATTTTCGTAAGATCTTCAGCTTTATGGGCACATTTGGCCTTGTGGACTTTTCACACTCTCAATAGATTATTTTGTTCATTAATAATATCCAGCAATTTTTTTTTTTATGAACAAACATATTTTCTCAGACATCAAAATTATTATTGTATTCGATATTATTCTGTGGTGGAAATGACATCTTAAATATGTTTATTATTAAAGTAAATGAAGATGATATACTAAACTGTTTTTTATATAACAAAAGGAAAATTTTACAATAATAAAAAAAAAAACTTCTGGAACATAAAAGTGCATGTAGTTGAAGAAACACCCTTATATGTTTTCTACGCCCCTGTGGCGCGAGGTCTAGGGGTCTTGCCCAAACACTTACATTGTTGTACGCCCAAATGATCCATGCAGGGCATATGTGATATCATGTTTTGAAATTCCTTTCAAAATTTGGCTTTAATTGCTCACAGACATCAGTTTATGAGTTGGTGATTTATTGAGCAAGAGAATCAGTGGTGTAAATTTTCAACGACGACAGATTTTACAACAGAAATGACAGCATAAAGAGTGTCTGTCTCAAACATAAGCTGAAGAAGTAAGGGTGTTACTGTTGCTGTACACACACTGCCCAAAAGGCTATCGGCACCGAGTATAAGACTGTTTCCACGCTTATGTTAATGGTTAGGGATTTGAACAGTAAGTAAAGTTTGGCATGTGACTCATCCCACATCTTCATAATACAAACATGAAATATACCTCAAATCACTTTGAGGAGAAGTGCACATTTCTAAAAGATTAGATGGTTAAAGATTTTTTGCATGATCAAATTAGAGAAAAAAATCCTTAGATTTGTTTTTGTAAAAAATGTAATATAATAAAAGAGTAATTCATACAATTGATCATTCCAAAGTGGTTATTTAGTACCCTTAGGTCTTAGCATTCTTGTAGGCTACTATTTGTAACATATAAGATACACTTAAAAAAAATTCACTTACAGTCATAATGTTTAACATGAAGATGAAAAAATCATGAGGCTACACTAATGCTACTGTTGGTCAGAAATCATCTCTCTGTTTAAGTCAATAGGATGTGACCTACTAAGAGCACACAAACGACATTACGTCACAACTGTCTCTAAGTCTATTTGCAAGCCTTCCTACTATAGCTGGCACGGCCAGCGATGACACAATGTGCTGTAGTTCACATGAGGCTAATGACATCTGTTTGCATTACGACAGTTTTCCCATTCATAAAAAGAACTGGCCCAGATTTCACCTGGAATATTTGAATTTCCACATGATTCATAACCTTTTAGCTGTAATCCAAAACAATTTCAAACACTTTTTTTTTAGTCAGGTGGCCATGAAATACTAATCCTAATATGACAAACAATACATAGCAACATAACTGAATTCAACTAAAGAGCTGTTCTATATTTAGACTAAACATTTGTGCCAGGATACTGGATCTTTGTTCACAACAAGACAACAGGACCAATATGTAAGGATTATGATGTCATATCAGCCTTTTGCATAATTTACAAACATATAAACTGCACTTTGCATATCAACGCTATTATCTAACATTTCACCTGATGAAAAAACTCTGACGAATGATGCCTGACGAAGAAACAAAGGGCAACTTTTTTGACCTATTTTTTAAAGGGGTCATCGGATGCAAAATTCACTTGACAAGTTGTTTGAACATAAATGTGTGTGTACACATCCATCCTATAATGATAAAAATCCACCCAGTGTTTTTTTTAAATCCCCTTTCTCAAATCAGGCTGTTCTGAGGTTCCTGTCAGAATGACATAGTTCTGTACAGGCCCCTCCCACGATAGTTTATTGACAAGGTAATATACATAAGTTTCCCACTTTTAAATATGACTTTGCTCTGTTATTTACTGTAAGTGCTAAGAACTAATTATGATATTTCCAACTCAGCTAGGACGGCACATCAGACATCCCATAACAACATAAAATACATAACAATTGTGAGCCAGTATTGCAAGGCATCATAATGCACACTTCTGACTTGAGAATAATTATTGTAAAAGGCTTTCAGACTCTAAGGTTATATGTCAATTTACCCAACTAGGGGCTCACTCGGTTTCTGAACAGAGCAAATCTGTCAAAAAAAACACTGGAATAAGGCTTTTTATGAAATGTTGGGAAAGCTGTTTTATTTTCAGTTTGTTAAAATTTCACTTGCATGGAGCAGATGTCAATGTGATCATTTCCTGACCTTTCCACATGTCCATGGAGTCTATATAGAATCATTATTTGTACTTTTCACATAAAACATGACTCGTATGTGGGTTGCACAAATGTGTTAGATTTTGTGCCAGTTATGACATAACAAATGAAATATTCTCTCGCTTTAAACGTGCTAAACCCTCTACAGATGTGCAGCCATATTATGAGGGAGGAAAAACAAATCCATTATCAAGATTCCAGAGTCATGATGGGATATGCTAGAGGGAATGGCAATCAGTTATATAAGCCTACAAATATGTTTTTACCAGCCTGTTTCTACAATAGTAATATGTAATTCCTATTCACAGCCAATTTTTAACTTAGACATTTTGGATTTTTTTCCCTCTCCCAGAGGTTGTCAAGTGACATTGAGAAAATACATTTCCAATTAATTTAGCATCTGATATTATTTATTATAGTAAAAAACAGCAGGGTATAAATGTTTTTATGTCTCAGAAGATATTAATTCTCCTGCCAGGCTGTCATTGTAAATAAGAACTTGTTCTTAATTAACTTGCCTGGTTGAAATCAAGGTTAAATTAAATGTGTTAGTTCCACATTGTAGGTGGTATTTGGCTTGGAAATTGTGTTTTACCCATCTGTGTTGCATTATGGTAATTGCTCTTTTTTACAACCCAAATAGTCAAGCATTCACTATTGCAGCAAACCTCCCAGAAATGAAAAAAAGTCCATAAAAGTTTTGGGTCAAAGTGCTGTTTATCACTGGGGATTTCAAACAGACCCTTAGGGAAGAAACACATAGCACGCTACCTAACATGGACAAGGGGCAGTACAGATGTGCTTGCATGCAAATGTTGTGAAAGAAGGGTTATACAAGGTAAAAAATAGTGTTACATGTGCAAGGTTATAAAAGATTTTGACTCTGATCCAAGTTTTATAAGCACTTCCTGACTAAGGATGTATCATTTTCAAGACAAAATGACCCTGTTTCTCAAAAACTCACATTCGTCTCTTTCATTTTGCTGTTTTATAAGCAAGATTAGGTCTGCTGGTGTGGAATAATTCTAATGAAAAACGTTCTCCAGAATAGCTGCTTTGTCCTGTTTGAGCAATCATGGAATTTTGTGGTTGAATATTTTTGTATAACGACACTAAAACTTGTCTCTTAGCAAGACATTCCTGGCTGTGCTAGTTTCATGTTTTCAGTAGCAAATTGTTCTCTCCTTTCGATTAAATAATAAAGCAATTTCCATTCAAAATAATATTTCATGTCAATTTAGATATATAAGTGTTCTTAACTTAATAATTTAAGGGTTAAAAGTATTTCTTCTAAAAAGTTTTTTTTTCTTCTAAAAATCATAAATTGAACAGTGCATTATTAAACCATTTATAATTTTTAACCAAATCAGTCTCAATTTGGAAAAATGTGTCTAAAAAAGGAATGAATTGCTATTTGAGCACTGAAAAAAGTTATGGATTAAAACATTTGCTCCCTGGGGTGTTTTAACTTTTTTCACTATGCTAGTTAATATATAAAAAAAAAAAATCTTTACATTTTAATTAATTTTACTTTATCTGGATGTTAGGAAATAAATCAATTCCATATCATGCTTCTGTGCGAGGCCACTAGACAAATATCATTAGGAAAATATTAGCAGACCCTGCTTTAAGAGACGGGGTGAACTGAATGAATTAATTAATAAATAATAAATAAGGAAGGAAGCTTGCCAACATTAGCACTGAGGACCCTGTTGCACAACTTCACTGACACTCTGACCCAAGCCGTAATCCAGTTCTGGAATAAAGAATTTTCTCTACTCTACAATTTGGTTTAATTTTATACAGTTTATTTCCTGTACCATATTGCTTTAATTTGAATCTTTGTTTGCCATGTGTTCTCCAGGCCATGAGGATAATCCAAATAGCCTCCGGAACAGATATAACTTCATCGCTGATGTGGTGGAGAAGATCGCTCCAGCTGTGGTTCACATTGAGCTGTTCCGCAAGTATGTATCCTGAATCACACACTCCATTAATCAGTAATTAAAAATCTTCACACAAGAAAATTAAAGGTTCCTTTAAGAACGGGTCTGCAAAAACACCCTTTTGGAACATTTATTTTTGAAAGTGAACATGATCAATTAAAATGTTGTTCTCATACTCTTTCGCTGCCCTCTTTAAGAGTCAGCACCGGGCAGAAACAGATATTCCCTCTGGTTTTGTCTTTTATTAGCCCTCTATCATCAATATGAATAGAATTACTTCTTCCAAGTTAGCGAGATTGCATCAATATTGGCCCTAAAACAACATTCTTATTAGCTAATAATTTCTCTCTGATTTTTGGAGATGGTTGAGAGATTGATCTATGATTAATTGACAAGGATGTTGTTCCAGGAACATGCTCCTCATGGATAAATCATGTTGTGAGAGTTAAAGTGTCAAGCGCTTCATGAAAATCATGCTTATGGTGTGATCCATTAAGCTTTATCCTCATTGTAGAATAACATTGTTATAAAGTATATGATTTTATGTTTTTCCCCACTATCACTTGAATATAGATTGAATATCTATCACAATATCTTCATCATTGCATAAGACACAGTTTGTAGAATGTAGAAAACAGCCAAGCTCAATTTTAGGCTGTTGAAATTGAGCACTGTGGTAAAAAAAAAATCTGGAGAACAACTGCCATGTTTTCCACAAATCACTTGTCACAGGAAGTTCCTCCTTGGTCTTAAATCTTGCTGGAAAATATAGTCAAATCAAGAATGTTGAGTAACCATCATTCTTTGCCGTTCCTCCGTGGAAAGTTGTCTTACGGTACTATGAAATGGTTGCTCCTCAAGCGTAATCTTCAAGAAGTTCTTCACTTTTCCTTCTTAGAATGACTTTCACCAAGCGGGAAGTGGCGGTGGCCAGCGGCTCTGGTTTCATGGTGTCTGAAGATGGCCTGATTGTAACCAATGCCCACGTGGTAGCCAACAAACACCGGGTGAAGGTGGAGCTGAAGAGCGGCGCCACCTATGATGCCAAAATCAAAGACATAGATGAGAAAGCAGACATCGCTCTCATCAAGATAGACGTTCCAGTAAGTACCTGTCCGTATAGTATGTTACACTTTATTCAAATTCTAGCGCAGCATTAGATGCATCCTTCACGGAAAAAACAAATACATACTGTGGCATCAAGCTCAGTGAAAAAAATTCATCCAAGATGGTGGATGAATCAAGAAACATGCAAATTCAATACATAACATTTAATACTAATAATATATTTAAAAACAGTTTTAATCTTTTACAAACAATTGACAGTTTTACTAATTTTTTATGTGCTGTGAATTTAATGCTTATAAGAGTATCACATATTTAGCTTAGCAAAAAGCTAATGCCAAACTTAATTGAAATTAATTACTGCACTTTGTGAGGAGACTGTTTACATATTTATGATGTATTTACAAGTTAAATTAAATTCATTCTGAATTGCTGACGTACCTACAAAAAAAATATGCACAAGTTTTAAAATACGAATGTGCATCAGGTGTGTTTTATGCTTTTTAAATGTTTTTATTTAATTCATGAAGGTACTGTAAATCAAATCGTCATATATTCTTCCATAATTGTACAATACTATCATATTTTGGTAAGTGACTTAGGTTTGTGTTGCAAATAATAATAACGAAATAATTAATTTACAAATTTACAGATGCTGCATCTATTGCGTCTGCCATATTTTCTCACTGACGTGCCCTCAACTCGAAAACTCTGGGCTGAAAGAAAGTTCAGAGTTTCCCAATTGCAATCCTGACTTTGTGTTTCTATTCATGTGCATTCAACTCATAAACATTATATTTTTGATATGGCTTGAATGCATCATATTTATGCGACATACTCAGATGAGCACTCAAGATCAGTCAATCAATTTCATTTTCAGGAGTTTTAATTTTCAAGAGACTGATAAGATGACTAGTCTTGTTGAATTGGCAACTGAGATTGTTTCCATGATGTAAGGTCTTCAGCAATGAATTGCAAATAAAATTCATGCCTAACCCCAGAAGCTTTCCCATTATAAGAGTAATCTCATGCCATTTCTTTCCGCAGAGTAAGCATAGAAGCGGGCAGAAATACACTTTTCTTGGCTCTGAGGATAATTACCCTGGTTTAAAGGAAGGCACTTCTGTATGAGGAAGAGAGAGAGATCCAGATAAGCCATGTTGAATTGCTCTACTAAACAAGTCTGGCTCCACACCCAGGCAGAGTCATAAAAAAACACAAAGAGACAATTTTGACAGGGATTTGATTAGAGATGCTCATATAACATTAAATTACACTGACATTAAACACATTACACTCAGTGTGAACAATTCAATTTTGCACAAAAAAGTTACAATGTTAAATGCTTATATACAGCTCCAAAACAAGCCACACACTCACTCTGGATGTTTCCTGTGCTTTCATGCATCATTTTAATTATATTTTAAATAATGAGTTGCATGTTTTATAGTTATAAAGTAATGAATCATAAAGCTTATTTATGCCTTAAAATACTTAAAATAGTGCATTACATATGAACGACACCAAATGTTGTGTTGTATATCATGTTATAATGCATTATAATGCAATATAATGATTATACTTTAATTCAAGATTATTTGTATAGCGCTTTTTACGAAACAATCGTTGCAAAGAAACTTCACATGAAATTAAGTTTCTAAAATAACTCAATAATAAACTCAATATAATTAACTTATTGCAAATTTGGTTAATTCAGTATAATTGCTGATGCTTGGCTTCCTCTGAGGTCCTCCGAGGGGTTGTCATCATCTCTTCTCAGGTGTTCGGTCATCTCAGATCATTTAATGCTTTATAATGCATTATAGGTTTAACCTTGCATAGAGTAAGTATTATAAAGTAAAAATAAATGTATTAAAATATTTTAACAAAACGTTTATGAAAAGCCTTAACATTTAATTGTAAATCCTGAACAATCTCTTTTAAAAAATAAGGTACAGAAGTCTATATTCTATACTGCAGAGTGACTACAATGACTACAATGTTACAATACTTAATGTTTTATAAAGTGGTTTCTACATAAAAATATTACAGATGCAAATTTTCTTTGAACACACATTAAGTGTAATCCTTCCACTAGATTAGAAGATATACAGTAACAGTCTCCTTTCTGAGTGCTGCATGGAGAGATACACAGTAGATGGTTTCATGTTGTACAGTGGGTGTAAATATGTCATGTATTTTAGTCCAGCTGGAATGCTGCACTGACCAATAAGCATCCAGGACCAAAACTATCAATTTCATAATCTACAGTATATACAAGCTTTAAGTAAAGTGTTATCAAATATGTTAAAAATTTTCATGGGTACATAATCTCTTCAGTTAATAGTGTAGTGGTTAAAATAGCATATGTAGTTATACAATTCATATTTATATACCAATAATATTTTATTTTTTTTACCAAAACTATACTAAGGACTGCATTACACTGAAAAAAACTATGCAGCACTGACCCAGAAAGCTTATGATTGCAAGTGGTGCGGGATTTACAATGCTATATCTCTGCAATTCGTACATATTTTACGAGGTGGCTAATTCGCACAAATTCATACGATCTCACTCGTACGATTTAGTACGATTTGTCTAAACCCCAGTGACGGGTAGGTTTAGGGGTGGGATTAGATGTAGGTCATTCGTACAAATTCATACGAATTGGCAACTCGTAAAATACATACGATTTTGCAAAAATCGTATTAATTTGTACGAGTGAGGTTGTACGAATTAGCCCCCTCGTAAAATATGTACGAATTGCCGTGAGATCAGGCTGGGATTTACTTAACAATATGCATGTTGATACTGTTTGTTGGGGTTTGGTACCAGTTGCAGGCTTTTGTGCTGGCAGACAGCAGTGCCACGTCTCTGTAATTCCTCTCCGGCCTCTCATGCATAACCCCCCTTCCTCACTGGCTCAGGTTCTGCTTAGTCACTGCCGTACTGTGAATAATTTATATTGGGTAACTGTCTCATATTCTTTTCAGCTGGAATTTCATGCCAGACTTTGTTTGATTGGTTCATGTCTCTTTCACCACTGAGAATTCCATGTCAGAATTCCTCTTCATTTTTAAAATGAGACAGAACAGACATGGGGAATGTTCAAGCTGTTTCCAAATATGCTACAGGGTTGATACAGCAACCCTCTTGTTTGTCTGGTTATTTTTGGACGGAAGTCATTTTCAAACTCATTACGGATTATTTACAATGTCAAAAGGCTCTCAATGTATCCCCTCTCTAGAAAACCAAAGGGGCTGGGTTCACCCTCGGGTTACTATTGGGATATGAGAGGGTTGGTATTAATTACCTCTGGAAAAAGCGTAATGGCTAACTTGAATCACATGAGGCACCTCATACAGTGGCCTGTGGTCTCCTTCCATATGTACCGCCAATACATATCTATGGCTGCAGAATTAGCATTAGCTTTTACGCTTTTTGCCTAAAGGTTGCAGGCTTGCCTTCCAGTGGCTTTGGCTTACACCTGTTCTTTCTCAGGGTTGCTCACTGTGCTTTTCGATCTTATCTCATTCTTGTTTTGATAATCCTACTAAATTAGCCAGTTCCTCAAACCAAAGAGAACATTGCAGCCTAAATCAACATCATTTCACATCCCCAAAACAGCTTGAGGAACTCGTTGACCTTGTTTTAGACAGATTGTTGGATGTAGTACACTTAGGCCTGTTTCTTGCATCTGCATTTAAGCACCCAACAATATGTTCATTTCAGCGCTTATATATATTTTTTTATGTTACATTATTCATTCAGGCTGCATGCATAAGCATTGAGTCACTGCGTAGCAGCGCCACGGAAACAGATCTACAAGTATAGTTTGTGCTCCTATTTTTGCTGTACATAGCACATTTGAATTCTGCAGAAAATAGAGTGAAAATGCACCATAGACCTAATTATATACTCAGTCTTTGTTATATAGTCTGTTTTTATGAAGCCACATAAAAATGAAGGGAATTAATCTGTAGATTCCACGTGCAGTGACTTGCACAAAAGCACTTTCTATTTATCAGATATGAATAATCCGCTTGATTTTAGCAGTTTATAGCTTCAGTTAGATGTTTAGGTTTATTTGGACACTATATGCAAAAAAAATTAATAAACATAAATTCCAGTCACTAGTCAGTTTTAATATTTTAGGCTATTTTGCTTTTAAAACTTTTTTCAGACTAGTGGATAGAAAAAATTGTTTATCTCATTTTCACACTCATTCACACTTTATATATTTTTTTTTTCTGTAGATTTCAATTAAAATACAAATCTTTAAAGGTCATTCTATCAAAATATTTTTTTTATGCACTGAGCCAGATATCTGCACATACACCAAACATACATACTCCAAACTTTACTGATTTATTATATATTTTCAATATTCTGAAGATTTTAACACAGGGGTTTGTTCAAATAACATTTACCTGATTTATATAACATTTTACTCTTTAAAGTATGGTTCAAATTTATATTTAATGGCTGTTGACAAAAAAAGAACCTTCAATTCTAAAATGTCAACAAATTGAAACAAGAATGTGAACAAGAACCTGGCTTTCTAAAATGTCATTTTTTTTGCTCAGGAAATGTATTCAAATAAATGTATATTTAATTAGATAATGTACAGGTGCATCTCAATAAATTAGAATGTCGTGGAAAAGTTCATTTATTTCAGTAATTCAACTCAAATTGTGAAACTCGTGTATTAAATAAATTTGATGCACACAGACTGAAGTGGTTTAAGCCTTTGGTTCTTTTTATTGTGATGATTTTGGCTCACATTTAACAAAAACCCATCAATTCACTATCTCAACAAATTAGAATACTTCATATGACCAAAAAAAAATAAAACATTTTTAGTGAATTGTTGGTCTTCTGGAAAGTATGTTAATTTACTGTATATGTACTCAATACTTGGTAGGGGCTCCTTTTGCTTTAATTACTGCCTCACTTCGGAGTGGCATGGAGGTGATCAGTTTGTGGCACTGCTGAGGTGGTATGGAAGCCCAGGTCTCTTTGACAGTGGCCTTCAGCTCATCTGCATTTTTTGGTCTCTTGTTTCTCATTTTCCTCTTGTACCCCATAGATTCTGGCCTTGTTCATTCTCTGGTGAGTTTGTTGGCTCTCAAGCACACCATCATGGTCATTTAACCAATGCATGGCATTAACCAACTTTTGGTGCTTTTGGCAGTGTGGGCAGGTG
Source organism: Ptychobarbus kaznakovi (assembly GCA_027422405.1). NCBI lineage: Eukaryota > Metazoa > Chordata > Actinopteri > Cypriniformes > Cyprinidae > Ptychobarbus > Ptychobarbus kaznakovi. Next base: position 6,705,939 of record CM049808.1, on the reverse strand, counting down.
CCAAATCCTGCTGGAAAATGAAATCAGCATCTTTAAAAAGCTGGTAAACGGGTGCAGAAGGAAGCGTGAAGTGGTTTTCAAAAAACATTTCTTGGTAAAGGGTGCATCAACGTTGGTTTTCAAAAAACAGCAATGGATCAACACCAGCAGAGGACATTGCACCCCAAATCATCACAAACTGTGGAAACTTCACGCTGGACTTCAAGCAACTTGGGCTATGAGCTTCTCCACCCTTCCTCCAGACTCTAGGACCTTGGTTTACAAATTAAATATAAAAAACTGGCTCTCGTCTGAAAAGAGGGCTTTGGACCACTGGGCAACAGTCCAGTTCTTCTTCTCCTTAGCCCAGGTAAGACGCCTCTGATGACAACTGTAGCCAAATTCCTTGACACATCTGTGTGTGGTGGCTCGTGATGCCTTGACCCCAGCCTCAGTCCATTCCTTGTGAAGTTCACCCAAATTCTTGAATCGATTTTGCTTGACAATCCTCATAAGGCTCTCTCGGTTGGTTGTGCATCTTTTTCTTCCACACTTTTTCCTTCCACTCAACTTTCTGTTAACATGCTTGTATACAGCACTCTGTGAACAGCCTGCTTCTTTGGCAATGAATGTTTGTTGCTTACCCTCCTTGTGAAGGGTGTCAATGATTGTCTTCTGGACAACTGTCAGATCAGCAGTCTTCCCCATGATTGTGTAGCCCAGTGCTTCCCAAACCTGTCCTGGAGGACCCCCTGCCCTGCACCTTTTGTATGTCTCCCTTATCTAACACACCTGATTCAACTCATCAGCTCGTTAGTAGAGACTGCAAAAACTGAATTGGGTGTGTCTGATTAGGGAGACATACAAAATGTGCAGGGCAGGGGGTCCTCCAGGACAGGTTTGGGAAGCACTGGTGTAGCCTATTGAGCCAAACCGAGAGACCATTTTGAAGGCTCAGGAAAATTTTGCAGGTGTTTTGAGTTGATTAGCTGATTGGCATGTCACCATATTCTAATTTGTTGAGATGGTGAATTGGTGGGTTTTTGTTAAATGTGAGCCAAAATCATCACAATTAAAAGAACCAAAGACTTAAACTATTTCAGTCTGTGTGCATTGAATTTATTTTATAAACGAGTTTCACAATTTGAGTTGAATTGCTGAAATTAATGAACTTTTCCATGACATTCTAATTTATTGAAATGCGCCTGTATATGTACCATCATTTATATATTTTAATATATTATTATTATTAGTCAAACATTACAACATATATACCAAATGTACAAGTAGAGAGAAATACTTTTATCACTGCATTATCAGCCATAGCATGAAAGTAATCGTCAGCATCAGCCACAAGTACTTTATAATAACTGTGCAATTGTAGTTATGCTGCGGCACAGGGCCACATAATTGGTTGGACAACTGGACAAACAGACTTTTTTGCAAAGGGGGCCTGTGATGAAAGTTTGGTATCGGCCCAAGAATTGTGGCGCTGTTGCTGCTATAACTTGCAGATGCAGGATGTGTGAAACAGGCCTAACCTTGGATGAGAAAAGCATACCCTGCAGAGATACAGAGGAAAACAGATGCCAGTAGAGCATGTTAGAGCATGTTACTCTTTGAGTTCCAGTTTGTATCACATAAATGTTATAGACGGGTCTCGACAGGCCACATCTGGGTGAGAGGGGTGAGGGGAAATATCTGGTAAGGATGACTAACAGTTGTCTGTATTTAGATCTAGGTCATAATACTTATGAAACATCAGTGTACATGTGTGAATGTTTAAAAACGGGTATATTTGCTGTTTATAAGATCTGAGTCACAACGAAAGCTTTGGCAGGATGGACTGTGTGTCAGGATGTATTTTCACTCCAGGTCTGACTATACATGGCTGTCTTTATTTAACAGCTGTTCTTTTTGTCTGCCAAACACGTTGTTTGTAGATTAAATAGATAGATCTGTTTGGTGGATGTTAGTGAACTCATGTACATTCAGGAAGCTCTGGTTTAGAGATTCTATAATATTAGTGACCCATGGTTGTGCACAAGAATCACAAATGTGTGGAAAACATGCAACATTGTCATATGAGCAGTTTATTGAAATTTTAAACAAAAATGCACGTTTTTTGCTGAGGATCATATTTGATACGGCCAGATTTAATGGAGCTTAATATGGAGCTTAAACTTGTAATCTAAATCAATGAGATCTTTATAACTGTATAACAGACAAAATGCATGTATATAATATCAGTTGTCACTATATCTCCCAGTAACGTATAGTAAGATGATATTTAAATGTTTTCTATTATGATCAAATAAAAAAAAAAAATAGGAGAAATTGGAACATTGGCATCTCTAGAAAAATAAGTCCTTTCTTCCAAATAAAAGAGCCAGTCGACAAAGATTTGGTCTTTATTTGACCCTTGCAGTCAGCCTTTCCTCCACAGTGCACATGCATTGGCTGGACCAACCTGAAATCTACGTCATCTGGGGGTTTACCATTTATGTCAGTTTTGATTGCTGATTTTAAATATGTTATTGAAATGTAAGTTTGGAAAATGCGATTTGAGATTTCCATATTTTCCCTATTCAGTTGAAGAGGAGCTGAACTTGAAAATAGCTGAAAATAGCTGCTCAAGTGCAGTGTAACTAGAATTCAAAGATGGATTATGGATACCACAAAATCTCAGACTGCCACAGAAAATGGTATATGCTGAAGGCTAGGTTCAATCTTGTCTCTTTTATCTGGGCCCTTTGTTTATTCAGATTTTTTGGTTTGTGGGATATGCTCATTGATGTGGGTTATGTTCCCTATTAGTTGCTTCATGTTATTAGAAGACTACACAAACAGAAGAAAAAACCCCACAATACTGTGTGCTTTTTAATCTACTATAGTCTCAGGATATAAGCCCCTATAATTAAACCGTCTCAAAACGCCAGCTGAGATGTACAGCTGTCTGCAGTGGTGTTTAAGACTGATGGGATGTTTGATGACAGTCTGAGCATGCAAATTTCTTTATTTCTCTTCATTTTAGAGTGACCAAACCTCCTCTTTTTCCCAGACATGTCCTGGTCGCGATTTCTACATTTCCTAAAATGTCTGGGTTTGGCTTTGCTTTTCTGTTGTTTTCATTCTTGCTGAAGGTAATGACTGAAAAGTAGTTTGGGCATCGACTGATAATGTACAGTGGCTGAGCGCTATTGCTCAAGCGCGATTGGTCAAACTACTTTTGTGACCAATTGTGATAAAGTGGAATCTACAGAGAATGGTCAAAGCAGTGCAAAAAGGACTGTAGAGTTTATGTCCATTAGAAAACATAACCAAAAGCGGTACATTTTAGCCAATGTCACAAAAAAAGAAAGAAAAAGAGCACATATCAGCATATATGCAATGTCCTTTGACTTTACACATTTGTGTTTAATAATTTTCTATTTTAACTTTGATTTCTAAAATTTTAATAACATCCCATAATAAGAACATATCTGCAGTCAATATTAAAATGTCTAAATATATGTTCATTAGGTACAAAATACTATATTAAACAAAGATGTATCATTTAAAACAAATAGCATAAGCTACTTTTTCAAGCAAAATATTATTTAAAACTATCTACATGCATCCAATAAAAAACACTTCCATGCCTGTTAATTAAAACCCATTGCAAAACTGATGCAAAAAAATGGAAGTTAATTCTGAGAAAAATTCTAGCATCTAGTTTGCAGATGTCACTTGTCATAAAATGAGACTGGGACATTTAAACTATGGCAAAAGTGTCCAAATACTTTTTGAGGCCACTGAACATTCACATGCCCGGCTTAAAAAAAATTTTTTTTTTGTGTGAATTAGTTGTTGGCTGGATCCAACATAATTTGGGACTGATTGTTCTGTCTGAAATTCCCCTTTAAAGTAATTTGGGAAGCCCTGCTGGCAACATTCCTCTCTCAATAACAAAGAATTCATGTCAATGCACTGAAAAGATAATTTGAAGATGATCTTTGCTCATTTGCAACGCCAGCATGCTACCTTGGTACTGTTGTAACTTGCCTTATGTTCTTCACATCTCTAAATAGGCCCCATTAGTGGAAATTTGCCTTTAAGGACACATGTCTCCTAAAATCTGGGTCAGTGTTTGAGTCTGGTATTGGTTAATGCTCTTATAGTGCAGAAGTCTTGCTCAGACATATCTTCCTGACTCATCAGAGCAAAGAAAGACTGGCCTTCAATGCTTTGCTGTTGGCATTCAATTGCTCATACAAATGAGGGTAAACATCTCTTGGGTAAACAGTGGCTGGATTTGTCATTGAACTCTTTTTATGTGTGTACTTTTCCAGTGGTTAATGCATACCACAAAGCTAGTCAGCAAACATTCGTCTTGGCAATTTTGCATTGAAAGCTGATCGATGCCAGTTCAAAGACATACAAGGAGCCTTGGTATCCTTTGGTGTGTTTAGGAGACAAAGTCTGGCAGACATGCAGTCGTCATTCATCCTGAATTGTTTCAGCACATATTTGAAAGGGTTTGCTGAGTCTTGCTGAGTTTTTCCATGATGGACACCAAAATTGGGTCAGACTCCTTATTGCAAAGTCTGTCATTGAGAAATTGTGTGAAAAATGTATATATTGATGATTTAGAGCCATGTTTTTTAAATTTCACAATCAATTTATGAATATGTCCCTTTGTAAGAAATACATGGCAATATTTTATTTGGAATCTTCAGGGCACTGTGTTCTGGCATTCACATCTACAGTACTGTATTGGAGTGATGCCTGCCTTGTCATTGTGGAAGTGATGCTAAAAGCTAAAATTGGGCAAAAACGGTGCCTGACTGTCAATATACATGTAGCCCAAGTCAGAAATTTCTAGACAGTCAGTTTGACCCACTCCAGGGAGACTGTGACTTTGGAAACGCCAGCCCAATGCATGGGATCTGATTTATGGTTGCTGAGAAACAGGAAGAGCCAGTCGAAGATTCCTGCTCTTTCTGGCAGAGCATGGGAGTTTTAAAGGGCTCAGCTGGAATTTATTTTCTCTAGATGGAAGTTTCGCTCACAATAAACACATATCCATATCATGTGTCCTTTGAGCCAACAACCTTTTCAAAACAACGGAATTCAGAAGAGTTGTCTCATCCAATATTTTGTTTGTGGATGTTGTTTGGATGAGGATAGTGGCATAGTTGTTTTTTCCTATTTTTAACCAATTCATCCATTGAGGCCATGCTAAAATGACAGTCACTGTAAGACAGAGAGCATGCCATTAGAATAGGGATGGTTTTCCTATCATCTTTATGGGTGGGCTGAGAGGACATCTTCAACATTGAAAATAATTACATCCCCAAGATGCATGCCTTCAGACAGCATACACTGAAGATTTAAAGGAATTGTTTACCCAAAAATGAGAATTCTGTTATTATTTACTCACCCTCATGTCGTTCCAAACCCGTAAGACCTTCTGTTATCTTTGGAGCACAAATTAAGATGTTTCTGATGAAATACAAGAGCTTTTGGTCCCTCCTTAGACAGCAATGCAACTACCGTGTTAAAGGCCTCAAAAGGTAGTAAGGACATTGTTAAAATATTCAATGTGACATCAGTGGTTCATCCTTAATTTTATGTTCACATGATGAAAATTTGATTTGAACATCAGTGCCATGCTCTACTGTGATGAGTGAGTAGAATGTTAAAAATTAACTGTTTTTACCTGATTTTCTTTCACTTTGTGATTTTTTTTTTGTGAATTGTATTACTTATAATTAGATTTGGCTCATTTTTGACAATCACGCCCAGAATTTTAACATGGTAAAAGGGTTAAAAAACAGTCTTGAATTAAATAGCACAGCAATTCCTAATAATGGCTTCCTTGATAAATGGGACATCTTGAGGCTGTTGAGCACACTGAGTCATGGGCTAAAGTTTCAGCAAGAGACAAACAGACACAATACATCCGTTCAGATTGGACCTTCATCGAGGCTGAGCTGTCTGAAATCAGGCCAGTCGTTTTGCCCTGTGGAAACAGCCCTGTAAAATCTGACTCCTCAGTTGGGATAATTCATCTGTGTGTGTCTGGCAGGGATTGTTTGTTTTCTTTTCTCAGAGAGATTTTCTAAATTCACTTCAATGATCCACTTGTAAAGAGATTAGAGGGATTTAATGAAATAGTCGTCAAATCCGTTTCTGCTCTTACAGACAACACAAGCTGATTAAATCGCACAATGCACATTATGTTTTGGTAAGCTGACTGATGGGAAATTAAACTAAAAGAAAATGGGAAACATCTAGATTAGAGGGTATGATAAATCAGTATTTGTTCACCAAACACCTCAAATGGAATATTTGTATTTCAAACAATAGTGTCAGCTATTTAGAGTTGTAGGCCTACATATATCAAATTTTATATAAAAATCAAATAAAAATAATAATTTGTTAATAAATAAAGTTTTTAGAATGGAATATTTGTATTGTTTATTCAAACAATATATTAATATCATAGATGCTTATATACAATTCTATATAAATATTAAATAAGAGCAGCATGCAGAAACTTAATGTAGCTTATAATGATGGTATGCTATTGCTGCTTAAGGTGCCACGATGGAGCAGTGCAAGCTAAATGTTTGTCAGAGCTGGTGTGCCAACCTGTGCTGCTGTGATGCGTAATCTCATGTACAGATGTATGTATAAGTTATCAGAATCTTTAAATAGTATAACTTTAATACTGACGAACTTGGCACTAAGTTCAGTCAGGCTTTTTTCAAATATGTGGAATCATTGGCGTTTTAGTACACATGTAAATATGTGAAATTGTGGATTCTGTCCTTGTGCGTGTATTTGTATGTTGTTATTGTTGTGTCTTTGTTTGGACTGAGTGTGTCCTTAATAAAGTTTTGATGAAATATAAATAATAACGAATAAAATACAATACATGTAAAACAAACACACAATAATAAATGGATGCCACAAGCAGAATTGAGTAGTTATTATTATGGGAGTTAAATAAAAACACATCTTTAGTTTTTTTAGAGGGGGACATTTTTATTATTTGTTCAAACAGTATATTAATGTCAAATTATGTTTTAAAAGTTAAACGCCTACAAAATTCTATTTAAATATTACAAATAATAAATAGTGCTGTCAAATGATTAATCACAGTTAATCTCATCCAAAATAAAAGTTTGTTTACTTAATATATGTGTGTGTACTCTGTATATTTATTATGTATACATAAATACACACGTTTATATATTTTTTTATATTTACATAAAAAAAAAAATATTTTTAGAATGGAACATTTAGTTTTTTTATTCAAACAATATATTAGTGTCAAACTATGTAGTTGTAGGCCTATACTATATAAATATAAATCTTTATAAATATTAAATATAAATATAAGGAATAAAATAAATGTACAAAAAATAATAATACAATCATATTTAAATAATATGATGTAATATAATATATGTATATAAAAAGCCCTTGATTCTCATTTGCTGTCCCTCATCCCCTCAAGTTTGTACATGATCACCTGATCTTCTTTCACCAGTTTGCACAGTTCAGCTCTTCTGCTGGTACAATCAGAACTAAATGTCATTGGCATTGCCCTATACTTTTTGAGTAAAGCAAGGAGTAAAGTGTCAGATTTCAAGCTGATGCAGAAATTCAACATCTCTGCTTAGTCCTGACTGTTTAAGACCAATGAGGAAGGAAGTTTGAAACAGGAATTTAAGCATGAAGATTGTTACAATATTGTCGGTGTCGGTGATAAGTGGTATTTAAAATTTAGGAGGAGGGCAGAGTTTCACAATTATCTCTTTATGTTTTACGCTGGTGCAATAATAAGAGCAAAGGATGATGCATGTCTTTCCAAGACATTTCTAACACGTGCAGTGTCAGAGAAACTAGAGAAGGGATGTATATAATATCAGTACATATAACCTATATTGTTTTACACACAAAAGCACATGTGATTTGAAGACTAAATTTAGCAAGGCCAAATTTGGTGCAGGATGCAGCCTGCTGGCTTTAAGGACATGCTTGTAGGCTGTCAGATGCAGTCGGAGGTTGTGGGAGTGAGTAAAGGAGTAGAACAGCAGCATGTTATCTTTAGCTAAGCACTGATTGTGCATCTGCAAACAAGACCGAATGGAATGCTCAGCAGGGATTCTCCCATACTCCCTCCACTCGCTTTCCAAAATATAGGCTTGTTTTCTCATATCTGTCCTCCTATGCCCGGCTTTCAGTTAACCCTTAAGACCTTGTTTTGTCTTATAATAATAATACAATTATTTGATTATTATAATCGCTATTTTATTTTACACTACAAATTAAAATACTGAAAATACAATATCAGTTTTATTTTAAATAATTATGCAGCCTCTTTATTAATTTTAATATCTGTAGCACAGTGCAGGACGAGTTACATGAAAAAGGTTTAGCACTTTATCTTAGGGCTTTGTTCAAAACACTAAGCCAAGGTATAAGCAATAGTAATAGTAATGCTTGACTTAGCACACAGATAACATGTTTGCCAAATGTCGTTCCAGTTTTTCTGAAAGTCTTCTTTTCCCTTAATAAGAATACCATCATTTTTATTCCAGCATCTGGAATTATCCTTGGGCTACAAGCTGACAGCTGTACATACCAGTGCACACGCAGAGAGATAACTGTATGTGATGAGGCTTTAGAGGTCCATCCTGTAAAATTAATACTTTTAATACAGTTAGTGATTTATTTGTATTCCTTTTTTTCAGATTACACATCTGAAATGTTTTGTGAGTTTCAACACATGTTTTCCACCCAGGCCCAGCTTGATAATATGAACAGCCTCTTCTGTTTCTCACTACACTTTTGTCTTCATTTCCTCCCTCTTTTCTTGTTGCCAGAAGGGGAATTGTGTTGCAAAATAGCAACGCGCCAACAATGCACCTGAACACACCTCATCTTCAGACCAGCACGCCCATGGGTGAACAGATGGACGCAAGTGCATTTGCTATTTAAACAACGTAGCACTGGATGTGTAACTGATAACTGTGTTGGGCTGGAACTACCCAAAAAAATTGCGCTGCGCCTGGCATCGCATTACGGCGAGTACATGATAGGGCCCAATGTCATCAAAAACCTAAAACTGGAATCAGGTGCATCAAAAGACATGCAAATGATTAGAAGATAATTAGGGAGTAACATTGAAGACACATCCTCATGTCAACATCAGAAAGCTGAGGTCTGCTTTAGTCTGAGCAGCTGAGGTGTGTGGCTTTCTCATGTGGCTCTTTGAGGCCTTTCATTATCTGCAAGATCATCTATGAATGCTGAACATTTCAAACCACTGTACAGGGCAAGACATCCAATCAAATTCAGCACATAGAGATAAAGGTAGAGCTGTTTAGCCACAATATCAGACCTCATGTTTGGAAAACCAACTACTGAGCAGAAGAACCTAGCTGTGTAGTATGGTGATGAAAACTTTATGAGTGTGTTTTTCTGTCTTACGGTCAGTTCAGCTTGCCATGCCAGAGAATACTTGAGGAAAATACACTTAATACACTTACAAGACATTATTCCTCCCAACCAAAGAATCTCCTCATGTAAATAATATCCTTACATATAAAATCTCAGTTGCGGGATTAACACAGCAATGAGATTAAATGGATATCAAATACAGACTTTTGCTTAAATCCCAGTAATTTCACATCTGTATTTATTCATTTGTTTGTATATTAAATTAAATTAAATAAAATTTATAGAAATACCCAAATCAACATTTGCTGAAAAGGTATCACCGTCAGGCCAAATATTTTTTTAGTTTGTTTCTTCATCTTGCATGGCCTGCTAATGAGTACATTTTAGTTTTTGTGTAAACTATAACTTTAATTAATTATTGTTAAAATATTTAACATTTTTAAATATTTTTTTTTATTTGACCAAATAAATACCATAATAATAATAGTATACTGAAGAACTTATTTTTTTTATCTTTAGGCCTTAATTCTGTTTTTAAATTATAATTTGAATCAAAGGATGGATTATGGCTTGAGGCAATGGTGTCAAAGTCTTATGCTGTATTGTTTTTCATATTGCAGATGAAACTCCCAGTGCTGATGTTGGGCCGGTCAGCTGATCTGAGGCCAGGCGAGTTTGTGGTCGCTATCGGCAGTCCGTTCTCCCTTCAGAACACAGTGACTACAGGCATCGTCAGCACCACCCAGAGAGGGGGCAAAGAGCTGGGCCTGCGAAACTCTGACATGGAATACATCCAGACAGATGCCATCATCAATGTGAGTTAAGCATACATTGTGTACAAACAGTTTGTTGGCTAAGTGGGTCAGTGACATGATGCTTAGTTTCGTCTAATAATAAAAAAAGATACTTGACTGTAACTTAAATGGCAGTGGCTAAGTGTAAATAGCGATAGAGGCTAATTAGAGGCTAATTACACTAAGTGCAAATAGCGGTATATTCTATTTACACTAAGTGAAAATAGCCGTATGTTTTAGTGATATGTTATTTACACTAAGTGCTATACATTCTATTTGCACTGTGTTAAAATAACAGGATTTTCTGGTATTTATAGGCTACTACTTATTGCAAATAGTGGCAACCATCTACACCTCAGTATTGTAGTACATTATAAAACAGAATGCAATAATAACTTATTGAATTTAAATTTTAATTAAAAAAATGGATAACACCTTATTGGGACAAAAAAAGCCTTCTCTACACCTATACCCTAACTCTACCAGATACTTTATTCTCAACTTTTCGGTTATTTCCTTATTTTTTATTGAAAATAAATGCTTTTCTGATGTGATTTGAAAAGGGAAAAAAAGTTTGCCAAAAGACGGATTCGAACCCAGGTCGATCACGTCAAAATGACTATGACACACATTTTACCATCCCACCATTGGAGCTGACAATGAGCCATAGTCTTTTATAATCTTGACCAGTCCAATCACACATTGATGGGCGGAGTTAGTGTAAATAGCCTCTGCCAACAAGGTGGGCTATTTGCACTTATTGTAAATAGACACTCCGTTATTGGAAATCTTCTGTTACTAACATCTGGAGTGAAGACAAAATATGAAAAGACTGAATTAAAATTTTATGAAGTAGTTTAGCATCATCTTATTGTTTCCTCTTTTCATGATATTTCCATTATTATGCTATAACTAACCATGATTTATCCTGTAAAAAAATTTTTTTTAAATATAAATTAATACATTTAGGTTGACTCAAATAATACTTGACTTGAATAAAAGATGTTAATATTTTTAAGTTGCTATTATTCAGTGTTCACTGTAAAAAAGCTATTTCTACCATGATTTAAAGACTATAACATAATATAATAATATTAAATAAAGTCATTTTTGACTTGAATAATAATTTATAATAATTAATATTTTACAACTTTTAGGTTATGTTTTCAGTGTATAATTTAAAACTATTTAGAAAATTATATATATATATATATATATATATATATATATATATATATATAGAAGAGTCCTGTCTGACATTTTCTTCAGCTTAAAATCAGCATTTTTCTCAGGCTTCTATGTTTATTTTCAGTTATTTCACTTTAATAGCAATGAAAACAACCTATTCATTGTCATTAAAGTGAAATTACTGAACCTTAGGAACCTCAGAAAAATTCTCATTTTAGAAGCAAATTTCAAATGGCACTTATGAGGCTTTTGAATCTGAAATCTTCATATATATATATATATATATATATATATATATATATATATATATGCACACATTCAATGAAAAAATGGTAACCTAAAAACAATAAATCTAATTAAAGTCAAAAATAAGATCATTTCAAAGAATGAACCATTATATAAATAGCTCTTTTACAGTGCACAAATATAATATACAGTGATATTTAGCATCATATTTACATTTTAAGTTTAGAATAATTAAGATGTGTATTTTTATTTTTTTTTTTGAAAGGACTCTCTTATGCTCACTATGGCTGCATTCATTTGTTAAAATATACAGTAAAACAGTTAATAATGTAAAATCTTATTACTTGTAAAATACATGTTTTCCATTCTATTCTATAAGAGAGCTCATTATTATTATCACATTTTCATAAACCCAAACTCTTTCTGTGTTTCAGTACGGTAATTCAGGAGGGCCCCTGGTGAACCTGGTAAGATTTGTGCTTTTTGTTATTATGTCCTTCTCATATGTAAATAATGAAACAGCTTGAGTCTTATTTTTAGCAAATTAACAGGAGTAACCGAATGCAGCCAGGGTTGATAATGTTTATAGCATGTTTTTATGAGCCTAGAAACATATATTGGCAGAAGGACTCTGTGTTGAGTCAGCCGTGACCATAAACACATGTGTTCATGCATAATGATCAATGGCGGAAACATCCCATTGTGACACGAAGACATCTGTGCATGCAGATGTGCGGTGTGTTTGTGTGAGTTCACATTTACATTTGTGTCCTGATTCTTGTGTCTGTTGCTGTAGGACGGTGAAGTGATAGGAATCAACACGCTGAAGGTGACAGCAGGAATATCCTTCGCAATTCCTTCTGATAAGATCCGACAGTTCCTGGCCGAGTCTCATGACAGACAGGCTAAAGGTCAGGGGCAAAATGATGGATTAAATGTGCTAAATCTGAAACTTTGGACAACATTTCCAATCAAAAGTTCAGAAAAGTATCGATCAATAATATCTTCTATTTGTTTTCAGGAAAAACAACCACAAGAAAGAAGTTTATCGGTGTAAGAATGATGACATTAACCCCAATGTAAGTCACAAATGCAGTGCATGTGCTTACTGAATACTGTTGTGTGTTTGTGATGGAAAGACATGTAAATCAGTTAAATCAGCCATCTAAACAAATCTTTTCAAATTGTATTGTCCATTATAAATAAACACATCAGAAACTGGATACCAGAAAACATGATATTTATGTCTGTACTGTATCTTTCACTCATAGACTTGCTAAAGAGCTAAAGGAAAAACAGAGTGATTTCCCAGATGTCACCTCTGGAGCGTACGTCATTGAAGTTATCCCCAAAACACCAGCTGAAGTGTAAGTACCCCATCGCATGTAGCCACTAGTTTTCCACAATACACCAAGAATTAAGTCAGGTGGTTGGATGTATTTTTTTCTTAAATTTTGTGTACTCAAACCAGATCAGACTAAGAAGTGCATTGCCATTTATGCTGTCCAGCAGTTTCATATGCGATGCTGTATTTGCCATACAGATGCTCTACTTTAATCCACATTGGTTTAAATTAACAGTTTCCAAAAGGGTCATCTTCCTGCTGAGGCAGCAGCGTTTCTCTTTTTTTATTTTACTTAGAAGTAAAAAAAAGAATTGTTACTAAAAATAACTTTGGGATTTCATTTTTTGTGGGTGAACTTTGAATCGCAAGTAGTCCACACAATTGTAGCTTATATGAGATGATGTGAACAGTACATAAGTGGCCACTTCCTGTCATTGTGGGTAGCCAATTTAGTATACGAGTACAACACATAGGAATATAAAATGACCATGAATTACAGCATAATCAGTTACATGTAACTATTTCAAATTCAACGAGAGCCGACTCTCATGGGAAATGGTGCTGTAAGTAAATGAACTTTTCTGAAACTATATCTTGGGTATTATTCATAGTTTCAGGCTTTCCTTTTTTTTTTCCCAAGTGATTTTGCAGTTAAAAAAATCAGTAAAGAAAATCAGGTTGAACAGATAGTAGAGGGGTAAAACAAATCTGAATTCCAAAAGTATTAAATATTTATCAAATATTTTAGAGTTTAATGTTACATGAATATAAATGTGAACATATTAATATAATGAATTACTGGTAAAGACTGAAAGAGAAGCTTTAAACTTGTGTTTAAATTATATATTTTATTAAACTATGTCAGAAAAATCAAACCATTTTTAAATGAGAAATGTCAAAACATAAGATTGAACAGAAAGTGCAGGGATGATTAGAATGAATATTTACATAAAACCATATCAGTCTTAAGCCAACACCTAAGCACTTAATGAGAATGAGCCAAATATATTCTGAAGCTTGTGAAATTTGTGTTTCACTAAATAATCAAACTTAATTCCTGAGACCCTGCATCCTCATATGAGGACATTATATTTTAGTTCTGTACAGAGCACATCCATGTCTTTCCAGAGATACTAAATGTTTGGCTGTTTCAATATGACCACTCCCTCTCCTTGGTCTTCAAATATGTCTGGTATTAATTTAGTGACACTCTTATGGAAATATGATAATATTTTGTAGTTATCATTTCAATCTGTCTAATGTTTTAATTGTGTGTCATAAATCAACTTCTCAGGAAAATGTTATGGGGTTTCAAATTAAAATATGACTTTGTGTTATGAAACAGGACGTCCTCATATGAGGACACCGGGACTAAAATAATGTTTATTACGCATTTTGGGAGACATAACAAATGAATAGGGAAATACATTATATTTCAATATTCTATTAAATATTATATATTATTATGAAAATATTGTCAATTATTACACTTTTTTTTCATTACATATTGCCCCAAAAACTCATTAATATGATACATTGTATATAATGAGAAAACCAGTTTATGGCCATTTGACAAACATTTTGAAGAAAGAAAAATCATTATATTATTATCGAATCATTCTATTATAACATAGTTGATAATTATCTTTATACAAAGTTTAGTTTAAAAAAAATCTTGAAAACTAAAAATGTATTAGTGATTTAAAAAATCTATTGTTTTTGCCTATGCTTGTTCATTCATGTCTTTCTTTTTATTGAATCCTCTACCGAGGACATTTCATTACTTATGAATTAAATATAATTTTTTATTTATATTTTATAGTTTTTTTTAATGCTCTAAACAATGTAAAGACATGAAAAAAAATTTTTTTTCTAAAACATTTTTCTTGTGTCTCAGGAGGTTAACGTGGTCATGAACTGCCTCTGTTTTTTATTTTTTACAGTACTCTGAGGTCCACTTATAATGTTATCAAGATTTATTTTTTTTTTTTTACATAATTTAGAAGTAATAGACTATTTCTGTCCTGTTTTTAACCCCCTCATCTGAATGTTCCGTATGAATACGTGGTGGATTGTAGACTCGGAAGTAAACGCTCACTGCTATCAGTAGATCAGAAGGAAGGCAATGCAAAGACTGGTTTTGGTAACTTGGTACTGCACCGCGTCTTGTTGCCATCTTTATAGTTTGATTTCTCATAGACCTGCGTGTCCGCCTCTCTCGTAAACACTAAATGCACAAATCAGTGAGCAGGGATAAATAGGCAGCGGTGTAGAAGCAGGCATTGATCTTCTATGAAGGCGGTGTTTAGCCACACTACTACATCATAGAGTTGTCCATTCCACATGCTGTCGTTTTGGCAGACTTGCTTCAAATTAAGCAGTTTTTAGACTAATGAGAAAGTTTTGAGTTCTGAAACTTACAAGATGTTTTATTTTACAGTGACCTCTTATATGTCAAAAGATCAAGGGAATTTTGGTTTCTCAGTTCGTGACCCCTTTAAAGTTAGCTTAGACATAATGACATCACCTTCTAATAAAACCTAATACTGTTTTGTAATGAGAATCCAATAATGTGAAGCCAATAAAAGCACAGTTAGAACAATTAGGGCAGTTTTGACTTAAAATTAGATCAGTTTTAACTGTTTCCTGTTTTGTTTGCCAGTGGCGGTCTGAAGGAGAGTGATGTCATAATCAGCATTAACGGTCAGAGGATCACGTCAGCCAGTGATGTCAGCACGGCTATCAAGAAAGATGACAGCCTGAGAACAGTGGTACGACGCGGCAATGAAGATGTCATCCTCACAATCATTCCTGAGGAGATTGACCCTTGACCTCTCTCATATTCACCCATGAGCTGGTTCTCAGACTTTTATTGAGTGTGTGTCCGGAGCCACACTCCTTCTAGAAACCATAGTGAACACTTTCCAGTCCAACCATCATACAAGCTGAATGTTGTTCTCAGCTTAGAACAGGAAATATACTTTCTCAATTTATATTCCCCATATCTTCAAAGTAATTTTCTGTTTATTCATTAGTATACATGTTAGAATAAGCCCTTTGTAAATATTTATGATAATTTAGTGCTGGCTAGTTTACCAACACTCCAAAATATACATAATTATGCTGTTCCAAAATTTAGTAAGCTGCCCAAGCTTGTGATGAGCAGAATGATTCCATTCAAAATGGTGAATGAAGCAAGTACATTTTGATTATAATCTTGTATTGTATTCATTACTAAAAAGTATCTACTAAAGTAATTCAGTGTAATTAAAAAGTTTTACCCAATTTTATGTGTGCAATTTATTTGTATGCCTCCCTTATGCAAAAGACCATGGTTTTATGATATTAAAAGTATAGTAACCATGTTTTATTGGCACACTAATTACCATTTCTAGAACCACAGTTTTACTACAAATACCACGGTTACATTATGGCTAGTGTAGCAAAGCCATGCTTTAACTACAATCACCATAGTTTTTTTTTTTTTTTTGTAAAACCATAGTGAATTTTCGCAGGAATTAATCTGATAGCACATTTATGTTGTGTAGATGTCTTTTTGATTTGCACTTTTCACCTTAATCTGAAATACGTCTGTCTCTAAAATGTTTCCTGTCAGATGTTAAAAATGACATGTAGAAAATGTCTTGATGTTTATGTTTTAGAATGTACGAAAATGCTGTTAGATTAGCAAAATAATAAAGGCGAACTACTGAAATCTGTGTGAGTCCCCGTTAAAGAAACTGCATGCAGAGTTGCTGCATATGTGTTTTCAAAATCGGTCATGTATGGCGGGTAGTTCTCTAGGTTTTGGAACAGACCTTATATTTTGCCCTTATGTAGCCTATACATCAGCAAAGCATCGTGAAATGTTGTTGTCTGTATTCAGCTTTCTACATATTTTTTTATATTTACACTCAGATTTCAAACTTGACATTATTTGAAACAAAATTGTGGGCCATTAGAGGATGACTATTATCTTGGAATACCTTCTCTTCCTTAATTAAATGTGTGTATGTCAGATGGCAATTTCCGAAACGAAATTAAAAAGGTTAATGTTTTTAAACCGTTTCAGTGTCATACTGTTTGACTTCACAATCATCAAAAACGAATAAGTTTTTAAGGTCGATTAGAGTGATGCAAGACTTGACTGAACCAGCAAGAAACAATCTAGCAGAGAATATTGAGAAAGTGAGTGCCCAGAATTGCTCTATTAACAATTCCTGATAGTTTATTAGAGGTTTTAATAGAGGACTTGCTGTGGTCTGATGTATGGAGGTCTGATCCATTCTTTAGCAATGTGTCATGTCGGTGTCAAAATGAATTTCAGTATTCTGTCTGTATTCTATTCTGAATGGATGTTATGCGTGATTTCATATTAAGATAACATTATTCTTCATAGCATTAATGATTCATAGTGCTTCATCAATTACATATCAGACCAATTGTTCAATGTCTGCTTCACCTCACAAGCCCGAAACAGTTTGGACAGCGAGGGACACATAAAACTCTGACTGAATATTATTGCTCTTGTAGAGTTATTCTCTAAAATCATGCCAAATTGCTGAGCTCACTGCTTGAGTTCTTCCAGTAAATATTGGTCCCATCTATCACAAATGACCTCAGAACTCACTTAACATGGTTTTCACAGCAGTACCTCTTCCTGGATCAATTAATCAATCAGAATTTGCATTTAGGGTTACACTCTCAGGAAAAAGCTGTCACTGGGGTGGTACCTTCCAATATGTAGGACTACCATTTAGGTATTAATACGTACACTTTAGTTACAAATATGTACCATCACAATACTAAAATGCCTACTTTAGCAGTAAATAATTAGTTATGAATATAGATGTTTTGAAAGGGTACCATCCCAGTTATAGCTTTTGTGCCTTTTTCTGAGAGTGTAGAGGGTTAGTAGAAATGGGTTGAATGATATATTAATTTAAATTATAACTAGTGGGCTATGTTTAGGATTTGGATAAGATGTGGGGTTTGATGGTTATAGGATTATTAGGGTTATATCTAAATATTTAATGGAACATTTCTGGCCATGTTTTCATAAACCTGCGGTACAGGTTTTATCCAATAGAGCTTGTATTACATACTTGTACCTTACTTATATCTGAGAGAAAAAATAATAATACTTTATATATATATATATAGTAACATTTTAGCATTTGAAGGTTTGAACAAAAATATAATTATGAAGTGAATAAATAAATTAAGCCACATTGCTTGCAACAATTGGACAGAAGAAAATTGTTGATAAAAAAAATATGCAGATCCAGAAAAACCCCACTTAGCCATGGTATTCCTCAAACACAAGATTATAATGTACATTCTTTAATCGTATATCTGTAAAACGTCAAGCATGGAAAAACGGTTCTTCCATTATGATATACAGAACATGGCACAACATTTTCATGATCTGTTGTGATGTGCTGCCCTCATTTGTTGGTTCATTGGAGGCACAATGTGATGTATCTACAAGCAGGACCATTATACACTCCAGGTAAAAAGGTTCAAAAGTCTTACTCAACGCGTCTCTAAAACAAATAGTACTCATTATGTCTTTTGGCACACAATTTGCACAAGCAGAGTCTAATCCACTTCACTGAGTTAATTAGGTAAAATAGGGGATGCATTTCTTTTTCACTTTACAGGATGACTTCAGACTCCGGACTTGAGTAACAGGGCGGGTTTGTATTTATTTCCTCTTTAACATATTAGCCACTGACTGATTATTGGGTCAATCTCAGGTCAGAGATTAAATAAATCCTAAAATATGAGATGGAGAAAGAATTAGGTCATTTTACTGGCACTCTGCAATGTAATTATTGTTAAAGGGATAGTTCACCCAAAAATGAAAATTCTGTCATCATTTACTCACTCTCAAGTAGTTCCAAACCTGTATGCATTTCTTTGTTCTGCCGAACACAAAGGAAGATATTTTGAAGAAAGTTTGTTACAAGGCTGTTTTGGGGCACCATTGACTTCCATAGTAGGAAAAAAAAACTATGGAAATCAATGGTGCCCCAGAACTGCTCGGTTTCCCACATTCTTCAGAACATCTTCCTTTGTGTTCAGCAGAACAAAGACATCCATACAGGTTTGGAACTACTTGAGGGTGAGCAAATTATGACAGAATTTTCATTTTTGAATTAAATAAAATAAAAACATCATAAATCATCCAAAAACTACACGAATGTGGAGTAAAAATATTAATAAACAGTAAAATTACATTGGTTTAAAAAACAATTTTGTTACAAAATTACATTGTTGCCTGAGGTCTAAAAAGACCCCAAAGACAACCCAAAATAAAGACTGCACAAGGGTTAAAGAAATGAAGACATGTCTGATTCATATTTTTGGATGGTAATTATTTCTGTCCTTTCTATAAGCTCAGCGCAATGCCAATTCTGTAATGCAAAACAAAGCAACAAACTAAATAATTAATAAATAAATAATTTTGGCTCACATTTAACAAAAACCCACCAATTCACAAATCAGAATACTTCATAAGACCAATAAAAAAAAAAAATTTTTAGTGAATTGTCGGCCTTCTGGAAAGTATGTTAATTTACTGTATGTGTACTCAATTCTTGGTAGGGGCTCCTTTTGCTTTAATTACTGCCTCAACTCGGCGTGACATGGAGGTGATCAGTTTGTGGCACTGCTGAGGTGGTATGGAAGCCCAGGTTTCTTTGACAGTGGCCTTCAGCTTATCTGCATTTTTTGGTCTCTTGTTTCTCATTTTCCTCTTGACAATACCCCACAATTCTCTACCCCATGGGGTTAGAGGTCTGGTGCGTTTGCTGGCCTATGGGGTTCAAGGTCTGGTGCGTTTGCTACACCAACACCATGGTCAAGTACACCAACACCATGGTCACTTTTGGTAACCAACTTTTGGTGATTTTGGCAGTGTGGGCAGGTGCCAAATCCTGCTAGAAAATGAAATCAGCATCTTTAAAAAGCTGGTCAGCAGAAGGAAGCATGAAGTGCCCCATAATTTATTGGTAAACATGTGCAGTGACGTTGGTTTTCAAAAAACACAATGGACCAACACCAGCAGATGACATTGCACCCCAAATAATCACAGACTGTGGAAACTTAACACAGGACTTCAAGCAACTTGGGCTATGAGCTTCTCCACCCTTCCTCCAGACTCTAGGACCTTGGTTTCCAAATGAAATACAAAACTTGCTCTCATCTGAAAAGAGGACTTTGGACCACTGGGCAACAGTCCAGTTCTTCTTCTCCTTAGCCCAGGCAAGATACCTCTGACGACAACTGTAGACAAATTCCTTGACACGTCTGTGTGTGGTGGCTCTTGATGCCTTGACCCCAGTCTATTCCTTGTGAAGTTCACCCAAATTCTTGAATTGATTTTACTTGACAATACTCATAAGGCTGTGGTTCTCTCGGTTGGTTGTGCATCTTTTTCTTTCACACTTTTTCCATCCACTCAACTTTCTGTTAACATGCTTGGATACAGCACTATGTGAACAGCCAGCTTCTTTGGCAATGAATGTTTGTGGCTTACCCTCCTTGTGAAGGGTGTCAATGATTGTCTTCTGGACAACTGTCAGATCAGCAGTCTTCCCCATGACTGTGTAGCCTAGTGAACCAAACTGAGAGACCATTTTGAAGACTCAGGAAACCTTTGCAGGTGTTTTGCGTTGATTAGCTGATTGGCATGTCACCATATTCTAATTTGTTGATATAGTGAATTGGTGGGTTTTTGTTAAATGTGAGCCAAAGTCATCACAATTAAAAGAACCAAAGACTTAAACTACTTCAGTCTATATATATTATATATATATATATATATATATATATAAAGCAGATATAAAGTATCTTAAGTTTGATGTTCCTATTTTACATCCATGTAACAAACTTTTTTTTCCACTCAAAGTGCCTCAGTCTGAAATCCCCTGCCATAATGAATATAACTGTCCCCAACAATATATTTTTTATTTATACACATTAAAATATTTCATATTTAAATACTCTTAATGAACTAGAGGTTTGTTACTGAATGAAAGACCCCACAAAATTCTACCCAAATACTGTGCGATTCATCAGTGATCAGGTTTATGAGAAGCTTCAGTTTAGATACTGAAGTATTTAAATCAAGGCACGAACACAAACATCATATATACTAAGGCAGGGATCTTTTTAGAGTCGTGTGGATGCACTCAAACTAGGGATGGTGTATTTTTGTAGACCACAACTTGGAAATGAGCTAGGATTTTAGCACTTCTGGTTCCATCACCCTTTTTTGGTTAAATGCCTAAAATAATGTCAGTGGTAAACAAAAGCTCAAGATATTTTGTTTTATTGTACCACAAAAAATACATTAGCCATACCCCTTTGTGATTGATTTATTAATACAAAAAAGCGTTTTTCTTGAAAAAGGCAGTTACTAAAAAGTGTCTAAATAGGACTAGAGGTTGTCAGGGATGATAAACTTCATCACGCCAAACAGGAAAGCTCATCTACTCACTAATCCACTTTCACAGCCCCATGGATTAATCGTTTGCAGTGAGTTCTATGGTGGGTTTAGAAAATTAATAGGGTCAAGTTTCATTTCAAGCTGACTTTAAGGCTGTTTACTTGTGCTCAGTCCATGAGCGCTTACATGAAGTGTGGTACCAACACGACATTGTTGATTCAGTTGGGTCGGTTTGACTCTGGTCCATTGGGAAACCGGCGTGGATACTGTCTGCACAAAAACAGCTGCTGTTCATCATCGGTACCACCTCCACTGCTGACCCACTTCTCTGTGGTTACAAAAACCCTTCTGAAGTGGACATCTCTGTTGGTCATAAGACAACAACAGCTCACTGTTTGAACAAATCTGCTCATTGAACATCACTGTGGTGTAGACAGGAGACACCCATGTCAATCTGGGTTGAGTCTCACATCAGACAAGGCCAGGGTCAAAATGCCAACATGGTCACGGTGGAAAGTTACTCAAATGGGTCAAAACTGCTAATTTGTAGTGCTTTTGGTTAATTTTCTCATTGATTCACACAAAGCTTCCTGTAATGCGGAGTTTGTTCATTCAGCTGTGTTTTCTTTGCTGTTCCTGAGTGGGGCAACTCTCCTTCATGGTTCATGGGCGACTGCCAAAAATAGCACAAGTTCATGTTCATAGAATGCATGAGAGGGTAACTTGTAGTAAAGGTAGACGTGGTTTTCGGCAATGCTGAATTTGAGACAAACAAAAGTTTATGAACTACTCAGAAAAGGCGAGGTTAATGAGAGATGCCAGAAGAACCATCTTAGGGAAAGTAGAGGTTTACAGACCTGTCATGTTGGAGTTTTCAGGGTTATGTGACTTTCCATTTAAGTTCTGGGTTCAAAAGTTAATGTGCAAATTACCCCCAAAAAATATTATTTTGTCAATACAAAAATCTGCTATTTGAACTGTAGCATGGTAAACATCACCCATGTAATGGTGGGAACTTAGGGTTTAATGACTGTTGCATCCCAGTTCGTCTACTTGTACTAAGCCCTATAAGTATGTACTCTACTTTGGAGTGTATAGCAGAAGAGTAAGCAAGTTTTGGGACCACGTCATAAAATGTTATGCCCCTGCTGTATAGTTACATACATGCTGTCACCATAACCCCCCATCCCCACAACGATTCATTTAAAGCAAGGGTGTCAAACTCAGTTCCTGGAGGGACGCAGCTCTGCATAGTTTAGTTCCAATCTAGTCTCAGCCTCAGACGTCATGCCCACGGACCGTTAGCTAAATGTCTGATGCATATGGTACACTTTTCTGGAAACACTCTCAGTAGTGTCGAAGTCGTCGTCGGATTGGTTGAATTATACAGGATTTCCGGGAGACGTGTGTGTTGCTTTCTTTAACGTTCCGCCTGGAAACAAAGATGCCATGGCGCCAAACTCCCTCGCGAAAGAAGCCGTTGTGTTTACAAATGTGACGTCGAACGCTTATCAGAGTAGATTGAACGCTGGATTTCCAAAAGTATGTGAAATATTTAAAGTTTGAACCATAGAATCTTTAAAATACATCCGAGAGTTTCACACTCTGTTATTGTGGCGACATTTCCACGCCCCGAAACGAACTGTGATTGGTTGTTTGACATGTCGGTCAAACGGCCTCATGGGCGGGCCTTGACCAATAAATGCAGCCATATATTCTAGACCTTCAGCCGTCAGTCTGAAGGTTTGGCTACGCAAGACTAGTTCCAACCCTGCTCCAACACACACAACATGTAGTTTTCAAATAAGCTTGAAAGACTTGATTACCTGGATCAGGGGCCTGTTTCATAAAACAGGTTTACCAAATAAGACAGGTTTATTTCAGTTAGTCTGACTTATTGTCAATTGTTTGGAGCAAAATATGTCAGACTAACTGAAATAAGTCTAGCTTGTTTTGAAAAGCCGCCAGGTGTGTTTAATTAGAGATGCATCTAAACTATGCAGGGCTCCGGCCCTCCAGGAACGGAGTTTGACACCCTTGATTAAAAGCAAACTTTATTTTCACTTTGAAAATCTACCACAATAACAAACCATTAATTTTTTTAATCTCATATAATTTCTGTAATTTTATAATCTTACTATCCATGTTAAATCGTATGTATGCACATTAGGACACAAGGACAATTATTGTAAGTATTGTTTTCTCTATGTACATTTTATGGATATTATGCCCCTTTTAAAATTTAGTTTGCATATGCTACAATGCAACTGCATCGATATCGACGCTGTGGGGAAAAAAATTTTTTCCTCTTCAACTGAAGCCTATTTAAATCACGCAGTTATAACTGCATGTCGATTGGTTCATGAAGGGTTAAAAAACTAATCAAAAACAGCGGGGCAGAGGATTTGAGCAACCGGTGACAAGCAAGCTCACGCCGGCTCAATGCCCGCGTGCCTCGCCATCACCACAGAGAGAGCACTCGCCTGTCCTCTTCACCCAACACGATCAGCGTCCCTCTGCGGCTGCGAGTGACATGATCTCGTTCGGTGTGAGTGACAACAAACTGGATGACAGCCTTTCTCTGGCAGGTTCAGAAGCGGAAGGGTTATCGGGCTCTGTGACTGGCCCCGCCCTCTTGTCGTCATCTGCTTCACGCAGCGCCAGACTCAGAGCGGATGAAGAGCTCATCCACGTTATGTCAAAGGCTGTCAATGAGCTCGGGCTCGAATGGTTGATGGCTGTGCTCCAAGTCTTCCAGGCCAAGATGCTCGCCAGACCTGGCTCTACGCGCCTTGAAAGCCACTGCCCAGGCCATCGGGCGTTCGATGTCCAACATCATAGTGTTGGAGCGCCACCTCTGGCTCACGATGACAGAGATCAAAGAGGCAGACAAAGTTTCCTTCCTCGACGCTCTGGTCTCGTCAGGCAGCCTGTTTGGACCAGCTGTGGAGGGCTTTGCTGAACGCTTCACGGAGGCTCAGAAGTCGTCTCAGGCGATGTGACACTTCCTCTTCTTCTGCTTCCAGTAGCCCCCAGACCTGCGCCGACTCAGCAGACAGCTAAACCAGCGCCAACCACCAGCCTCGAGGACAGCCTCGACCTCCTGAGGGTCGGCGAGATAGAGGGCGCTCACGCTCGGCATGATGCTACCTCTTCCCGAAGCACCAAGGACCCCGGCCCAAGATCGCCTTGGATCCGGCGCCTCAGAAATCCTCCTGATCAGCCAGGCAGAAAGAGGAGGGGCCCGAGTCACACTACTGCTGGACCACCCCGCAAACAGCCTCTAGTGTGCCTCTCGCCACCTCGCGTAATGCTGGGTGCAGAGGAAAGTGTGTTTTTGATTCCTCATGGGCCCACTATAGTGCCCAGGTGTCTGACCAAGTTATGGGCCCTGCATGTGTGGCCCGCTCGACGGGAGCCTTTCGTCCTCCCAGAGCGTGTCCTAAACATTATGGCAGAAGCTAAAGCCCCATCTACTAGATGCCTCTACGCTCTGAAATGGTCAATTTTCTCGGCTTGGTGTCAAGACCGCGACTTAGACCCGGTCACCTTCATTTAGACCCGGTTCTTTCATTTCTGCAGGAGATGCTGGACAAACAGTGTTCTTCATCCACCATCACAGTTTACGCAGCAGCCAAAGCACCTTTCCACGCCCCTATTGCTGGCCGATCGGTGGGCAGAGATAGTGCGGAAATTCAATTTTTACGAGGAGCCAGGAGAATAAATCCCCCGCGTGCTCGTACAGTTCCACCTTGGGACATACCAACCGTACTAAGGGCCCTAAAAGGGCCCCCGTTTGAACCATTGCAATCCTCGAGCCTCAGAGTACTCTCGTTGAAAACCGCCCTGCTGATAGCATTGGTGTCGGTCAAGCGTCAACCCTGCTTGCCTGGAATTCGGGCTTAATGACTCTAAGGTCATCCTGAAACCAAGGCTGGGTTATGTACATAAGATGCTCTCCCCTCCATTCAGAGCCCAGGTCATAGCGCTTTCCCCCTGACGGGCAGCCAGGAATACCTGCTCTGCTCCGTCAGGACCCTGAAAGTATACATTGAGCATTCTGCCTCGTACAGAAAGTCAGAACAGCTTTTTGTTGGCTTCGGTAACTGTGCTAAAAGTGGCCCTGTTACGAAGCAATTAATTTCTGGGTGGTTAGTGGATGCTATCACATTAGCATACTCCTCCTTGGGGTTGCAGTACCCCATCGGAGTCTGAGCCCATTCCACCAGAGGCATCGGCTCTTCCTGGGAGTGGTCCAGCGGGGTGTCCATTTCAGACATTTGTTGGGCGGCCGGCTGGTCCTCGCCGTCCACATTTGTAAGGTTTTACAACCTGGATGTCCATACCTTGCAGGCCAGAGTCCTTTCTGCTTGAATAGCAATTTTCCAGGTTCACTTGACCAACATTGTTCAAGCCCCCCCCCCCTTCCTTTTGCTTGGTCTGTCCATAACTATATGGACACCAAGTATCACTTACGGGACAACACCCAGGCCACGGATGACCCTCTACGCTCACCCTGTGCTTGGTGTATTCTATTGACTCCCCTGGGTCTAATCCCACGTGAGTCTTGGTTTCGATTCGTTCCGCATCATAGCACGGCGTGATTGGACTGGTTCCAATACAGCGTTGATATCAATGCAGTACGAGTGAAATCTCAAAAGGGAACATACTCGGTTACTATCATAACATCGGTTCCCTGAGATATGGGAACAAGTACTGCGTTCCTGGCCATGCTATGAGCTGCATGCCTCGGTTGCTTCCTTCGAAGAAATCTGAGATGCAGTGGCAGAGCGGCTGATTATATAGCCAGACGCCCTTCCCATTTTGGCGGGCTATGGCGGGCTGTATAGCCATTGGCTCTCTCGCCACCGCCGTGCATTGGTTCTAGCATTAAAACTCATGACAGGGGCTAAAATCAGAAGTAAACTGTATCATCACACAGACAAAGATAGAAAGTAATGTTATCACAGTATAATCATGTTAAAACATGTAGGGCCAGATCATCGATGAAAAAAAAAAACTGCCAGGATTTACTAAAGACATGCCGATATGACAGACCTGGAAGCATTTCAGTAAATTTATTCAAAAAGAGTATTTAAATAAATCATGCAATGTGATGTAAGGTTTGATACGATAAAAACATGACAAGAATACATCGGATGCATATTATTCTTTAGTATGAACATTTTTTAATATTGTTTTCTTTTTTTTGTCCTTAGTTCTCCAGTATGAACAGTATAAACATATGAACATAATTTACACAAAGGCAATTTACAGTGACAAATACTCTGTCAGTGCAACCATTGTTTGTAGTATCTTTTAGATAAAATAAGTTATTACATAATATCAACAGTGTTCAAGAAGCTGTGATTTTTTTTAAATCACCTGATACAGTTTGTGGATTTACGTTAGTGAACTGACTTGTCAAGCTGTTAACCAAACATGAACAGTCTCTTTGGGACGGGCACATGAAGAGCAGTGATCGCTGTTAAACCGTAAACCATTTTCACACAAAGCAGTAGAGACTGCTGGCAAAACACAAATGTTACAACCATTAATTTTTTTTTTTTAAGTGATGGTTGGCATGAATTAAATGTCCCTTTACAGAATAATACAGTAGTCATTAAAGTAAAAGCTCAGGATGGAGATCTTGCTAAAAGTGTTCAGGTTAGTATTGTGTGTTGGAGGATGTTGTTTACTGGTGTTGTTTATGAGAGAGTGCCTGCTGAAGTGTGATCTCCAATCTCTGCTGAAGAGCATCCAGACGCAAATCCAGATGTTCCTTTAATCGTCTCTCCATCTCATCCATTCGCTTCACTACAACAGTCTCCAGAATTTTCTCAAACCCTCCACAACATATATGACCCTCCCTATAATACAAAAAAGTATACACAATTAGTGGACAAAGTCAAGGACACATTCAAGGGATAGTTCAGCCAAAAATGAAAATTCTGTCATTAAATACCCGCCCTCATTTTGTTCAAAACCCGTAAGACCTTCGCTCAACTTCGGAACACAAATTAAGATATTTTTGATGAAATCCAGGAGCTTTCTGACCCTGCATAGACAGCAAGGAAACTACCACGTTCAAGGCTCAGAAACACAGTAAGGACATCATTAAAGTAGCCCATGTGACATCAGTTGCTCAACCGTAATGTTACGAAGCTACGAGGATACTTTTTGTGCGCAAAGAAAAGAATAATAACAGTTCATTCAGCAATTATTTTCCCTGAGTTACTGTCTTCCGCTATTTTGGAGAGTACCCGAGAAAGCACTCAATGTAATCAGCGTTGTGCGCTGAACGTAAACAACGCTGATTAACTTAATTACGTTCTGGAGATTTCAATGATGAATTCAAAAGTAGTGTATTGTGCACTTTTTTTCAAATAAGGTGCTTTTTATTTTACAGCAGTACATAATAGGAGTTAAGGGGTCATCGGATCCCAATTTTCCAAAAGTTGATACGATTCTTTAGGGTTTCAATGAAAAGTCTGTAACATACTTTGGTTAAAATTTCCCAATGGTAGTGTAAAAACATACTTTTTACCTTGTCAAAATCAGCTCTGCTGAAATCAACCCATTTTTTGCATCAACCCTGATTGACCCTCTCTTCTGTAGGTTGACAAACCGTGCTCTGAGAGACTGTTTACTTTAGCCGCATTTAGCCGTGAAATTTGCTAACTAGCAAGTTATTAGGATTTGCAATTGCAAAGATTCATAAAAAAAACTAACTTCTGCTGTGAGTGAAGCTGGATCACGAATGATTTGTGTGAACAAATGCATTTAGGTAGATCGGTGGAGCATTCCCTTCAAAAACTAAAATAATCCAATGCGTCTTCAGCGGCTCAGATGTCGGGAGTAAATGACGACTGCTATGTTCATTATTACATCCAACAACAAAACACCTCAATCATCTGGAAGCCATTATTGTCTACATCTGCTCCGGTGGTAAAACAATGGTGGACAGTTATAGCTCACTCAGGGCGGGTCTAATGTAAGACGTCCGTGTCATGCGGCCTTCGTCCGTGTGACGTCACACAGACAAGAAGCTGAGAACGGCCTGATTTGAAAAAGGGGATATTATTTTTAGGGATTAAATAAAAACCACTGGGTGGATTTTTATCATTATGGTAGATGTGTACACACATTGTTAAGCTAAACTTGAAATTGTGTTAAAAAATAAGAAATTATATTCATCATTGTTAAATAAAAAAACAAATATATCAGATGAAATTAGTTTTTTTTTTTCAATTTGAGATCAAAATGAATGGATACTATTGGTTGTGGGAACATAGAGCAACCTGGAAGAAACAAGGAAGCTGATTGGCCACTGAAACTTCACGTTACATAGAACCAGGTGTGCTTGTTTGATTATCAGTGTGCAGAGGGATTTCTGTTGGAAAAGTGAACGTGCTTCTCTTATCCAAGTTGGTGTTGATACTGGTTATAAAACCAAAAGAGAAAGATTGCTAAAGTATGCACTGATGTAGCCATTGAGTTTGGAGTAAACCACATGCTTAGTTTGTTCAAAGACAGCTGGGAAAAGCCACAATGTGTTTATCAACTTTGAGATGCTACTGGTAGGAATAAAAGACTAATTTATTTTGTGACTACAGATTGTTTAAAAGACCAATTGTGAATGTCTTGAAAGTTGTTTGTTGAAGCTAGCGGGTTTAGCATCCAATATGCTAACTGGCCATGTGCAGTAAATGCATTTGATTTAGTGTTGCTGTTGAACAGCTACTGTGTGATTTGTGAGTATTCTAGTAATATTGCTTGTAGTTTAAATGAGTTTAACATCCTGAAATGACTGCATTACTGTGTAGCGACTCATTTATATATTTTCTCTGTATAGATTATTAAGCTAAGCATCTGAATTAAACTCTGAAAATAAGCAAAGGAAGATCAAGTCGTTGCTGAAAGATTTTCAATAAATTACTTTGATGATGAAGAATCAGATGTTTTGAGTTATTCCATGCACCCTCTGAAGTTGATTGAAGCCTTTTTCAAGTTTGGGCAGACATTGAGGCTGACAATAAACCGTAGATAACTTGACACATTTATGTTCAAACAACATATAAAAGTGAATTTAGCATCTGATGACCCCTTTAAAATATTTATTGTAAATCTCAACTTATAACATTAATGTAATCAAATTAAATATAAAAATCAAAGCTATTTGCCACTGCCAGGGCATTGACGTTTTTATAGAAAATATTTTAAAGTTTGTTATAGAGAGAGTCCAGAGCCTCAATCATAACAGGCACCTTCCGAGTAAAGACCTGCACTCCCGCGGGACCCAACGCAACAGTGCGGTGCGGGACAACACTTGAAGGGCGAGTGCGGGCGCTTCGAGACTCATGTGTGCAGGATGTGGGAGAATTAGGGTGTACTCACACTAGGCAATCTTAACCGTGCCTCGAGCACTTTTGACCCACAAAGCCCGGTTCGTTTGACTAGTGTGATCGCTCCGTGCCGCTCGGACACCGTTCGTTTAGCCATTCTGGCTTGGTTGGAAGAGGTGGGCCAGAGCGTGGTTCAGTTGGGCTTGGTATGCATGTAGTTTCGGAGCGCTGAAATGCTGATACGTGCAGCATGATAGCGTGAACATTTCTGAGTGGCAAAAGTGATAGATCTGTAAAGCAATATATCGTAAGAGGGCCGTGTGTTACCGCGTCCCAAATGACTCAAAATAATAAACCACAAAGTTAACAAAACGATGCACTCCACTGTGGTGAGCGCCTCTCTGCTGTCTTCACGTTCTATCGAAAACTTCCTATTTCCCACTTATGAAGTCGTAAGTGCTTCCTGTGAGCCCTGCTGCAGTCTTAGGCCCACCCCACATGCTCTCATTGGTTTCATAATAATAAAAATAACTGTGTTAACGTGTGTTAAAATAATTGTCAGCATTAAGCAATTAATCCGATAAATAATGCTTTAACTTGCCCAGCCCCAATCAAAACATGAAGTGCCATGTTTGTATATGATGGGCCACACATCTCATCATACTATATTTGAATTGACTGAGACTGCAGAGCTTCATTTGGGTAAAACCTTTTTAGTAAAAAAGAACTTGTCTGTTCATCGTACAAATCTATCATACAACTTCATAAACGTGGGTTAGCGTGCACAAGTCATGGATTTTCACTGTATAAAATGGAGTACTCTGCATTACTTTGTGTTCCCCTTAATAAATAAAACTAATGCAGGCTCAAAAAGTCTTGAGGGAATATTTAAATGTTATGGTTAACTAATGCTTTATCTTCAGCAGCCCAATAATGAATAAAACCTCATGTGCTTATCAGTATTATTATTCATATTCATAGTACTTGTTATCACGATGAGCTGGTTACCACAACCAAACTTATGTGGCTTCAACCACCATGGTAACTGAATGTCTGTTTATCGAAAACCACACATGACTCACACTTACCGTTCTCCATTCTTCTTCCTCTCTGGAGATGTGGCTTCCTCCAGTCGGAGCTGCGTGACCTGACCGCATACGCTCTGCAGGATTGGAAGCAGGTCTGGGTTCAACGTGCCGGCTTCAGAGCTCAGCAGGGCAGACATGGCTCCGGGGGTCTGGTTCTGGTTGCTGGTAGACAGAAGCTGCCCGAGGCCAGATGGCAGATTTGAGCCTGACTCTGCTCCTGCAGAACTAGAAGCCCCATCTCCTCTTGACAGACAGCTCAGGGCTCCTCCTCCCATGAGCAGAGGAATGAATCCATTGAGCATGTCTGATTTATTCTGGACACAACACACACAAAGAATGATTGTTCATTTGTAAGGAAGCTTTGTGCTTTTCCTCCAAATAAACTATTGTCTAAAAAACTCTGTTTAAGAGTAAACATTTTATGTGAGAAAATATATGAATCATAGTACCTTACATAATACCATACATTTACATATCACATTTGCATATTAAAAACATTCCTTTACTATACTTGCCACTGCCAGTCAAGAGTTTGGAATAATTTAGATGTTTTTTTTTTAAGAAAATAATAATAATACAGTAACAATAGTAATATTGTGAGACATTGTTAAAACTAAGATTAAAAATTAATATTTTAATATAAAAAATATATATATTCCTGTGGTGGCAAAGCTGAATTTTCAGTAGCCATTACTCCAGTCTTCAGTTTGCACACAAGCCCTGAACGTACCTGCAAAGCTTTCTGAAAAACTATGCACAAGTGCACCTAGAGCAAAAGCTGCTTTAAAAACAAAGATTGGTCACACCAAATGTTGATTTAATTTAGTTAATAGAAGTGAATTGATAAAGAAAATATGTTTATGACATTATTGACAGCATTCTCATTTTACATCTTTATATACAAGCGCCTAAAACATTTAACAATACTGTAGCTTTGCAGGTAGGTTTCTTGAAGCATCTTGGAGACGTTGCTACAGTTCTTCTGGATTTAGTCTGTCTCAGTTTGCTCTGTTTCTTCATGTCATTCCAGACAGACTGGAGGATGATGTGATCAGATCTCTGTGTGGAGCACTGGCTGTTGCCAGACTCATTGTGGAAACAAAAATCTCACTGGATTATGACTATTAATGGCAAAATGAACATTTGGAAATGTAAAAATATATAATTACTTTTATTAAGCAAGGATGCCTTATATTGATCAAAAGTGACAGTAAACATTTAAAACACTCTTTTTTGAACTTCTAATTATCAAAGAATCCAGAAAAAAAAAGAGAAAAAAACTATTTATACATAAATATATAATTAATGAAGTACCAACAATTGAACACCAAATCAGTATATCAAAATGATTTCTGAAGGATCATGTGACACAAAACTGAAAGAATGGTTGCAGAAATTTCAGTTTTGCCTTCACAACTCAAGAATAAATTAAATTTTACAATATATTAAAACAGAAAGCTTAAATTGCAATGATATCTGAAATCATTGCTGTTTTTACTGTATTTGTCATCAAATGACAAAACAAAAATAAAAATGCAGCCTTCGAAAACAAAATCTTAATTATTCAAAACTTGACTGGTAATGTATCACTGTATGATGAAGATATGGTCTACGGCTGAAGGCAACCATGATGTCCATATTGTAATTATATAATATAAAGAGTAAAACACAACAACATTGAAACAAACAGATATAAAATGGGAATAAAGAATTTAAAAAAGCCTACATATACGAAACAAATATGAATGCTCTCCAATATCACATAGTTAAAGCGGTTTTATAAGGAGCCGTGGTGAAAAATGTCAACAAAATATTTTCAGACACTGACAGACTGTTACAAGGAACGCCTACAAGAAATGATATCTGCCAAAGAGGCTAAATCTGCTGAATCTACTAGATTTATACAAAAGTGTGAGTGGGAATGGAACTTACCCATGCAAAACTGACCACCACAACGCTTGTGTGCTGCTATGTGTTAGCTAAGGTGTTCTGGGTGAATGTTAGTGTGTTGCTATGAGGGTGCTTCTGGCTGCTAACAGACAAGAGATTCTACACTGGAAGATTGTGCAGAGTATATAATATCACATTAAAAAGCCTAAAGCAGTGGTGATTCTGCTATAATAAGAAGCTGGATCCAGACCTTTTGCTGGTACTGCACCAGTTCCATGAGGTTCTGCGCTCCTGGTGAAAGGGTGGTGCCCATCTCCTCCATCATGGTCTGCACTCGCTGAAGGTCAATGCCTGGGTCTATACTCGGCCCACCTTGTCTGTCCTTGAGCATCTCCAGTCCAACACCCACATGAGCGATAGCCACAGATGAGCGGCCACCGAAAGAGAGCAGCTGTACAGAGACACCACACCGATGCTCAGCCGACAGAGATCAGTTTGTGTTTGTGATGAGAGCCTGCATATTACTTCCAGCTTTCCTTACCTTCACCTCACAGGATGCAACAGGGTTTTCCGGCACCAGATGATTCCTGTAGAAATGCCTCTTATCTTCAGAACTGACCAAAAACAAAAAGCAAAAAAACAAGTCATCGTAAATGGTCTATAATATTGTAAAATAATAAATATTTCACTAATTTAACATAATAATGAGCTGAATCTATAAACAGACCAATTAATTGTATTCAAAAATTAACAATAATCTGTTGTTTATTTAGTAATAATAATGCATTTTTATTTTGCCTTTTCAAAGCTACAAATGAATGCACATTATATAAAAAATCAAATAGACCTCATAAAAATATCAACATGTTTATTTTTGTTTGATCAGCACAGCACACAGTCAAAACTTAGTTTGAATGAGATTAACATGTTTTAACAGGACAAAATAAACATCTATTTTTTTTTTTGCCTGAATAAGATCAGCGATTCAGTGATGTTATTTATTTGCATTATTTTGTCATTTACCTTTTTGGTTTAAAAGGTTATTTAACTTTGTTATAATTAATTCTGTGCATATAAATAACCATAAATGGCCATGAAAAAAAAACAATGGGTTTTTTTTGTTCAAAATCCCCAGTTAGAATTATACTAATATTAGTAACGAAATGTTAAAGAAATTAGGGATTTGTATAATATGAATCTTTAGATATTTCTTACTTTGCATATTTACTATATTACCAAAAAGGAACTTTTAAAATCAGCATTTGAGAGATGTTAAACAGTGCCAGTGTAAAAGTGAAGGTTATACACAAAAATAAATTAAGTAAAATATAAATTCTGTGACTATTATTTTGTATGTTAAATCATTATATTGTTAAAAGCTAAGTCTGTTTAACTGTTAAATTTAACAAAATATATACACGTGTGGTCAGAATTGTTGGTACCCTTGGAAAATATGATCAAAGAAGGCTGTGGAAATAACTCTGCGTTGTTAATCCTTTTGATCTATTATTTTTTTAAATCACAAAAATCTAACCTTTCACTGGAGAATAAGAATTTAAAATGGGGGGAAATATCATTATGAAATAAATGTTTTTTTCTCTAATACACATTGGACACAATTAACGGTACCCTTTTGTTCAATACTTTTTGAAACCTCCATTTACCAAAATAGTAGGGATGGGCATTTTTTACAATTTTGTTATTTCGATCATACATGGGTTTCAAAAATGATTAATCGAGTAGTCGATTAAAAGGTCATAAACATGAACAGATGTTAGATTATGATGCAGCAAAGTTTTCAATATTTATATTGAAGTGTGTCTGTGTAGAGGATGTGAACCGGGTCTTCAGAAAACAGAACTCTAGGAAAGCTTCAGGACCAAATGGTAATTCACCTGTCTGGCTAAAAGTCTGTGCTGACCAACTGGCCTCCATCTTTACACAGATCTTCAGCAGATCTCTGGAGCTGTGCGAAGTTCCATCATTACCTCCACCATCATTACTGTCCCCAAAAAGCCCCAAATCACTGGCCTTAATAACTAGTGCAGTGTATCACCAGTAGTCATAATATATATCACGATAAGAGACCAATAATCTTAACGCATCACGGTTACATTGCACTGAATTTAACGCACTCTCATAATAATTTAGGAAAACAGCTATTTGTTCTAAATGCGCGGTCTTCACTGCATGCTATAGGGCCATTGCTAGCTACAATAGGCAGAGCAGACAGTTAGTAACATTAAAGCCACAGCTTGTTACGGTGGTAATTCATACATACACAGCATCTCTCTCTCGCTCTCTCTCTCTCTTTCCCCCTCTCCCATAAGTGAACAATTGATGAATTACACTTTTCTGAGAATAGAATATTGCAGTGGAGATCACTAAACTGCAAGCTAGCCGGTGTTTTCAGAAAGCAAGCGCGTTTATCCAATGTGGAGAGAGTGCGCATACATATGGTTGCCAGGTTGACAAAGTAACACATTTAGCAGATATTTCCATATTGCGCAAGTGGGAAGCTCTGTTTCGGGGATATCGTCTCTTTATATCAGGCAAGCCAGTAGTGTTCCACTGCGGCCAGATTAAACATTGGTGTTAAACATTTTAAACTGTGTTCTTGTATTCAAATTAAGTGCGGTCCACTTACGTGCCACAATTTCGATACAGGGCCAGCTGTGTCGATACTTGTATCGTCAAATCTTTGTGACGATACATCGTCGTATCGATGTATCTAACGCAGCACTATTAAAGACTACAGACCTGTCACACTCACGTCTGTGGTCTTTAAGTCACTTGAGAGACTGGTCCTGGCCTACCTGAAGGACATCACTAGACCCTTGCTGGATCCTCTTCAGTTCGCCTACAGAGCTAACAGGTCAGTGGATGACGCTGTCAATATGGGACTGCATTACATCCTGCAACACCTCGACAAACCTGGGAATTACACAATGATCTTATTTGCGGCCTTCAATACCATCATGCCTGACCTTCTCTCAGACAAACTGACACAGCTCTCTGTGTCCACCTCCATCTGGCAGTGGTTTACCAGCTTCCTGACAGACAGGCAGCAGCTAGTGAGGCTGGGAAAACTCACATCCAGAACTCTCACCATCAGCACTGGCGCCCCTCAGGGTTGCGTTCTCTCGCCACTGCTCTTCTCCCTCTACACAAATGACTACACTTCAAAGGACCCCTCTGTCAAGCTCCTGAAGTTTGCGTACGACACTACGGTCATCGGCCTCATCAAGGAACGGAGACAAGTCTGCTTACAGACAGGAGGTGGAGCAGCTGGCTGTCTGGTGCAGTTTTAACAACCTGGAGCCAAATACTCAAAACTTTGGAGATGATAGTGGAATTCAGGAGGAACCCCCTTGCTCTCCCCCCACTCAACATCATGGACAGCACTGTGGCTGCAGTAGAGACTAGTGGTCAACCGATTAATCGGCACCGATAGTTGATTGCAGCAACTATCGGTAAAAATCCATGCCGATAGTTTTCCGGCTTGCATCCGTTGTTGGAGTGGCTGAGAAGGGTCCGCTGGCATTATACAATACGAGAGCAGCCTCTAGAGGCGTAAATCACTGACAGCACGTGTTGTTTATTTTGACATGTGACACTGCACTGAGCGGGAAACTTCAAATGCCATTTAAATTAAATACAGCCGACAGAAAATCCTGCGGCGGAACAGAGCGCCATTTACATAGTTTTCTATTAAATTACATTATATTGTCCTAAATCATTGTGAATGTACATAATGACTTGACTCTAGGCTATAAATTATGTATTGTGCATTTTTTAGCAAAACGTTTCGTCTTTCTGTGGCTCTAATAAAGTCTGTGTGCTTCATATAGAGAGCTGTAATAGATCGCCCTTTCTCTTTCCACTTGCTCTGTTTTTTTAAACACCGAACTTCAAACTGTTCTGTGCCACATTGTTCATTCTAGAAACAAACTTCTGTCCGTTTGGTGATCAAATAAATTGTTTTAGACCGTCACTTCAATTGAACGCAAAGCGTCTGGTGTGTGTGTGTGTATGTGTGTGAGATACCTCAGAGTTCTCCTAGACACAGCGCTACACTTTTCCCTAACTTTTGCGTGACCAACTTTTTCTTATTATATAATGATCAAGTGTTAAAAATAGAAGCAAATAAAGTGTATGTGTACACATACAATATCCATATGCAAGTCATTTTAATGGTATGGCCTTGTGTAGATATTTAAAGATGGCCATCTTTAAGCATGACTGTTGAAATGAAATGGTAATACTTAACAATAAGCATCCATTCGTTTTATTAATGAAAACTGTAGAAGTATTGTTTCTTGTTAGAGGTTCATTTCAACATTCGCTATTATTAAGCTAGATTTTTTAATTTCTTCTTTTAAAATTAGCAAACTATGAAATAACTTTAATGATCAAAAGAAATTCCTCCCAACACCTACTCTAACCCTACCCAATACTTTAAGATCAACCTTTAGATTATTTCCTTCATCATTATTGAAAATACATGCCTTTCCGACGTGATATCTGATTTGAAATGGTAGGAAACAAAGTTCGGAAAAACACGGATTCTAACCCCCGGTCGATCACATCAAAAACGACTTCAACACATACTTCACCATCTGTGTCACTTAAGCTGTTATTAAAAGATGGATAACAGAAGATATCTTCTGTAATGCTTTGTAATCACACATTGGTGGGTGGAGTTATGCCGAGTTCACACTGCACGATTTTCAAAGTCATTGGATCACTGCTGTTTTCACACTACAGACTATCTGGGGTAGCATTCAGTCGCTGCAGTTTTCACATTGCATGATAGATCGGCGACAGGAGGTTTCACACTGCATGACTTTACAATAGGAAGAATCGCCGACAACTCTGTCTGGTCCACAAACTACAGCCAAACACACACGAGAAGTGAAGGAAATGTAGCAAGATCATTCTAATATTTTGGTCTATTAGTCCTCCCTGAACCCACAATAATTAACAAAGATGACTTGTTAACAAACATACGTCTGGGAAATTTGTATATACACAAATCTAAAAGTAGCCTACAAGTGAAACCAACAGTTTGTGCATTTTATGAGTTTATTTCTTATAGCTTATAAAAGCACTCAAAGTGATGAAAAATAAAAATGCAATAAATCTTTTGACCTTTAAATATAAGAATATTGTTTACATGAAAACCCATAGCCCCTTCTTCATCTTCATGTAGCCTACCTGATCTGTATATTCTAATGCCAAAATGTATGTACGCTGTTTGTAAATGGCTAATTGCTTTGTAAAAAAAATTATTAAAAAAAAGTCCTCCCAAGCTTCCAACTGCCCTCTATCTTGCTCTCTGTAGGTCACTGGCTCTCATTGGCTGTAGGTCATCACTGATGTAGTTTTCAGTCAGAACTCATTCACACAGCAGGATTGTGAATCGCCGACAGCTCCAGATATTTAGCATGCCAAATATTTCACGGGTGTCGGCGACGCATCGGCGATGACCTCAGATCGCGTCTGGGTGATTATCACTCACGTGAACAAGCACTGATTTGCTTCCGATGTCGGCTTATTTATCGGCGATTTATCAAAACATGTCGGCGAGTGAAAAATCGGGCTAAAATCGTGCAGTGTGAACTTGGCATTAGTGTAAATAACCTCATATTTGCACTTGTAAATCACTCCGTTCTTTGGGAGGCTTTCGGGTCATCGTCATAAAAGGCCTGTCACAAACATTGTCACAGGCACGAAGATACATCTTTCATTTCATCAAGCTGAATGCTCACTAAAAACTGACACAGTCATCATGGTTTCAAGACATTTCATCAGGTTTCATTTTGACATGACACATGCAGTGATTTCTAAGCAGGAGAGTTTCTTACTTTATAATTAGTCAATAATGCTATAATTTTCTTCATTCTGAGCTGCATGAAAACAAGAGGCGGGATTTATCGCAAGAACCAATCACATCCGATCATATTAAAATTATAGTGCGATGGAGGGAAACACACACACATGTGTGTGTGCGTGTGTATGTTTTTGTATATATTCCTTGAAGTAAGTAAAAAGCTATCAGTGAAAAAAAAAATACCCATCAGTGTGTGATCTTTGAACTTCCTCTCCACGGCAGGTGCCACAGTATTCTCCAGACAGTGAGTACATTTCAATAGTGCGGGCTTCACTGACGATCTGAAGACTGCTGATCACAGATGCAGAGTTAGGTGTGCACAGAAGAGTGATAACACATGGCACGCCCTCCTCAGCTCTCTCCAGACAGACAGGGTCACACCTGTGAAAAACAAATGCATGTGCAAACATATGAATAACAAAGTCACCTGACACTTCATATTCAGATTTTAAAGTGGCTTAATTAAGATTATTAAAATCTGTCTTAATTAAGATAATTTTATTGTAAAATTGCACAGATCAAGCATATTAAAGGAAAAGCTCACTAAAAAATGAAAGTTTGAAGAAAATGTACCTGTCATCATGACATCCAAGATATAAATGAGTTTGTTTCTTTAGCGGAAAGAAAGATTTAGAAAAATTTTGAATTACATCACTTGCTCACCAATGGATCACAAGATATTAATTGATTGACTGGAATTCGTGTGGATTCAGTGTTGCCAATTTGAGGAGTTTGTCGCCCAATTTAGCTACTTTCTCATTGTTGCTGCGACATTTATTGATTTGTTGCGACAAGGAGCTATTTTAGTTACATTTAAATACAAATATTTATTTTTTTACTTGGCCACACCCTAGGCCCGTGACCTTTGCTCTCAATCATGCCAAAGGGCAGTGTTGGGGAAAGTAACTTTTAAAATGAATGCATTACAATTTTGCGTTACTCCCTAAGAAATTAACTAATTATGTTAGTTAGTTTTTATGGAAAGTAATGCGTTACGTTACTTTTGCGTTACTTTCGGATATTTTTTTTCATATGAGCAGGGCTTGATTGTTTGTTTTTAATACAATAAGTTCTATTTATAGAAAATGTAAAAGCCCTTTCACACCAAAAAGTGTAATGAATAATCCTCAGGCTGAAGGAAAAGTAAATCACATCTGTACCAGAGAATGTGAGCGGAGTGGAGCAGAGCGGTCATACCTTTCTGAATATTCCGCTCTGCTCGCTCAATATGCTCAGCGCTGCTCGCTCAACCCAAAATGCCCTTTGGTAATTTGCTAATACGCTAAGCAATAGTTTGTCTAAGCTAATGTTTCTAAAAGCAAATTCTAAAATCCTGTGAAGATTGGCAGACGTTTTAATAGACCACATTTCCCCGCAGTTTTGGTCTATTTTAATTTTAGAAAATGTGTTTCTTTTATTTACGCCACAAAATAATTAATTGTTAAGTGCATTTCATCTTGTGTGTGCTTTCATGGGTCTGATAAGCAAGGTGTATTTTGCGAAATTCTATATCTGCATTTCATCTTGTGTGCGTGTTTTGAATGTTTGCACAATAACTGAACGAAGCGGTGTTTTAATGGAAAAGTATACTTTTTCAGTTATTTTTTTACGAAAGTTTGCCAAGTGGCTTCAAAAACATTTAATACATTTAAATTAATAACATCACCCTGAAACATAAGCATTACTTATAGGACTACTGCTTTAATTGAAACATTTATTCATTAATTTCACTATAAACAGGGGGGGGGGGGGGGAGGCCTACTGGAGACATTTAATGTCAGAGCGTGATCTGAGCAGGATTTTGTTTACCGGTGAGTGTGAGCGGAACATTAGCAGAGCGTTTGCTTTGGCCGTGAGCGACTGAGCAGAGCGCACGCCCACAAAGCGGAATATTGAGCATCACACCGCTCCGCTCCGCTCACATGCCCTGGTCTGTACAGTAGAATGCAGGAGAAGAAGGTTCAACACTCTTCAGCAATTAAAAAACAATGAAGCACAATTGTTAGTTCATCTAAAGTAATTTTAGCTTATTAGTATGGTTGAAATGGATCATCAAAATGTCAGCAGCAAAGACATTGGTTAATATAATAGATACATTTGTGTTGTTTAACATATTTAATTATTGCAGGTTTGCGTCATACTCTGAGTTTACTTTTCCCTGTTTTACTTAATTTTGATGAATACTAAATAAGTTTTTTTGCGAGTGGGATGAATTAATGCATATTCACATTTAGTCTAGAACTACAGTATCATGTTCACACACAACACCTCTGTACTTCCGATTTCTCCCAACATGGGGACAGGAGACTTGTCTAAAGTAACTGGCATTACTTTTATGAAAAAGTCAGATATTTTCTTGTAAATGAAAAAGTAATGCATTACTTTACTAGATACTTGAAAAAAGTAATCTGATTACGTAACTCGCGTTACTTGTAATGCGTTACCCCCAAATAGGCACGTTCGATTTTAAGCGGCACTGCACAGAATGGTCAGTGTATGACATCAAAGCACCGCGAGAACCATTCAAAAGCATAGGAACCATCTGCTCTCTGATACACTGACCAATCTGCGCAGTGCCACTTAAAGTCAAACGCGCCTAATGAGTCTGCGCAGTGAACACACATCAGTACATCTGCCATCCAGATATGACACACACCACCATTTCATTATAAGCATCAAAAATATAATTACATCAGGGCACCAACTACTCAGTGCATGAACATCTTGTTTTAACCACAGACACAAAAGTTATACGACAAATCATGCACAATCATGTCAACCAGATACTGAGAGACAGTGCATCATCGTGTCATGTGTGCTGGGATGCAGTATTTTGCACTTACTTTGTAGTAATAGAGTGTG
This sequence comes from Ptychobarbus kaznakovi, assembly GCA_027422405.1. Taxonomy (NCBI): domain Eukaryota; kingdom Metazoa; phylum Chordata; class Actinopteri; order Cypriniformes; family Cyprinidae; genus Ptychobarbus; species Ptychobarbus kaznakovi. The sequence goes on along the minus strand of CM049808.1, from coordinate 6,664,398 downwards.
TTGACTGAAATAAGTTTGTATGAATAAAGGTTTTGTTTTTGGAAATTATTTCATATTTCTTATCTGTTGTATTTGAGCAGGACAGGGATGCAATTTGGTGACACATGAAACAAATGACCAACATTATGTGTCTTTACATAATTTCCATCATGTTTGATGTGCTTGTAGATCACAGGAAGAATTGACTGATTCAAATGTGTCCTGTAGTTACAAGAAGGCCTAAGCATTTCCTAATTTCACTTCAGATTTTTTTTGTTATAGGCCTACTTCATCTTTTGTTATATTTTTTATATACTGTCAGCATTCTAATGTTTTTTTATCAGCTGTCTGAACTCTCATTCTGACGGCACCCATTCAATGCAGTGGATCCATTGGTGAGCAAGTGATGTAATGCTACATGTCTCTACGTCTGGTTCGATGAAATCACAGGATTGAGTACATTTTCAGCAATTTTGTGGGTGAACTATATTCTTTTAATATCAAGTATTTTTAAATAACTTATAAGGTTGGTGTTATAGCCACCAGCATCCATTAAAACGGACTCACCTGTCATGCTCAAACCTGCAGCCATCGCTTGAACTGTTGTCTTGTGTTGTGGTGAGAACATCAGTCAGCTGTTTCTGTGATGAGCTCAGCCATGAGCTGCGTGCAGAGATCACAGCATCTCCACTGGAAGACATCCTAATAAATAATAATCACACACCAGCCGCAATGTGCGCTGGATTACACCGTTTGTTCTAACACAGTTAGGAACAGTTACATTATATACCGTACACTAAAATCTAACTATTTCAGTTTTGTCGCTCCTTAAATTTGCTGTGCGAAGATTTAAAATAAGTTACATATTAACGTTAGCTGTAAGGTTCAAAACAAAAACACTCCATTAGTGCACTGCTATCAATGTGAATCGTTTAATAAAAGCAACTATATAGTCTTTATATAAACATAACTCAATCTAACAACGGCCATTCACATGAACAATATCACATGGTGAATAAACAGCGACGACAGCTGCTCCAGGACCCACAGAGACACCCATGTAAAACATAAATAAACATACGCAGTGTTGGGAAGGTTACTGAGTAAAATACTAACGAAAAATAGATTACATTTGTAATTCTATTAATCATCACTGCAAAGCAGCAGGGTTCTCATTTACACCTTTGAGAGTGAAAGATAAAATGAATGATTGAATTAGTGAGTGAATAAATGAATTAAAATAGTATAGCGCTCCAGTAGCTTTAGGTAAATAAACGTATTTGATCATAAGTCTGCGTCTGAAGCTAGAAACAGAAAGGAAAACACAAACAAAACACACACACACACACACACACACACACACACACACACACATATTTGTCCAGACAACAGTAAAGTTGGCAAGATATTTGTTGTTGGAAAGAAAATTATTGTAACGGTTTATTTAACTTTTTGTTGTTGATGTTGTTGTTGTTGTTGTTGTTATAAGACGAAAGAGATATGACTAGGCTATCTGTGGGTGTGGATCTATATGTTTGTGACTGTTTTTCCCTGTTAACATTAAATAAAGATTGAAAAGATGGATTAAAATGTTACATTTGTCCCTTACACCCTACATGATCGCGGCTCTGAGCGCCCCCTGGAGGGAAATATCGTTCGTGTCATTGTAACTCCAGAAGAAGTATCCCCACTTTAAATAATACATCGCCTTTGCTCTTCCACAAGTGGCGGGGTGAGCAGAACATGTAAAGAGATTGCACCGAAAGAGTTGCTGTGTTCTTTTACAACGAGACCAAAAACATAAAATAAAATAAAAACATGTCCCCTTTGAAGCACAGCCACCTCAAAATCAGCTTAAATAAGCACAAGTTTAAACATGTGATTTTAAAATCAAATCTTTGGTACAGCTAAGAAAGAAAGAAAGAAAGATAAGATTATTAAATAAGTAAAACATAAATAAACAAATATATTATACAGTCATTCAATCATTTTAAAATCATAAAAGTTACAACTTATTTATGAATTCTTCTATAAGATTGGATGTTTTTAAAGATGTTCTTTTTAAGGAGATTCTTTTAAGAGATGAGAAATGTAAAAGTATCAGAAGCGTATATTTTACAGTACTGTCAGGTGCAATTCATACTTTATTAGGTGTCAACGACATTTAATTAATTATTTAGCTTTGTGTCTCAGGCCAGTTTTCATAGATTGTGTTGAACTTTTTGAGCAGTAGCTTAACACTACTTAATATTCATAACAACTTAAAACGATACATGTACAATTTATTTATTTAGCCTACTTTTGCACGCATATTTACATAGGCTACTATGTAAATTGCCTATTTATCTATAGCCCTCTTTATCTATAAATCTGAAATCTATAAATAGCTCAGAATGAAGAGTCATTCACTCATGCGGGCCAGAAAGAGAATAATATGAGAATGTCGTTCCACCTGTCTGACTGCTCGTGCACGCTTCTCGCTCGCGCTCACCTGAGATCCAGCGTCAGTCCCGAGAAACATCATGACGCGACACTTTTACGTCTTCATTCTCCTTATCACAAACTTCGCGATTTGCCCAGGTAAGACAAATTCACTCATTTATGCTTGATGTTTTCATACTCATGATGACTTAATTTACTGACAATGGAGGAAGAAATACACGGAATCGTCGTGTTTCACCGACAAGCAAACTATTGTCTAAGTCTCTATTGTATTGTATCAATCATACTGGGAAAATAACTTATCTACAATAGATAGTTTTACACTTAATCTAACTAGGTTACATTAGATTACAATGGCATTATTGGAGTTTTGGTCTTGTTTAAAAACAGCTTTGTTTACATTATTACCCAAACATTGTCAAATAACTTCATGAAATGGGTCTGTCCATTCTTCTGTCCTATAGCCTTTACATAAATATTACACTTAAAAAAACACTTTATGGTTATGATTTCTTTATATTTTAAAATTAAACAATATGTTATTGGAACAATTACACCTTTTGAGCCATCAATGAGGCAATGTTTGTTTTTAAATATTATATAGAATTCCAAGCACCACAAAACTGCTCATCCCCTCAGCCATGAACAGAGAAAAGGTGCTTTATTAATTTTTAGGTCCAAAACAGGTTTCTATCTCATCCAAAACCATAACATTTAAAAATCAAATATATGATGCCATGAACTGAATAAATAGATAAAATATATAAGAAAAAGGTGTCACCTTCCTGTCCGATCATAAAGGCACAAAAAAGATATTAGGCTACCGTTTAACAAAAGGTGTCACCTTCCTTCCGAGTAAATAAAGGCACAAAAAGATAAACAAATAAAGTCATTTATGTAAAAGAGTCAAAAATCTAATAATGTGGTCTAAGTATACATGTTAGAATACATTTTTTTTAAAGACGTCTTGCCGTGTCAAATGTGGACATTTATGTAGAATGACCCAAATAACAACAACTGTATGCTATATAAACATAAACGTATATCTATATAGAAGATACGTATATCAATAAATACTTAATGTAAACAAAACTCACTCCTGTAAATGATCAAATTCCTAGATATAGTTAATTAGTTATTCAGACATCCTTTCAGTTGTATTTATTTGCTTCTTGTGGTATATGCTTTCATAGTCCAGACCACAGACCAGACTTCATATGCGAAGAAGTATGATGTGGTCAAACCTCAGCTTCTTCATGAGCGCTGGAAGAGGCATGCAGACCCTTCACACACACCTGCACAGGTATAAAGCACTATTAACAGTGCCTGGAAGTAAGTTAAATATGTTTTTTTCTGCATATTTGAAAAGGATGTGTTTGATTTCAGGATACACATGCTGATAGCATTACATACTTGGTCATGATTGATGATCATGAACATATACTACATCTGACAAAGAACACGTAAGAACTTTAGAAGGAGTTTGACTGAAATATTATTTTAAATAATGTTGTTTAATGATTAAAAATTGTAATGTGATCTCTTATTCTCCCAGACACTTTTTATCGAAGGACTTTGTTGTGTTGTCTCGTGTTGTGCAGGAGAAAGAGGAAGCATGCACAGAAAAACTGGTGAGAATTGTTTTTGTTTCACCACAATGCATTATTCAGAATGAGGAAATTATGTTAAGAATGCATTCTAGTTGGTGGACATTAGTCAGCTAGCCTTGAAAACAACGAGTCACGTGGTCTCTTTATGAAAACCATAAAGCAAAACATTAACTTTCACATAGTATTGGGAAATGAGCTGTACTAATGCTGGTTCTGTTCCAGGAGCTTTGTCATTATCAAGGATATGTGGAAGGTTATGAAGACTCTCTCGTAGCTCTCAGCACATGTGAAGGTCTCAGGTAAGCATGTTGCTTACAATTTCAGTGTCTAAAATGCAGTTTGACTTGTTAGTTGGGTGCCATCATTTCTTTTTAAACTAAATTATTTAAAGTTATTCGGTAAGATTACTGTGCTAGCAAGGCAGCTCTGTATTAAAATTCCTCTTTTTGCTTTTCTTCTCCACAATTTTCACGCTTGCAAATCACAATTGCAAAAACACTCCCTTTATCTGCCATTGGCCAGACTAATTAATAGTTCAAGGCAAGCTAGAAATTGACATGTCAGTCTTTCAAACAGACAAAGCAATGTATGAAACGCATATACTTGCATATTCAATTTATTTGCATACTGAAAGGATTGGTCTGTTCTTTTTTAATACATATTACCATCTAGCTGCCTCTACAAAGTTTTGTGTTGATTCTCGTGTATAACCTAAATTATAAGCTTTTCTTAAACATTAACACTAGGCTATATTTTGCTGTTCAAACCCACATTCCTTGCTAGAAGTTAGTTATAAATTTGAAAGGTGTTTTGCACCTCTAAATTAAATATGACCTCTATTATATAGATATTGATGTTGTTTTATTGAAAGTGACTGTACAGTACTTGATGTATTTTTGTTCACAATATTGTGTAATAAGATTAAATCCGAAATGAACTTACTTGACATTTTCCCTTTAAATTATTTTAATTTGATCATCTGACCTAATAATACAAATTTGTTTCTGTGTGTAGATATACAAATTAAATTAGCCAATCTAAACAAATAACTGACAAAAGTGTACTTTAACATTGTGTAAGCCAGTCAGAAAATTTTAGTTTGCAATCATTGCAATTTGAAAAATCATTGGAATTATTTATGTTTTATATCCTACATAATGAACTGGTAATGTAATGAAGGATATAGAGGATTTGTAAAGCATTAAATATAGACAAAAAGGCTGTTTGCTTTTGTTTTGATTTGAATAGTGTGTAAATAAAGATATTTTATGTTTATAGTAAGTGTAAATAGACGTGTTTTTATTGCACTTCGTTTAAGTAGTTAGATGCTATTTGAACTATAGGGGGCATCACACTACACTTTTAATTCCATTAACTTCCATTTATGTGCATACCAATGCGGGAGACCGGAAATTCAAGCTCATGCAAATTTCACTGCATTTCAAAGTTTGGTGAATTTGTATCATAGAATACTACCCACTAGAATATGATGCCCACTTCAGGTCCTGATCAATTTTGGTGTCCAGGAATCTGAATGACTCCACTGCAGTCACAGTGCTGTTCATGATGGTGAGTGGGGGGAGATCAGCTCCAGTGCTGATCGTACCGGTGCTGTAGGAGAATTTTCCCAGCCTCACTACCTGCTGCCTGTCTGTCAGGAAGCTGGTGATCCACTGACAGACGGAGGTGGGGACGGAGAGCTGTGTCAGTTTATTCTGAAGGGTGTCCGGGATGATGGTGTTAAAGGGTTAGGGTTAGGTTAGGTCAATTAATTTAATACTTAATTGAACAAAGACGTGGTCTGCAGCCTGCAAAATTGCGCTTCTTTTGTTTGAGCTGTGAAATTGACCGCACTCTAATCCAATGGCATCGTAAATATACGTGAAATAATTGGTAGCGAACCAGAGTAGGTGTGTTTTACTTTAAGCGATTAGTTTATGACATCAGCGGCAGCGCGTGAGATTTTAAATGCACCCAAATTTCTCCCGCACCCAAAGACTATAGAAATACACCACGCCGCAGATGTTATTCTCTGATCAGTCTGCGCCGTAGGGGGAGGGGGTGCAAGCATATTTTGAGGGGGGCAGATGCCACCCCGTGCCCCCCTCAAGACACACCCCTGGTAAACAGGCAGGCCGAAGGCATGGCGACGGGACGCAGCGTCTCGTTCCCTCTTGGGGAACCATGGTTACATGAGTAACCCAAGACATTCCCCTTCTAGGGATTCAATGCTGCGATCCTGGTGGAACTTTAGGGAATGATATGCAATCACGCGATGCCGAGGCGCATGCCTGTCCACCTGTTGAGAGAGCACCAAAGAGGTGACAGACATGCACCAAACCTTTCCTCAGAAAGGGGCCAAGCCACTGACGTCTCGGGCTGCTCACATAACTTGGTAAAAATAGGAAGCCCGATACCAGATAAGGTTGAACACTCTAACCAATCTAAGAACACAGCCATTCTCAGATAGCTATACTATGTGAGCAATATTAGCCAGATACATAAGACCACTGAGTGGCTGGAAGACTAGAGGAGTTCTCAAGATTGCTACCTACAATCCCAGCTAGGACACAGCTATCCGCAGATAGCTATATCCAAAGAGTCTTATGAAAAAGGACCTTCCTAAAGAGCTGCCCAGATCAAGGAAATGGCTATCTACTTTAAAACCTTGTAGGGGAGATAACACTATCTAAGCCATGTCTCTAGGGAGACCGCTACTCAAAAAAACCCAGAAGATGAGCAGTCACATAGCTATCCTCAGATAGCTATATCCCTAGGAAAGGGCTACAAGATCAAACACTAAAACCCCCTGGTAAACTTACCTGTGAAGCCGTCCAGACCACAGAGAGTGGGCTATCTGCTTATGACCCTAGCAGGGGAGATGGCACCGTCTAGGCATGTGCTCAGGGAGACCGTTATTTAAAAACCCTGAGAAGGGGAGCAGTCCATAAGCTAGTACATAGAAATGCTCAGATAGCCAAGTACCTCACTCTTGGTAGGGGGACTCTTAAGAGTGGAGGTCTCAGCATAATGACTCTCAAAAGTCAGAGGAGACCTAGCTACACTCAGCACCAGAGGCAGCTAGTGAGGTTAAAATAAAGAGCCTACTGACTCCTATTACTGCCAAGAACGGAGCTCTTAAAAGTGGAGACTTCCGCAAGATGATTCTCTTAACAAGAGGAAGCCTATCAAAACTCAACCCTAGATGAGGAGCTCTTAAGAGTGGAGGTCTCAGCATGACAACTCTCTAGAATAGGGATACTAAAATCTGGCTCGCAAGATAATAATAATAATTTGTTACATTTATATAGTGCTTTTCTAGGCACTCAAAGCGATTTACATAGTAAGGGGGATATCTCCTCATCCACCTTCCACTTTCCTGCAGAGTTTAGCTCTAACCCTAATCAAACACACCTGAGCATGTTAATCAATGTCTTCAGGATCCTTAAAAAATCCCAGGTAGTTTAGTTTGATCAGGGTTGGAGCTAAACTCTGCTGGAAAGTGGATCTCGTGAGCCAGATTTGAGCATCACTGCTCTAGTACGAGAGGACACATGACTACACTCAGCGCTAGAGACAGTTATGGCGTTTTACCACTGCATGATACGGTTAAGAACGGCTCACCTTTGGGGGGTATTCCACTGGGTACAGTACCTGATACTTTTTTTAGTACCACCTCGGCCGAGGTTCCAAGCGAGCCGTACCGTTACCAAAACGTGACGTGTAAACTCTACTGTTTACTGATTAGCCGGAGAAAATCGTCACTGCCTGCATCATTGAACATGCGGCACAAGACACAACAGACCCGCTAGATTTAAATCAGCACAGCCAGCGAAGGATCGAACGCAATTGCTTTGAATGAGCGCAGCTTTCTTTTAACAACCAACATTTTTTAGTTTTGTTTCATTTCCTTTCGTTGTCTAAGGAAGTACAGACTGTCCTCTTGTTAATAGCCAAGGAGCGGATCCAGCGAGAGCATGATGGAGCGACTTTGAATGCAAAAGTTTTTCAGGAGTCACGGCAGTAGAGGCGGCACAACTATAACGGCACGTGAATAATCCCGCCCACTCTAAAGCGGTACTAAACTGCAGTGGAAACGCAAACCGAGCCGTGCCGTTCTGAACCGTGCCGAGCCGAGTCGTACCACGCAGTGGAAAAGCGCCATTAGTGAAGCTCACAATAGAGCCTGCATACTAATAGTACTTCCTAAGTGGAGCTTCAGCAGAATGACTTAAATAGAGAGGGAGGCTTGTTCAGAAGTATCGCCTGAGATACATAAGTGGAGTGGGGGCCAAAGTGAACTGGGGCCAGAACCAACTCAGAGAATGGGAACGAAGTCGAGCGCGTAACCCATACCATACAGGATTTAAAAAACTGCGCAGGGTGCCTAGCGTGCACACTTACCACAATGTGGCTTTTAGAAAGTGCACAGAAGCTAGTGTGTTCACTTACCATAAACATGGATTTTAGGAATAGTAGAACAGGAGGGGACCGACTGAGACTACCTAGACCCCAAAGAGTGGGCTGTCTACTTGCAACCCTAGCAGGGGAGACAGCACTGTTTAGGTAGGGCAAGGAGGCCACTACTTAAAACCCTAAGAAGGGGAGCAATCACCGAGCTATAAACAGCTGGTCCCACACAGCTATCCTGAAAAACCCGGCAAGCCCTCCTTTGAGGCTACCACAAGAATGGGGTATCTACTTACAACCCTAGCAGGGGACATAGCATACTCTAGGCAAGAGTTCGGGGAGGCCGCTACTTAAAAACCCTAGGAAGGGGAGCAGTCCCTGAGCTAGCACATAGATATCCTCATGCACCTAGGAAGGCTACCAGAAGGGGACCAAATGAGACTACCCAGAAAACAAAGAGTGGGCTGTCTACTTGCAACCCTAGCAGGGGAGACAGCACTGTTTAGGTAGGGCTCAAGGAGACCACTACTTAAAACACTAAGAAGGGGAGCAATCACCGAGCTATCAGCTGCTGGTCCTACACAGCTAGCCTGAAAATCCCGGTAAGCCCTCCTATGAGGCTGCCCAGATCACAAGAGTGGGCTATCTACTTACAACCCTAGTAGGGGAGATGGCACTATCTAGGCGAGGGCTCGGGGAGACCGCTACTTAAGACCCTAGGAAGGGGAGCAGTCACTGAGCTAGCACCTAGATGTCCTCAAATAGCTATGTGTGCAGTAAGGGCTACCAGAAGTGGAACTGACTGAAACTACTCAGACCACAGAGAGTGGGCTGTCTACTCACGACACAAGAAGGGAGACAGCACTGTCTAGGTAAAGGCTCAAGGAGACCGCTACTTAAAAACCCTAGGCAGGGGAGCAATCACAGAGCTAGTACATGGCTATCCTCAGATAGGTAGGCTCTAGGAAAAGGGAACCACTGCAACTGCCAAGACCACCAGTAGTGGGCTGTCCAATAATAAACCCTACAAGGGTAGACGGAACTATCTAGGCAAGGCCCAAGGAGACCGCTACTTAACAACGCTAATGCAGGGGAGCAATCGCCGAGCTTGCACATAGCTATCCTCAGATAGCTACGCTTCCAGGAAAGGGCAAGTTAACATGCACAGCTAACCTCAGAAAGCCCGTCTTGCCATGCAATGGCTGAAACATAACCACCCTTAGGTGACTATATTAAGGAGGTCCCCAATCCGTGTCAGTCCCACAGTAGACTAGCGAGCTCACCGACATATTGACCAGGGGCTCACAATAGGAAGATCCAGACCATAGTAATGGTTCGCTAAGAAGCGAACACATAAAACCCATTAGTCCAGATCAAAGCCTGATGCAAGCAACGGCCATAACACTAGGTGGCTGGACACAGCTATCCTCAAATAGCCTTCCCTTCAGATAAGGCTGAAGTTTGGCCAGGCCATGAAATGGGCCATCTACTTAACACCCAAACAGGGGAGACAGCACAGTCTAGACAAGGGCTCAAGGAGTCCTCTACTTAAATACCCCACAAGGGGGGGCAGTCTCCAAGCTGGAACACAGCTATCTTCAGACAGCAGATTCCAAACAAGACTTCAGAGCTTTCCTGAGAAAGCTTGTGCCAAAGGGGAACCAAACCCCAATGTGAGGATGCTGTTCGTGGATTATAGTTCGGCATTTAACACCATAGTGCCTGCCACACTGGTTGCGAAGCTCCAGACTCTGGGACTGAACAGATCTCTGTGCAGCTGGATCCTAGACTTCCTGACAGGCAGAAGTCAGGTGGTCAGAATGGGCAACAACACCTCATCTCCCCTGATCCTCAACACTGGTGCTCCGCAGGGCTGCGTCCTCAGCCCACTCCTGTACTCCCTGTACACACACGACTGTACAGCAACACACAGCTCCAAACGTCATCGTCAAATTTGCCGACGACACAACGGTGATAGGCCTGATCACCGACAACGATGAGACGGCCTACAGAGAGGAGGTGAGTACCCTGACTAAATGGTGCCAGGAGAACCACCTCTCACTCAACATCGACAAGACCAAGCAGCTGGTGGTGGATTACAGGAGACAGAGCAGAGAACACACACCCATCACCATCGACAAGACACCTGTGGAGCGGGTGAGCAGCTTTAAGTTCCTCGGCGTTCACATCACCGAGGATCTCACATGGTCTGCTCACACAGATGCAGTGCTGAAGAAGGCACATCAGCGCCTCTTCTTCCTGAGACGGCTGAGGAAGTTTGGAATGAGCCCCAGCATCCTCAGATCATTCTACTCCTGCACTGTGGAGAGCATCCTGACCGGCTGCATCACCGCCTGGTTTGGAAACAGCACCGCTGGCAACCGCAGGGCTCTGCAAAGGGTCGTGCGAACTGCCCGCCACATTGTTGGAGGTGAGCTTCCCGCCCTCCAGGACATCTACACCAGGCGGTGTATAAGGAAAGCCAGGAGGATTATCAAAGACTCCAGCCACCCGTCCCACAGTCTGCTCTCTCTGCTGCCCTCAGGAAGACGTCTCCGCAGCATCCGATCCCGTACTAGCCGACTGAGGGACAGCTTTTTCCCTCAGGCTATCAGGCTAATGAACAGTCAGAAATAACTCACCCTACATCATACTCCCACTCACACAACATGCCATGCACTGCACTTTAACACAGTTCTACCGGACTACACGCACACACTGCACTAACACATCTGCTATCACTGGACACCACACAAAGCACATCCACGACATTGCACATGCATAATCTGTTGCACCTAGCACAACTATCTGTTGCACAACCAATCTACTGTAAATTTATAATCTGTTGCACCTTCACATATTACTATGCATAGATGTGTACAAAATGCAGACGTGTACATAATGTGTATAATGTGTATTGGTAACTAAGTATGTCTTTATAGTACACTGTGTGTACTGAGTATATGTATGTGCTTTTTGCACATTGTCTTCTGTACAGTCTGTAAATATGTACTGTCCATATGTAAATTGTTGTATTTTGTTTTGTTTTTTTGCACTGTCTGGAGCACGCTCATAAGAATTTCACTCACCAAGGCACTTGTGATGTGACAATAAAAGTGATTTGATTTTGATTTGATTTGAAACCATAGCTGTCTTCAGACTGTTATATTCCAAAGCAAAACAGCATGAGCTGGAGCCTAATAATCCGCAGATGGCTATACTCTGAGCAGAGACTGTTCACTTATCACCTGGCTAAACACAGGAAGGAACATTCCCCGTAACCCCTCTAGACTACTGAAGCACCCTGGGAGAGAAAGCTAACAGCTTCACTCCACAAAACATTCCATATATCCATGCCCAGCGAGGCTCTCCACACAAAATAACATGAATAATAGAGAGCCACGGCTGAGCTGAATATAGCTCCGCCCGCGATCTCGCACGCCCTACTAAAAATTACTAGGTGCTCACACTTCGTCTTTTATAGCAACGCAAGCAATATCCGTGGCATCAGGTAAACCGATAGTAAAGGGTATGTTGACACCGCAGATCAAAGTAATCGCCGCAAACTGAGATAAACCGACACAATCCCTCGGGAATAAGCCATGAATAGGATAAATGCGAGCCGAGTGCGTGATACCATCGAGTATCGAAAACCGACTTGTCGTTTTGCCTAAGGGGTTAATCTCATCATCGAGTTCGAAAAATAGGCACCGACCGAATTTCCTCGCGAGTATCCTTGCGTTTTGCCTAGGTGTGTTAATCTCATCAACCTCGACTATAAGCTCGCAGATTGATGTGGCGCAGATTGATCAGTGTTTGACTCCACGAGAGCTATAAGCGTCTGCTCTCTATATGGCTTGCTTTTGTTTACTACACACAAACTGAAGCGCGTGACGCTCGTGGTGACTTCAATGTCTGCCGTCTCACTAAATGAGGACATACATGAACAACATCTCAAGAACTGCTTTGAGAGTCACTTCATGAGCATTTTACCATTTGATTTGAGTAAAACTAGCGTCATATCATATACACACAGAACTGTAAAGGTATTCACGACAACCCGTCAAAATAAAAGTTCAGTTAAACTTGGAAGACATTGCGGCAGAAATATATTAATATTGTTCAGCAGAATGTACATACTGCTACTGCTAGGCTACGATTAAAATTATTAAAACTTATTATTTTAAGAAATGATCACACAACATTTCTTTCATGTTTTAATTTTAATAGTAAACCCCCTTTGTTTGCCAAAATAAATAAATAAAGTTTGTTTTTCAAAATAAATAAATAAAGTTTGTTTTTCAATAATTTGAAAACCAGATACACAACACAGAATTTCTGAGAAAAAAAAAAATGTCATAAGTCTATTTTAAGAATAAATTTGAATAAACTAAGCTGTTTTTATGCTTTCAAATAATTAAACATACTACAACACATCATTTAATAATAAAACATATGGTGAAAGAGAATAAAACACCCACTTATGAAAGTGGATAAAGAAATTTCTTGAAGTCTTTAACAACCTAGAATAAATGAATAGAAATGATGATTCTGTCTGAGCTATGCGTTTTAAAACAAACACGCACTAGTGTAAAGTTAGCCAAACAGATGTGTAAACTGAAAACTATTTGAACTTTATTAAAAATATTTGTACTGATTTATTGTGTTGGATATATTTTTTTCCTTTGTGCAGTGGGTCAGGAGATGAGGCTTTGAGTATGTATAAATTCAACAAGCTGAAAAAATAAAACCACAGTTTTTGAGATAATGTAATCTTGTTAAAACTGATTTCATAAAATTGGTATCGAAAAAAGTATCGTTCAGGAACCGGTACCGAACTCAAGGTATCGGTATCAAAAATTTTGAACGATACCCAGCCCTACTCATCACAAAGAGTGCGCGATCACCGAGACAAAGACGAAAAGGTTAGAATATGTCCTCAAGTGTTAGAATAGCAGCACAGAGGCACACATTCCTCAAATCGCTGCTCGACTCACCAGGATGATGTTTCACACACATTCAACAGGCAGACGGCTCAGAAGACAACAAAAGTTGTTGACGTATTCGGCAGGTGCCCTTTTATACTTTCGGGTACCTGCCTATGATGTCACGGGCCACGTGGACCAATAGGATTGGAGTTTTACACATTCTTCAGGTACCGGTCACACAGACAGCGTTTCCAAAAGTGTCCACGAGGATGCAGCGTTAAGTTCCCTAGAAGGGGAACTTACATTTCCCTATGCCTAATGGAATTGAATACTACACTAAACATGCAAGGTCACATTTGCAAAACATCTGGTGAGATTTCATGGGCAAAACAGGTCCATTGTCAATAGTGCAGCAATATATAAAGCACAGCTCAGTTTCAGACTAAGTAGCTTTTTGTTGTTAAACAGTGTATTCGTCTGCCAACTTGAACACTTACAAAATCTGCGTTGTCTGAATTTTGCCAAGCAACGGTACATGTATCGCTCTTTTATTCTCCATGCCACTGCTCCTGTTATCAGACAGGTTTCTTAGTATGTCTTCCTCAACCAGACAGAGATTGACAGAGCTAGTGTAAACAGCCTTTGCCAACAAGATTAAGATTATTTGCACTCAGTGTAAATAGACACTCTTAAATAGATCACTTGTCATAAAAGTAGCAAAAGTCCTATCAACCTGTTACAGTATTGTTTGCTTTTAATGTTTTTTGAGGGCCTTTAGGTCAAACATTAGGTTTTAAACATTGTGCATTTTGTTTCAGGGGGATCATTCTTATTGGAAATAATAGCTATGGGCTGGAACCCATCTTGCACTCCAAAGCCAATGAACACATCCTCTTCTTGTTGAAGGACAGTCAATCAGAACCATTTGTATGTGGACTGGCCAATGAGACGTCTTCCAGCGAGGACCACTCTCATTATGATGACATGTCCATGTTTATACGGGTTGGAAAATATGTCTTGTAATATCAATATTTTTATGTTGTACAAACGCATTTGACATTTAATTTAATTTACTGAATCTGTAGAAAAAACGGAACCTACCTCAGACCAAATATGTGGAGTTGGTGTTAGTAGTGGACCACCAAAGGGTGAGTTTTAGCCATTAGAAGTCTGTGTTTTTGGAATTAGCTTTTCATCTTTGACATTGTGCAGTTCTGACAGGTGTGTTTATCTGTTCTCAGTTCGTCTTCAAGAACAGCGATACAACTGCCGTGCGTAACGAGATGGTCCAGTTGGCTAACTTGCTGGATACGGTAAGAATTTTAGGTACAGATAAGGTTATTGTTAGGAGAACCCCCGATCCTAACCTCAATCAATAATGTGTTAAGACTGCCGTAATCTATGCCAGGGCCGTTCTTATTTTGACTGATGTTTATAGACTGATGTAATTAAATATTTTTGGCTATTTTTGTGTTCACCCCAGTACTACAAACAGCTGAATATCCGGATAGCACTGATTGGCTTGAAGATTTTTGAGAAGGAAACCCCCTTCAGTGTAGATGGCAACCCTGGGGAAGTGTTGGGCAGGTTTGTGCAGTGGAGAAAGACAGAACTATTACCTAAACTTAGGCATGACGTGGGACAGCTTATTGTGTAAGTACTCCATCATATCCTGTAGCTTTGTTTTTTTTCAATAAATAGTTCAATAAAATATTTGTTCACTCTTGAGCAACAATTGTTTCCTGTAGATCTACCAATAGTCAAAGAAAAAAGGAAATCCCACTCCAAACTCACTCCATTGGTTGGCCCAGTGTGGTCATGTCCGGCCCAGTTAGCTCATAGCACTATTTTGTCATTGAGGGCCAGATTTAACTCAACTCAGTTTTTTTTTCTAGAGCGCTTTCAGAAACCACAGTAAGTGCCAAAGTACTGATGAAAGTAATAAATGTAATCAAATAAATGCAGCCAAAAATACATATAGTATAACAAAAATACATTCAAATGTACCATCCGTTTTCCTTTTAGGCGGCAAAATTTACTATGGTTTGTGGTAGTCAGTTTACATTGTGCTATTATGTCACATCCCCAAAAGCATGTCTTGATACATTATGCGGTTGACATGGCTGGGATAGTTGCTGATTTGTGCTTCTTGGTAGACTGTGTTAGTCATTGTGTTGGACATGATTTTAGTGCATCTGTCTTCCAATCCCATCTATGCTTTTATGGGATTGTGGTCTCTTGCTAATTTACCTTGTTTAGTAAATCTGGGTCTTAGTCTTTAGTTAGTTTGTTTCTGATTCCCTGATTGATTTCACTTAACAAATGTATTGATCCAGCAGCTCAACTTTTAGGCTTGTCACAATTCCCACACTTGCGGTCTTGGCTACTTGAGGGCGTTTATGCAAAAAGGAAGAAAGTGTGCAAGACTGTCCCAGGTTGGGAAAATCCAAACCTCAGTGCTCTTAATGAACACTAAATCCACACTGTGTATAATATGGTATTCTGGGCTAAGAATATCCCAGGCATTGCATCATGTTTAGGAACTCAGGTTCCTCAATTTCAAGAAAACCTTTTAGTTTAAGTTAAATTAATTAGATATTACATAACATATAATTTGGAAGCAAAACACCTTGTAGTGGTAAAGAGATGAGTATGCGTACTATCTTTTTTTTTGTAAAACACTTGCAACTGCTTATTTATCACTTAATGAGTACCAGAAGTTTATTTGTGCAAAGTAATGATTGAAAACCTGGAAAAACTTTACTTGTAAATGTGTCCCTTTGGGTAATTGAAAGTTCTACACACTTGCGGACCTTACATTCACTTCAACACTAGGAAACACAGGAAAAACATCATCCAAGTAGACAAGTGGTCAATGACAAAGATTGAAATTATGGTATTGTATTGGGACAAGCCCTATGTGAATATGCACGCTGCCCTACTATAAAACAGTAAATGAAAACAGTAGTATGTCTGAATTGATAGTAAGTATTCATTAAGTAGGCGAAAAGTACAGAAGTGACTTATTACTTGCAGTGAGGTTCTGCATTGCTCATCATGAAGCCACAGAAGAGGTTTTGTAAATGCCAGTGTAGCAACCCAACTGATGCTGCTAGATTGCATGACAACATGCTGAATATTGTAAGTCCAGATTACATTCATATTGCACACATTCATACTATAATAGAACATACTTGTGTAACTTACAAAGTAAGTACTTCAGTAATGCAAAATAAGTACTTATTTAGAGTATATGATTTTGGATGAAGCCAGGCTGAGAATGATCAGGGAAGAGGTAACAGGAAATAGACAACATTGTGGGTACTGTTATTGTTTTAGTTGTAGTGTGGTTCTGTTCTTTTAGGATTATAATTATTTTATGTATCTTTATCCTCAGTTATCTGCTTGATGTAATGGGCCTTTAGCAAAAATCCTCACTTTCTGAAATCTCCAAAGTACATTTGCAGTTTGAGAATGTAGTCCTTCCCATTTCATTTATTTTGTTTTTGTCTGCAGAGATGACACCAAATGTTATTGATATCAGACCTGTGTATCTTCTGATTAACATTATCTGTGTCTCTGTTTCTTAAAGAGGCCGTTCAGGAGCGTACCCTGGAGGTGTGCTCGGCATGGCCTTCGTAGGGAGCGTGTGCTCTGCCAACACCGGTGGAGGAATCAATGTGGTTAGAACATTTTTAATGCATCAGTCATTTTGACTATAATACTAATGAAACTTAACTATATTAGAATGCTCTTAAGCCTTCAGAGCTGATTGTTTTCGGAAAGAAGTAATCTAAAACCTGAAGGATTTATTGATTGAAAGACGTGTTTGTGAACTGGTTGCCTGAAGGAAGACTAGCAAAAATTCATAATGTTAATATGTGACCAATGCAATTGTTTTAAATGTCTGTGCTGCTGCACACCTGCTGCAAATACTTTTAGATGCATATAAAAGATGCAAAAAATTAATTCTAATGTCATGTTATTGTTTTATTTTCGCTGTTATAATCATCCCAGTTTAGTAACAACAATCTGCAGTCGTTCTCTACGGTGATTGCTCACGAGCTGGGCCATAACCTGGGCATGAGTCATGACATCACTGGCTGTAACTGTGGGAGCTGCATCATGGCACCCACTGCCGGGTCAGTAGCTACTGTTGTTTCATAAACTCTTCATTAGTGCAACTACTGTAAACATTATTTAAAACATAATTTAACATGAAAAAAACACCTGGACATTCTGTCATCATTTGCTTACCCTCACGTTGTCCCAAGCCTGTATGATTTGTTTATTTATTTAGAATGGCATGTTGACTGAACGGTATTGTTTACTGAATTGTTTTATTTTATTTTAAGTTAATAGTTAATAGAAAATAGAATGTGTGTTCCTGTGGCTCAGTGGTAGAGCATTGCGTTAGCAGTGCAAAAGGTCGTGGGTTCGATTCCCAGGGAACACACTGACAAAAAAAAATGTATAACCTGAATGCACTGTAAGTCGTTTTGGATCAAAGTTCCTGCTAAATGCATCAATGTAAATGTAGAATAGTTAAAAGTTATATGTTGTATTTAAGTTTTTATTTTTTTTACTTGTTAAACTATTACATTTGTTAAAAGGCATTATAAATCAAATACTATTGGCCATCCTTAATATGCAAAATATTTTTCTGATGTAAAACTGAATTTTTTTTATATGCATTTTACTTTTTATTGATTTGATGTTGTTTTCCCAAATAATAATCAATAATAACAAAAAATAAAACAAATGGCATATTTAAAAATATATATATTAAATAATTTAATATATTAAATACATGTAACATATTTATTATATTTAATATAATATATTATATGCAATTTAATTATATATTATATGCAATTATATATTAATATTTAGTAATTGCATATATAATAATATAATAATATAAAGAAAAGAGTGGTTAAAATTGTGTTAAAAGTAAAGACTTAAAATGCAAATCATGTAAATAAAGTTTTGATGTGATGGTGATAGCGCAACATTAAATATATATATAACTTTTTTTGTGACTTACAGTACTAATTACACATTTCTGGTCTTATTGTACTCAATTCATCCAAGGTCATTGTTTAAAAAATATTTTGCCTTCGTAATCGCTCATCAAAATTTAGGTAACACTTTGGTTTAGGGACCAATTCTTACTATTTCTCTGCTTATTAGCATGCATATTTCTAGCATTTTGGCTGTGTATTAGTACTTAAAATAACATATTAATGCCTTATACTGCATGACCATATTTTAGATCCCTTATTCCTACCCCATACGTGACAACTTCCTTACTATTAATAAGCAGCAAATTAGGAGTTTATTGAGGCAAAAGTCATAGTAATAGTAATAACAGGTCCCTAACTAACAAAAGTGTGACCAAAATTTGTTTTCAACAAAAACCCTTTCCAGCTGGCCTCGTTAAAAAAAATTTTTTTTTGGTTGAATATCCTGTTGGACTCAGAAATACATATGATTATGAAAGTAAAATGGGTGTAGAGCATTTCATGTTGACCTCAATTAGAGAAAACAGGAGGCTTGTATGAAAACCTTCCTGCTCGGCCTTGATGTTGTGTTTGGGTGTAAATGCAGAGGAGCGACTAAATTCAGTGACTGCAGTGAGAAAAACTTTGAGAGCTTGATTCAGAGAGGTGGAGGGGCGTGTTTGAGGAACCCACCATCTCAAGACGACATCATCTCAGTGGCCAGGTGTGGGAATGGCATTCTAGAGAGTGAAGAGGAGTGCGATTGTGGCACACCGCTGGTATGTTTCAAAATTCAAGACATTTTAACTTCCTGTTTAACAGTACACAGTCAAAGCTTGAGTCTCAATAGAAGCATTTCATTTAAACTCATTTAAAATTGTACAAACTCCATTTTACTGTTTTTTTTTTCATAGAATATTGTTAGTTGCAATGACTTATATTTCCAATGTTTTTTTTTCCAGTACGAGATTATAAAGTCTTTTATGTCTGTTTTTAGTGCTCAACACAACCATGCATACGCCTATTGCATGTGTTAAAGTCTCAGTCATCACCCATTAATTACTTTAGTTAACCTAAAACCCAAATGGTTGTTATTTAATATCTACTTGTGCATATTATTAAAAAAAAGTATTTTCATAATAATCAAAATGTAATTATTTGCTCCACTTGGACATATTCAATTCTGATGAATATAATGATCCTGCAGGAAATACACAAGTTAAATGTGTTATGTTTTCTTCATCTGACCTAGCTAGTTGTCCTGTTTATTCAACTTTTTAATGTTTTGGGATCATTTAAAACCTAAAGGAAAGACAAAGACACCATTAAATCCTTAAAAAATATAAAAAACTGAAATATATTTACTGTATTGCAATCCAGAGCTTTTCAGTATTGTTGTACTGAATGCGGTGTTGCTTTTGTTCTGCAGGAGTGCAACAATAAGTGTTGTGATGCCGCTACATGCACCCTCACTAAGGGCTCGGCTTGTGCCACAGGAAGCTGCTGTGCAAACTGTCAGGTCAGACTCATCTTCATCACACACATATTCACATTGATCTAGCTATTTAAATGAAAATATACAAAGTATTCTACTGTTTTCTATCATGAAAATTATAATTACTACAGACTAAGCCAAACTTTAAAGGGATAGTTCACCCAAAAATGAAAATCACCCTCTGGCCATCCAAGATGTAGATGTTTCTTAATCAGAACAGATTTGGAGAAATGTAGCATTACATCACTTGCTCACCAATGGATCCTCTGCAGTGAATGTGTCAGAATGAGAATCCAAACAGCTGATAAAAACATCACAATAATCCACAAGTAATCCACACAACTCCAGTCCATCAGTTAACAATTTGAGCCCTATCATACATCCGGTGCCAGGCGCGGCGCAAGTGTTTTTGCTAGTTTCAGCCTGACGCAGTTCTCATTTTCACGTCCTGCGCTGCGTTGTTTAAATAGCAAATGCATTTGCGCCCATTTGTGTGCCCATGTGTGTGATGGTCTAAAAAAGAGGTGTGTTCAGGTGCATTGTTGGCGCGTTGCTATTTTGAGGAACTGAAAATAGACTGCGCCATAGACCAACTCAAACCTAGTCTAAAGTAATGGCTCAATATATATATTTTTTTTGTTATTTAAAGAGCGCGTCAGTAGAAAATGCGCCTCTGGGCGGGTTCATTCACTTTGCTTATTACAAACAGGGACGCGCAGCATCACACAAACATGCCAAATATAAAAAAATAAAGGATTACAGTGTAAAATAATATTATTGTGTAGGGTACATGAATATAAAAATGTCATGTCATAATGAGCAGATCCGTTTGCTCTCTGGAGACACGTTCAGTCTGTGCGCCTTAAAATTCTGCCGTTAAAATACAGAATCCGCCATGACGCGAGCGCAACTCGGTCTTAAAGGAAATGGGAGATGAGACTCTGTTTGGTTTATTGCACGTTATGCCCATAAACACCCATTACTCATTAAGAGAACAACCCGTTTAGACCATGCGTCCGGGTGCACCGACCGTTTTCCCGTCGTTAAACTAGCAAAAGTGGATTCGACACGCCCTGAGTGCACTTGCGCCTTGCGCTTTAGACCATGCTCTTAGATCGTTAAAATAGGGCCCTTTAACTTTACACCGTTGCTTCTGGTCATATAATGTCATAAAGTCATATAATGCTTCCCCTGTTGTCCTCTCACATTAAAATCTGCCAACATATTTGTTTAGAACCGTTTAAAACTGTGTCCTTATTTAAACAGTGCTTGATCTGTATATATTTCTAATCAATCCTAACAACCTACGTACTTTGCCTATGTCTACTAATACATTACTTTCTTTTTCTATTGGTCTCTGGAATTGTCAGTCTGCTGTCAACAAAGCTGATTTCATTACTTCCATTACTAGTCATTCAAGGCTAAACCTCATGGCCCTGACAGAGACCTGGATCAAACCAGAGGACAATGCTACACCTGCAGCACTCTCCAATAATTTCTCCTTTTCCCACACCCCCCGTTTGACTGGAAGAGGTGGAGGTACTGGTCTGCTCATCTCTAATAATTGGAAATTCACTCCTTTATCATCTCTGAGTATAAACAGCTCCTTTGAATCACATTCGGTTACTATTACCTACCCTCTAAAAATCAATTTTGTAGTTGTTTATCGTCCTCCAGGACCACTAGTTAACTTTGTGGAAGAATTAGATTTGTTGCTCTCAACCTTTCCTGAGGATGGTACACCCTTAGTTATACTTGGAGACTTTAACATCCACCTAGATAAACCTCAGGCTGCAGACTTCCACACTCTACTTGCCTCTTTTGATCTCAAGAGAGTGTTAACTACGGCTACTCACAAATCAGGCAACCAACTGGACCTTATTTACACACGACACTGCTCCACTGATCATGTGCTGGTTACTCCACTGCACACCTCGGACCACTTCTTCCTCACTCTTAACCTCAACATGATTCCTGACACATCAAATACCCCTCCACATGTCACTTTTCGACGTAACTTACGCTCGCTCTCACCCTCCCGGCTATCTGCTATGGTTTCATCTTCGCTTCCTCCCCTTAAACAGTTATCATATCTTGATGCTAATAGTGCTACTGACACTTTCTGTTCCACTCTGATGTCTTGTTTTGATACTTTCTGCCCCTTAACTTCCAGGCCAGCACGTACCACTCCTTCTGCCCCTTGGCTATCTGTCGTTCTCCGCGAACATCGTTCTAAACTCAGGGCTGCAGAAAGGGTATGGCGCAAATCACAAAATCCTACTGACCTTAATTTTTATCGATCACTCCTCTCTGACTTCTCTGCTAATGTCTCCACTGCTAAAAGGACATACTATCATGACAAAATTAACAATTCACCTAATTCTCGCATGCTCTTTAAAACATTTTCCTCCCTCCTTTGTCCTCCTCCTCCCCCTCCTTCATCAACTCTAACAGCTGACGACTTTGGCACATTCTTCATTAATAAAATTACAAACCTCACTGCACAATTTTCAACACCACAATCTGTCAAACACATCTTACCAGCAAACATAAACTCGTTCACATACTTCTCTCCACTCTCTGAGGCAGAAGTCTCTAAACTCATCCTTTCCAGTCATCCTACTACTTGTCCGCTTGATCCTATTCCATCTCATCTCCTTCAAGCTATTTCTCCTGCAGTTGTTCCTGCACTCACTCACATCGTTAACACATCCCTTCACACTGGAATTTTTCCCTCAGCATTTAAACAGGCTCGTATAACCCCACTTCTTAAGAAACCCACTCTTAACCCAACTCTTTTAGGGAACTATAGACCGGTTTCCCTTCTACCTTTCATTGCAAAAACACTTGAACGAGTTGTGTTCAACCAAGTCACTGCCTTTCTCACACAGAACAACCTCCTGGACAGTAACCAATCTGGCTTCAGAAGTGGACATTCCACCGAAACTGCCTTGCTCTCAGTTGTTGAAGATCTAAGACTTGCAAGAACGGCTTCCAAGTCTTCATTACTTATATTGCTGGATCTGTCTGCTGCTTTTGATACGGTCAACCACCAGATCCTCCTGTCAACCCTATTGAGAAAGGGCATCTCAGGAACCGCACTCCAGTGGTTTGACTCTTACCTCTCAGATAGGTCCTTCAAAGTATCTTGGAGAGGTGAGGTATCCAAGTCGCAACATCTAGCTACAGGGGTGCCACAGGGCTCAGTTCTTGGATCACTTCTCTTTTCTGTCTACATGGCTTCACTAGGTTCTGTCATTCATAAACATGGCTTTTCATATCACTGCTATGCTGATGACACTCAACTCTACCTCTCATTCCATCCTGATGATCTGACGATAGCTGCTCGCATCTCAGCATGTCTAGCGGACATTTCTAGCTGGATGAAGGACCATCACCTTCAACTAAACCTAGCTAAGACAGAACTGCTTGTGGTTTCAGCAAACCCATCGTTTCATCACAATTTCACCTTCCAATTAGGCTCATCAACCATAGCTCCTTCAAAAACAGCCAGAAACCTTGGAGTTGTGATTGATGATAAGCTGAATTTCACAGACCACATTACTAAAACTGCTCGGTCCTGTAGATTTGCATTATATAATATTAAGAAGATCAGGCCCTTTCTCTCAGAACATGCAACACAACTCCTTGTTCAGGCTCTTGTTCTGTCCAGACTTGACTATTGCAATGCTCTCTTGGCAGGTCTTCCAGCCAGTTCCATCAAACCTCTACAATTAATCCAAAACGCTGCTGCAAGATTAATCTTTAATGAGCCGAAAAGAACGCACGTCACACCTCTGTTCATCAATTTGCACTGGCTACCAATAGCTGCTCGCATTAAATTCAAGGCATTAATGTTTGCCTACAGAACCACATCTGGCTCTGCACCTCTTTACCTAAATTCATTACTTCAGACTTATGTGCCCTCTAGAAGCTTGCGTTCTGCAAGTGAACGACGCATTACTGTACCATCCCAAAGAGGCACAAAATCCCTTTCACAGACTTTTTCATTTACTGTTCCCATCTGGTGGAATGACCTCCCTAACTCAATCCGAGCAGCTGAATCCTTACCCATCTTCAAGAAACGGCTAAAAACACATCTCTTCCATCTTTATTTGACCCTCTAACTCTAGCACTCTCTATTCTAAATTTATTTTATCTAATCTGTCTTTTTTATAAAAAAAACAAACATTTGACCCTCTATCAATTGCATATTTATTCTCTAACTGCTAGCTTTTCTTGTAAAACTAACACTAAGTTTTCTATTTTTTACATACTAGTTTTAAAAAAAAAAAAAAAAAAAAAAAAATCCTTCCTACGTGTACTGCGTTAGGCTAACCAGGACTTGTAATAGCACTTGCATGTTGTTGCTCTTTTGTTGGTTTTGATTGCTTCTATAATGTCCTCATTTGTAAGTCGCTTTGGATAAAAGCGTCTGCTAAATGACTAAATAAATAAATAATAAAAAATATTTCTCTCCTGATTCACACCAGACAGCTTTTTTCACTGGAAGGAAGCAATATTATGCATAGAGGATTTGTATTTTAGCCAGAATTAATTGTTTTCGAGTTAAAAATAACTGATGAATTTATTACAAACGCACAGGTTTTTGCTTCACAATATGTTAATTGATGGACTGGAGTCATGTAGATTACTTGTTGATTATTGTGATGTTTTTTTCAGCAGTTTGAACTCTCATTCTGACGGCACCCATTCACTGCAGGGAACCCTTTGTTGAACAATTGTTGTAATACTAAATTTCTCCAAATGTGTTTGTGAAGTAACAAACTCCTCTAAATCTCAATTTTTAGGGGAAATATTTATTTAACCCTGAATGGAGAAAAAAACTTTATTTGGCCTCTATTATTTTCCTTGCACTGCAAAAAATATTTACTTATTGTCCAGTATAAACATCTTGGCATTCTTAAATAAGGGACATTAATCTAAGAAGCAAAACTGGATTAATATTGTTATATGTGTAAATGACCAATGAACAAAACTTTAATGAGGTTTATCCTTAAAAAAAGTGAAATAAGATCTTTATAACAGTGTAACATTGGTTTATTGTGAGCAGTTAAATGTGGCCGGCACACCCTGCAGACCATCCATCAACTCATGTGATCTGCCAGAGTACTGCGGTGGAGCATCTCCATTCTGTCCGGCAGACTTCTACATGATAGATGGCCTCCCGTGTGCAAATAATGCAGCCTTCTGCTTTGAGGGCCGTTGCCAGACATTTGACTACCAGTGCAAACAGCTTTTTGGCTCAGGTACTTCTCATTGTTCAAATTTTTTATCTCTTTATACTGGGTGATCATATGTCACTTTCTGTCTGTTAGAAAGAGGTCAACCTTTAAATGACATGCTGTGGTTTCAAATTTTATACAAAGCTTGTTTTGTATGTTTGAATTAATGTTAATTTTTTTTTCTCTGTATCTCTGGCTTTTCAGAGGCAACTAAAGCAGATGATAAGTGCTTTAGTAATGTTAATACTCTTGGCAATGTGTTTGGGAACTGTGGGTACTCTGGGTCTAATCCGAAACCTTGTGAAGTCCAGTGAGTACCTCATTTCATTTTCATCAGTCAAAGCATGCATGTTTTACATTATAAAAAAATATCAGTAGGTGTTGGTGACAATAACCTTGTGGGCAACACACCGACATATAGCGGTATTGTGCTATGGGCGTCCCGAGTTCAAATCCTGGCTCCCCCTATCTATCTCCCACTTCACTTCCTATCAGCTCTGATCTGTCCTATGCTTATAAAGCAATTCAAAAATAAAAAAATCAGTTGGGTGGTTGATTCAATGCTAACCAATAATAAAACAATTGAGAAAAAATCTGAAAAAAGGATGTTGAAACATTAGTTCAACTTAATTATACTACAGCTGGTTGCATTTATCAGTATTTTGCCATAAAGAAAAAAAATACATATGTATATACGTTTTCAAATAATTTCCACAATATTTTGAATTTAATATTTTGCTTTAAATACATTGCATATTGTATATCATAATTTTATTGACCAAAGACCAAAATAAATTTTAGCTACTGTGATGAAACAATATATTACAAATATTTTCAGAAAACATTTATTATTATGTATATTTTGACACATTATTGTATTCCAAATATGTATTATTATAATTTTTTTTATTTAGAATTTTTGTTTAGCTTTTTATTAGGATAGGACAGTGTGTAGACAGGAAGCGTAGAGAGAGAGAGATGGGGGGGGGGGGATGAGATGGGAGTCGAACTTGGGACACCCAAAGCACAACGCTCTAGCATATATTTACATTTATGCATTTAGCAGACGCGACTTACAGAGCATTCAGGCTATACATTTTTTTGTCAGTGTGTTCCCTGGGAATCGAACCCACAACCTTTGCACTGCTAACACAATGCTCTAACCACTGAGCCACAGGAATATATGTCAGTGCACTGCCCATAAGGCTATTGGCGCCGAATGTTAAACAGGGGAAACGTGGCTTGCAACATGTTCTTGTAAAATAACACTTTTTTTGTTCAACTAAAGAGCTGAGTGAATTTATACTTTCTGTATTTACAGAAATGCTATGTGTGGAAAAGTCCAGTGTGTATTTGACAGCAACCACCCACCTGCAGGAGCGACGGTGAGCGTAGTAAAAATAGAGGGAAACACAATCACCTGCATGAATGCTGACTTCAGCATGGGCCCGGATGTGCCCGATCCAGCCTATGTCAAAACTGGCTCAGTCTGCGCTCCTGGAAAGGTTAGAATGGAGAAAACAAGACATTCATTTTGTAGGCTTATTGTGTCGCCTTAAAGTTTTGACGTCTTACCTGTTTTGGAACATTTCAGACATATTTGAATCATAAATTACTAAGTGTGTAACAGTACACAAACATGATGGTTTGGTACGTACCTCGGTTTTGACATTACAGTTCGGTATGTTTTGGTTCAGCAGGAGGACAAGTACTAAACATAACTAGCTTTTTTTATTTAACAGTGGTTTACTAAACAAATTGCTCTTTCTTTAAATAAATTCAAT
Organism: Ptychobarbus kaznakovi; assembly: GCA_027422405.1. Taxonomy (NCBI): domain Eukaryota; kingdom Metazoa; phylum Chordata; class Actinopteri; order Cypriniformes; family Cyprinidae; genus Ptychobarbus; species Ptychobarbus kaznakovi. The sequence continues at coordinate 6,637,501 of CM049808.1, read as the reverse complement.
TATAATTACAATTTTTCTTAGAGATAAAAATCTACCTTAGCTTTTGCTCTAAACTATAGGGAGCCCTTTTACATTACTATAATGCTACAATTAACAACAGAGCTCAAACATAAATTCAATTCTTATTTATTTTAAAACAAAAAAAAAAATGATGCAAACATGTAAATTATTTTAAATTCTAAATTCAATTTTATTTATTTAAACATTCATTAAATATTTAAGACATCACTAACAGGTAAAGTAAACATAATGAAGTATAGTCTAATATTTTGCAAAATCCTCTTCACTAGACTTCATTTCTCTAGCACGAATTTCTCAAAACGAGCATTTCTCAAATAACTAGCATTTCTCTAACTGTAGACTGTAGACACTGATGACTTGCCTGAATTAAATTAAATGCTACATAACATTTTGTTTACAAGCTGTTTTAATGATGTCTTTCTGTGGTTGAAACACTGTTATTATGTGAGGGGTGAGATTTGTATTCATGTGTATTTCACATTAAAACTAGTAATAAAGAAGAATCACGCTCGTTAGAACTGAGGCATTAAGGTCTTTGCACACGGAGTCCAAAATTTTCACGTTAAAAAGTATATATGACCTCACATTTTGTCAATCACATTTACACACTGCTTCCAAAAAATGTGTCTGTCATATAAAAATTCTGATCAGGTTCAATTTTCTATGTTTTTGCATCTGTTACAAGCATTTTGATAGGAAAGGAATATGAAAAGAAAAAAAAAAAACATATGAAAAATGAACATTTCGGAATCAGTGCGCATGGACCTTTAGAATGCAGCGATCTGTCATGCCACATCAAAACGGCATTTATTGTCTGAATTTCCTAAAAAAAATGGAACGATTTGCAGAAGTACAAAACTCACACTTACATTCACACTCTTACAGACTCTCTCTCTCTCTCTCTCTCTCTCTCACACACACACACACACTCACACACACACACACACACACACACACACCACATAGGAGGATAGAGTGAAGATACACATGACCTAAAATCTCCACTCTTGAGTCTTTTATTACCCCCGGGTCCAGTGGACCCGCACATCCTGCATGCAATATAAGTGTGTAGGGGGTGTACAGTGAGTGGTCATTGAAAATTTGTCCTGATATATGTTCTTCACATAAATGAGCCAAGGCCAATGAGTATGAGTTTGAAAAAATAAATAATCGTATAATTTTTCTTTTGACAAAAAGTGAAAATGGGTCCCACTGACCTGAAAACCATACAAGGGATAAACAAACAGTTGAGTACCTTATTTCTTTCTCTCAGGCGTGTTTGGGCTTTACGTGTTTGAATTCTTCAGTTCTGGATCAGAGTCAGAAATGTGACTCCCAGAGACACTGCAGCAGTAATGGAGTAAGTTACTAACTACTTCTTTTAAATCCATGTTTCTGGTGTTAATGTGAATGATTCATCAGCGCAGGTCAATCCTTATTACTTTTTAGTCCCGCTTACTTTTCAGCTTCATGTAGAAACCACTTTTCACTAAATAACCAATTCATCAACCCAAATTGGTTTTCAATGGTGTGTTTTTTTCATAGGTGTGTAATGATCAGTTCCATTGTCATTGTAATAATGGCTGGGCTCCACCCAACTGTGACCGAGCCGGCAGAGGAGGAAGTATCGACAGCGGCCCTGCACAGATCGGTTAGAGCGCACTCATTCCGTCTGTCTCTAAATAAACAAAACACACACCAACATATTTCAATGGTTATATCATCCCTTTGAAACTCTTTCCTCATAGATCACTCCCTGAGAGATGGACTCTTGATCTTCTTTCTTCTGGTGGTGCCAGTTTTGGTGGTCATAATAATCATTTTGCTCTACGTGTTCAAAAGAGACAGTCTCAACCGCTGTAGAAAGCACCGTCCTTCCAAAAGCCAAAGGTCAATCAATCATTATGCTATTTCTTTTCATGCCATTTCAGTCTTGGAACTTTTGTATTATGTTCAATCTTTAATGTTTTAATATTTCATTGGTAAACAGTGACTGCTTTACATGCATATTAATAATCCGATATTAAGCAGAATACTCTAAGTATTGAGTCGCGTAAATGCCATAATCCGAGTTTTCTGATTCTGTTTACAACATTATTTTTATATATATATATTTCTCAAATTCCATTTGGAATCCAAAATGAATTGTATCCTAAATGTGTATTTGTATATTTAACAGATAATTTTGTATTATACAAGAACCGCTGTTTAACTGCTCAAAATTTGAATTCTGTTCTGCATTTTTTCCCCGGAGTGTCTATTTACACTAAGTGCAAATAGCCCACCTTGTTGGCAAAGGCTATTTACACTAACTCCGCCCACCAACGTGTTATTGGATTAGTCAACACTAAAAAAAGACACCAATTCAGTATCAGTTACAGTGGTGTAGATGGTAAGGCATGTGCTTTTTGACGCGATCGACCCGAGTTCAAACCTGCCTTTAGCCAAACTTATTTTTCTCCCTTTTCAAATCTCATATCGCAACGGAAAGGTATTTATTTTCAATAAAAATTAAGGAAATAACCAACAAGTTGAAAAAAAAGTATCGGGTAGGGTTAGAGTAGGTGTAGGGAGGGCTTTTGTCCCAATAAGGTGGCATCCATTTAATAATTTGAGTTAAAACTATAATTTACACTCAATACGTTATTATTGCGTACTGTTTTATAATGTACTACAATACTGAGGTGCAGATAATTGCTACTATTTGCAGTAAGTAGTATAAATAGCATTACATCTTGCTATTTTCACTTGGTGTAAATAGAATCCACTGCTATTTGCACTTAGTGTAAATAGCATCTATCGCTATAAAAAAATATGCTATTTACACTTAATATGCTTTTTCACTGGCAAATAGCCGCTGCCTTTTTTTCAGTTGATGCAGCTTTCAAAAATGTTAAACAGAGGCTTTTTTTATTTGTAATCTAGGTGCTTTATATATTTGCAATGCTTGGAAAAAATAAACATTAGCACATTTCTGTAGTGACAGGACAGCTTTTTTAAACAGAATTATTAAAATAAATTATTATTATTATTAACGATTGCCTGAACCTTTCCATTTCTTGGCGGTTTTGTTGGGCATTTTTGAAAATGAGAAATGTTAGTCTTAATTGAAAAATATATAAAACTAATAATAGTAGCATTATTTATTTATTAGCACCTAATGCACCTTATGGTATGTGCAGAAATGTGCTCAATCGATAGCTATAAGAGAAAGAGCAGTAATATTTTTAGACAGCAACTTAAGATTAAAAACGTCTGCTGTTGTGATGTCTACAAAATATACACATTTACATTTATCAGTGTTTTCCGTGGGAAGGATAACAATGTCAAACGTCATGTTATCCTTGCTAATTGCAATGCTAATTGCGTCAGACCGGCACATTCTCAGTTACATAGAAAGGAGGCATGTTTGAGCTGGAAATCACACTTGGATTGCGAGTGGCATGTGAAGAAGGTGCATGTTTGAAATATGCAACACAACTGGTGAATCCACCCTAAGATAGTTCATGTCAACAAACATAAACAATGTTTGAAAATTGCTGCCAAATCTTCTGACGTGAATATTTTGTTTCATTTTTACGACAGGTCAACGACTGCAGCAAATGGTCCATCGACTGTGCAGTCAAATGTGGAAGCAAACAGCAATGCAGCAAGAGCGTCCACCCCACAGTCAAGGACAGAGGTTCAATCCGATGTTATTTTAGTATCTTTATTATTCTATTGTAGTTTTTGTTAATATTTTGAATTATACCCCCCCCCCTCATTTTAAGTTTCATTATTTTTACATTTGTCTTTATAGTATTTATAATCATTTGTATTTATTAGTTTGTTTATTTCATTTGAGTTATTTTAATATTTGAACTTTAAATGAAAATGAGAAACTTTTAAAATATTTTTATTTCAGTTAAAGTTTATTTAATTTCATGTAACAATTGTGTGTGTGTGGTTTTAGTTAATGATAATAACTGTTTTACATAGTAAAACACTCACACAATTCACTCACTGTATAAATACTGTACATACTGTATTCATAACGTATAAATTATATGTATAACTTATAGCCCTAACCCTGGCACGACCCTAACAATAGAAACATGGCTACGAATACAGATACAAATGAGCTGTTCTGTTCTTTGTATGTGCAGATAATATAAAGATGTGACAGAGATTACTGATAAATTCATTATACCTTACTTTCATTTTCACAATTCTACTACTGTATGCCCTGATCACACACCGTAGTTACTGTAATGAACCACCCTGAACCCTTCATTTAGCATCTTTTAAAGGGGTCATATGACGTTGCTAAAACATATAATTATTTGGTGTAATGCAATGTGTTTATGCGGTTTAAAGTAAAAAAAAACATAATTTTCCACATACTGTACATTATTTTTGCTTGTCAATGCTCCGCCTTTCTGAAACACGTCGATTTTTACAAAGCTCATCATTCTGAGAAGCGAGGCGTGCTCTGATTGGCCAGCTATCTAGTGCGTTGTGATTGGCTGAATACCTCAAGTGTGAGACGGAAATGTTACGCCCCTCACCGCATTGTGATGCCGTGTCCCGGTGTGATAACACAAAAGCAATAAAACCCATTATAAACGAGGTATTTGTTGCATCCAGTGGGGACATAATTGCTGATTATAATGACTTACTATCTTTTTACGCGTTGCGTTGCATCGCGCCGCGTAAACATTACCATGTCTGCATTTGTGATCGAGAAACGACAAACAACAAGCGCTACCCAAACAGCTCAAAACTCGCGTTTGAATCGTCAGTGGCAAATTCTTTAAATAAGAAAACGTACTTACGTGCTAACGTGAGTCAGAAGTACCAGACAGTCCTTGTAAAGTTGGAATTGTCCCACTGTATAGAAACTGGCAGGCTGACAGGCTACTCCCGGTTCAGGAAATAGGAGATAGTCCTACATCTTTAAATAGTCCTCCGTAAAATGCGCTGCACACACTCCAATATTTGGGTTGAACTGTTCTGGAACAGTGTTGTGAATACAACTTAACCACTGATTTCTAGTTCTGTCCTTTTGGAAGCAAAAACAAAGTAATTTCGCTTTCACAATGAAACACAGCGTCTCCAGGACATGATGCCGGCGGCAGCAGCAATACTACAGCGAGAATAAAAGTTCTGCATACTTTCTTTGCGTATATGTTTGGGCGATGTTTTGCAAATCTTTCCACACAGTGACGTAGACATGTGGGGGCGTGTTTGAATGAACCGTTTCACGAGGGCGTGGTCGAGTCTTAACTTTTATAAAGAATATCTCTTTGGTTTTGAGGCTTTAGTCTTTACAACTTCAGGGATCTTATCTATGCACAAAGAGTTTGTAACACTCCAAAGAGAAAAGAAAACTTGAAATCGCATCATATGACCCCTTTAAGGATTAATAGTAAGTCAACTTCTGCTGATCATCTTTATGGTAACTTTGTCCACTTCTTTTGTTTCTTACAGACTACCTAATCCAGCATATCCAGCGGATACCTCAGTAACTCAACCAAGGTAATAGCACTACAAATATCAAACCCAACCTAAGTTTTCCGTGCTTTCTATTTATTAATTGGTGGTGTTTGCCAAGGCAAGCAACAGACCTTTAACAATAAAGTGCCCATTAAAGTAAAACTGAAGTTTAAGCTAGTGTTCCAAAAACAATGGAAAAATTTGCATTTAGAAGATTTATGCATTTAAAATCAGTCTTTTTCACCAATATGGAACAACAGTTTTGACGACATTAATTCTGCACTTCAGTTTCCCATCAGATTTTCTGTCCAATAATATGCTCTCTAGATGATAAAAACATGTCTTGATTATAAACGGTATATGAAATTGGTCACTTCTTAATGATTAAACGGCTGTACCATAATAAACAGCTTTGACAAGAAGAAGAGTCAATTCCATGCACCACCATAAATGACACACTTTTCAAACTACACATTATAACTTGCTGGACTGTGACATAAATAAAATGTTATTAACTATTTTTTAAAGGGCATAAGCTATTGAAATGTCCCAACCTGACTTCTTGTTTCAGGCAGAAATATGTTAAAGAATTGAGAAAAATTGCGCTCAAGCCACTTCATGCGGACTTTTAAGTATCATATGTTTGGTGTTTATCTTTCAGTAAAATTGTAATTTATTGAAAATAAAATTATAAGCGATAACAATTACAGATGATAATAATGATAATAAAATTAAAGGAAAAATATTACAAATGATACATAATCTGAGTATATTCTGCTAAAATTTCTGAGAGAGTAATCTAAATCAAAGTATAATAATCTTCACAAGTCAAAAGAAAACGTGTTTTTGCTAAATGTGCTGAGTAGAAGAAAAGAAAAGCCAATTGGAAATATATTGGATACTTACATCCTCTTACAACATCAAGATGTTATCAAATTAATTTAATAATTGTGTCACTACAAATTTTTGCCAAATAATTCACACATCCTTGCACCAAATTGTGAAATAAAAAAGTTGTATTTTCCCCCTGGCAGAAACAAGCTTTCATAGAAATGTATTAGCACACCTATTCTCCAAAAATAAAAATTCTCGAAAGTTTTGTTATATCCCACTTTTATGACTTTTTTTCCGAATTGCAAGATATAAACTGTAAATATAAAAAATGTGAAGTTTGTATCTGAGAAAGTAAAGTCTGAATTGAGACACAAACTCACAGTCTGTGGCAGAAGTGGTGCAGGCCATTTTAAATATAAGTACAATGTAACATGCTATCTACAGTACATTTTACTGAGTAAATGTCAATGTTAGTGCATAGTAGTTAAATAAAAGTTGTTATAGGCACAATATAAAGTGGGTCTAAAACATTTAATGGCAAGACATCTCTAGCAATATCAATTACCAAAAACTTGGGCAAGTAAGCAAACAAACAAAAACTCTATGCAACAAACCACTCAGAAAATCCAAGCAAATTAATAGCAACATGCCTACAACGCTAGTAAACACCATTTACTTGAGAAAATATTGAAAAATCTAGTTCATGTGTATTTGAAAACCCCTTTCTCCGTGTTTTTTCTTGTATAAAACTCATGACTTAACTAATCTGCTTCTCAACCTCACAGACAAGGGCCAGGAGCCCCAAGACCAATCCCACCCAGACAGACCCAAGAACCAGTATGAAGGCGTGATGTTGCACAGTTGTTACTTTTTGTATTGTATTCTTACTTGACCCACTTTTCCAAAGAATTCTTCAGCAAACCTGCTCTGATTGCTCTGAATTGTCAGCACCTTTTCTAAAATTTAAAACAGATGACCAGGACCGATGCTGTTCTGAACTGGTCGGGAAAACGTATATGTTGCTTATAATTCTTTAAAACAATGTTTACAGAAATGTATCATTTTCTTTTACTACAGTAAGTGATGACAGTATGACCTCTGAAAACATATGACGGTTGTTAATATTTATTGCCTTTGGGGGAAGAATTAATTTTCCTAGATTAAGCTGCACTGTAATCCTGAGTTCAGTTCAGTGATTGATCCAGGAAAGCAAATTAGACATATGTTACAAATTGTGCCTATTTGTAACTTTCGGAATACAGTTTCACTGTCTTTTTTTAAAGAAACAATCTGGTCTGTTAGTTTAGCTTTTTTAATACAATTATTTTGATCCAAGATGTAAAATTTGTAATTTTACCAACAGAATCTCTATTTTATATGTTTGTCTATTTTCCATGAATGTCAAAATGAAAATAATAAAGTCTGTTCTATATTTAAACTGTTAATCTATTGCTGGTCTTGCTTATATACTTTAATAACTGAAGTATGAGAAATTTACATTTTTCATATTATATTTCTGCAGCAGTCAACCTGGTGGTACTTGTTAACTTATTATTGATCGACTAACTGCTTAATTGCAGTAGCTCATCGAATCATTGAAAATAACACTGTAGAGATTTCAGCCATAATTGACATTCTTTATATTTTTGTGTTTCTCTCCATCGTATCAAAAGTTGTATTTTACATGTTGTATTTATCTGTGATGATTAAAACGAGAGAATAAATATTAGAATCTGTCCGTCTGTGGATGGCATATAGGTAATTGTACGGCGAGTCTGAAGGCTCAGATATAGCGTTTGGTTGGTCGGAGCAGTCATGTCGGAGCAGGAGTCTCTGAAGAGCTCCAGCGCGAGGAACCGCGGAGGAGTACAGCGAGTGGAGGGCAAACTGAGAGCCAGTGTGGAGAGAGGAGATTATTATGAGGCCCATCAGATGTACCGGACATTATTCTTCAGGTGAGCTTTATCGTTATTACAGGCGTAGTAATGACTGGCCGGGGCCCTGTCGCTTCCAGATCTTTCTTGTTGTCAACTGAACACATTTCTCGGTTGTGCTGATTGGCCAACTTCACATCATCACCCGCCCCTTGAGTCATATCTTATCTCTGATTGGCTAGTCTCGACGTCGTTTATGTCGAAATATCAGCGTGAGCTATGTTGCTACATGCTAATCTGAAGCAAAAGGTTGATTATCAATTGCACCAGCTGACTAATCTGTCAATTATATTGTAATATAATAATACTTCCCCAATAAACAATGTTATATAATACGACAGTAAGATACATCCGTCCGTTTCTTAGAATTTAATCATTTTAACAATAGAGCTTGGAAACCAGCATAATTGTGAAATTTCACCTTTTAAATTTAAAGTCACTCTAAAATTGTCCGATGCATTCAGACAAATTTGATTCAGACACAACACAATTATTTATTAAAACCACACCTGCCATTCATTCTTCCTTTTGTTGACCTGCTGTCTAGTGAGCCTACCAAGGAAGCATTTTGAGCGTCATGGTCTCATAGGCTTTCTAGTGGGCCATCATGATTTCAATCTAGGCACTAGTCAGCAGCATTAGTTTGTAAATGTTAGTGCCACAACTGTACTGTACATGTACTACCATCATAAAAGAAAAAGCCTCAGTAAAAGAAAATGGCATTTAAGTAGTCAGATATAATGTTGTATTGCCTTTTCATTGGAGAAAATAAGGCTAACTGCTTATCAAATATCAATAAGTCACGAGGTGTAATCTATATGAAGGAACATAAAAAGTAGCCTCATGACTGTGTCAGACTCAAAAAACAGATAATGCAGCCTTTAATGACAAGGTTAGTTCAGGTTGTGAAATGTGCGGTGGAACTCATGGTTTCTCATGTAAATTCATGGGTTTTGTTATATATGAAAATACTTTTTAAATTAAAAAAACAAATGTAACAATATTTCAAATGTATGAAAAGTACAATGTTCCCAGTCACATGTTTTTCTAAGAAAATGTTTTGCATATTATAGGGCCAATTAAAAATGTAATGTGTCAAAGCCAACATGAAAACAATTAATATATTTTGAAGAACTTGATACATGTGTATTAAACTTAAAAAAAAAAAATAAGTATATCTTCATATTTTGGCTATGTCCCATGAGGAGTGTATGACCTCTATCTCAGCCACTGAAACACTGTGTTAATACCATGTTGCTTCGGGTGCAGGTACATGTCACAAGCGAAGCATGCAGAGGCCAGAGAGTTGATGTACAATGGAGCGTTGCTCTTCTTTAGTTATAATCAGGTACGTGTTCCTCCATTATCAGTTTTAGGTCAGTCGGAGACTGTAACTTATGTCACGAAATCTCTGAACAGGTCAGTTGTTACTGGTTCACAATTAGTTCACTTTTTTTCCTCAGTAAGATCTCTGCACTAATGTTTGTTTTCTAAACAGCAAAACAGTGCTGCAGATCTGTCCATGCTGGTACTAGAGTCCCTGGAGAAATCTGGGGCCAAAGTAGATGATGAGACACTAGGTGAGTTTATTGAACATTATGTTATTAAGGCTGTTGTGCTGATGATTGTTATTAATTTGGCAAACAGTAATAGGTGTTGTTATATTCAACTTTATCTGTAGTTAGAGCTGAATATTCAGAAGGTTTATTTATTTTTAAGCTGAAACAAGTGTGTAAATGTTGTAGCCTAGCCAGTAACAAGTTCAAATGTACTGCAGCACCAAGCTGTTAAATGCAATAGCTTTGCAATATAACTTTGCTGCATTTAGTCATGTCATGAAACAAGGAATAGTTGCACAACTGAATTAATGAAAGCCAATGGCAAAATGAGAAGCATATTAAAATCTGCATTATATTGACAATATTGGTTAACTTCATAACGTCAATAAAATAACACAGAGTATAATACATATTCAACATTTCCCAACCTTACACAATCTATAATACCTATAATCTGCAGCAATTACATTATAGCCTTTTAATTGTGTATTTACATTCTTGGTCTTTGTTCTAGAAGATTTGGCTAAACTCTTCAGCCTGATGGACCCAAATTCACCAGAGCGTGTGGCGTTTGTCTCCAGAGCGATCAAATGGTCATCAGGAGGGTCAGGGAAGTTGGGCCACCCCAAACTACACCAGCTGTTGGCACTCACATTGTGGAAAGGTAAAACAGACATGACAATAATCATTCAGTAAATGAAGGAACAATCAGCTATTCTGAGACTGGGTAAGCCACATAATTTGTTTGTTTGCATTTAGAGCAAAACTACAGTGAATCACGCTATCATTTCCTTCACTCATCTGATGGAGAGGGCTGTGCACAGATGTTGGTGGAGTATTCATCAGCACGAGGATTTCACGGAGAGGTGGACATGTTTGTAGCACAGGCCGTCTTACAGTAAGTTCTGGAGTTTGAAAATTCTATCATTTATTCACCACAATGCAGTTTTGAACCAGTTTCACAATTTCTTCTGCATAATGCAAACGCAGACATGTAAGGAAAGAATGTGTAGGCCACTCTGCTATACATCGTTCAGAAGTGAATCGGGACTGGGGCTGTCTAGCTACAAATTTACTTTGATGCATTTTTTTATGCATTTTAGCAGACGCTTTTATCCAAAGCGACTTACAGTGCATTCAGGCTATACATTTGTATTGTCAGTATGTGTGTTCCCTGGGAATCGAACCCACAACCTTTGCGCTGCAAACGCAATGCTCTACCACTGAGTCACAGGAACACAAAAAAAGAAAGATATTATATTACTTGAAGAATAAAAAATATGATATTATATTTCATGTCTTCCAAAGCCATACGATAGCTTTGTGTGAGGAACAGACCTTATTTTAAGTTATTTAAAAAAATCTTGCTTTTTGTTATGTAGATTTGACATCTCATGTTTCACTAAACTGGACTAAATCACATATATATATATATTTTTTTTTTTACTTATTAAACACTGGTTTACTGAACAAACTGCTTTCTTTAAAAAATTTTAATGATAAAAATCTACCTCAGCTTATGCTCTAAACTAACCCTTTTAGATCTCTTTTATATTACAATAAGGTTACAATTAACAGCCCGAATTTAAAATTAATTACTATTTATTTTTAAATCTAACAACACTCAACTTAAAAAGAAAGTATGTAAATTGCACACAATTCAGTTTTTAAATTAACTTTTAAATTACGTTTTTATTTGTTGAAAAATATTCATGTACACCGTGGCTGTCATTACTTGTTTCATAGGATTTATTTAAACATACATTAAATTATTTAGACATCACTAACAGTTGAACTAAAATATGATGACTATATAGTCTAATATTTTGCAAAATGCTCTTCTCTAGACTTCATTTCTTAGGGCACTCTAACGAGCTGTGGACACTGATGACTTGAGCTGTTTTATTGATGTCTTTCCACCGTTGAAACACTGAGGGATTACATGTGGCATGAGATGTTCATTCATGTTTATTTCACTCTTAACTAGTAGTAAAGAAGCATGCTCACTTGTCCTCCGTGCTGCCGTTTGAATAAGGTGCCTATACGGCTATCTGTCACGCCACAAAGTGCATCAAAACAGCATTTATTGAAATGTATTGCATTTATTGACCATTACGCACGTCCTGATTTTGCTGAGTTAGATGTGTTGCTGGGTCAACATATATTGTTGACTACCGAGTATCGATTCACATTAAATAATTCGGTACCTAATTTCGGTAACTGAGAAAGCATTTGGGCGCATACTAGAGAGAGAGTTGTGTGACATGATGTCACCCCTGCAACTCTCTAAAACACAACGCACAGGGCAAACTGAAATGTTCTGAAGTGTGCTTGCTTACATTTCTAGGGTCATATGGTTTCCGCGAAAACGCAGATAGGACGACGGAGTCCATTCATAAAAACGGAATTTACTCAAAAGCGTGGAATGCCACGGAATTCATACATTTTTGGATGAATGAAAGAAGGTCCGTCACTTAATTCGAATCTTGATATGAACTAGTGTATGTGAATATTAAAACGCGAAAAGACGGTTTAAATATGAATCCTGCATTTTCCGTTAGCCTTGGTATGTGTGAATGGCGGAGATGCGGATTTGTTTACTACACAAATACTGAAGCACACCTGAACTCGCTGTGATTTTTGGCCTCTGCATCTTACGACATGACGACATGAACACATGAGGATGTGAGAGTCACTTCATGAGAATTTTACAGTTTCATTTGAGAAAACCAGCATCATATCATACTGTATACACACAGAAACCTCAGGGCAACCTGTCAAAATAAAAGTAAAACATAACATAAATATATTTATTTTGTATTACTTTTGTACAGTATAATGTACATCTTTATACATTCCATTTACGGACAAATTTAAATAAAACAATTAAATGATAAAAAAAATATTATTACAACCACATTATCAACTTAATTGTAGAAAATATACAATTATTATTAACTTTTTTTAAAGGAATATTCACACTATTTTTCTACCATGTATTAATTTTAACAGTAAACTTTGTTTGCCAAAAAAATTAAAGGCTCTATTTTCATTTGATTAAAAATATGTAAATGTTTCATGCCTTCATTTGATTATCAGAAAAAATAAAACAAGAATTCCTGGAAAAAATAAAATTGGAGGGCCCTATTTTTCAAAATGTTGAAATTGAGAGTTTTTGAGTTATTTTTTCACTTAAATAAATGTTCTTGTTATTACACCGAGAGTAAAGTACCGAAAAAAGGTACCGATCCTACCACTATATGGGATTTCCTGGAACTACGTAATTTAGATTAATCCTGCAGCTTTAACTTTAGTGTAAAACACTGGCCAATGGCGTTCGAGTGCATGTATCTGATGACAGGCTATCTGCATAAAGCGGTGTTGTTCACCAATTTCTCAGAATATTTTCACTGAAGGCAAGTACATTTTAGAAGTTTGTACGCAATGTCTCATTCGCTCATCTTGTGAAAAATTAGGTTACGCAACCTGAGAAATTTCTCAATCATTTGACACTGGATCAATAACTGACTCTCTGGGGAACAGTGTCCAATAAGGGTGTAATGGTACGCATATTGTGAATCGAACGGTTCACAGGCAAGTTTCAAATGGAAGTGATCATCCCTATCCCCTTGGAGTGAGCAGGGCCCGTGCGTGACATTGGAATGCACTTGGTGAAGGGAGCGATCTAATTTCCTCATAACCTTCAGCTTGGATGTTCCCGTGACAATGCTGCACGATGGGCGTAAATACATCCAGGTTATAAAACCTAGCAAAAGTATTATTAGGCGAGGTCCATCCTAACACCATGCAAATGACCTAGATGGACACAACATTTGCTCACACAAAGCAGGAAGCCATTTCTCTGGTAGAATAGGTTCTTACTCCAATTGGGCAGTGCAAGCCCTGAGATTCATAAGCCAATGAAATGGCATCCACAACCCGATGTATAAAACGCTTTCAATAGAGGAAACCTTTAGTTTGACCCCAAAAGGCTGCTTAGAAGGCATATTCTGGCTATAGTGATGAATATAGATATACAGTGCCCTAACAAGGCACAAGATGTGTGAAGACTGTTCAGCTAGCCCCTCGGTAAGAAAAGACTGATAGCCTTATTACCTGAGCTCTGAATGGTGTCGAAAGCACTTTCAGCACACTTTAGGTCCATTAAATTTGTAGGTTTAAATGTACTCTGAAGTCACCTGGCTTACACCCCAAACAGGCAGAGGTAACCTAAAGCACCTGCATAATAACTAGTTGCTTCACTGAAGCCAGAGCAAGTAGTAGCGCTGTATTGAAAGAAAGTGTTTTAATTTCAATTGATGTGACGTGCTTTCTTTACATCCGTCCAGATGCCGAAAGCTGGTCTACCATTGCACTGCATGCCTGAACCCGTGCTTGGACACATGTCATGATTTCCTTTCATTTGGAAATCTGGAACATGTCCATGTATTTTTGATCTACTGTCCATGCTGCCAGAGCACTGAGGTAGCTGTTTGGAACTATAGGGTGCATGTGAAGGAGCCCTAGCGGTATTCAAGTTGACGCTGCTGCCATCAGCCCCAGTGCTCTCTGAAAAATCTTGAAGATAAGCACGCTCCTCAGTTCATCAAAAACTGGAGTATTAGGGGCTTTCGCAGCAGTGGTATTTCATAGCTCCTAATGGTGGAAGTTCCCACTTTTGGCATGTTTGCACCACAGGAACTAGGAAAAAATGTATATCTAGTAATGCATTTGGGAAAGGGTCTAACGCCACCTAATAGGAACTACAAGTGAGTGTATGTTGATTTAGGGCTGCACGTTGAATTAAAACCAAAATCATGGTTTTGCGTAATACAGTTGAGACTGAAGTGTTTAATTAAATATATGCACTGCATGTTTCACAGTAAATGAAAACATGATACTCCATGTGTTATTCTCCATTGTAAAGAACTGAGTTTTTTTCTGCACTTAAATTGCATCGCTATTGGCAGGCTTGAATGCAATATCAATGAATTAGGGACATTGTTCCTTCGAATTCCCTCATCTGTGACGAGAAACCATTGGGACATGAAAATGAGCAACCTTCAGGTCCACTTAAATAAATGGATGTACATACAAAGATGAAGAGCATGGGGGCCAAGCTTTTTCTCTTCAGTAAAAAGTAGCACATGGTGTTAGACTCTTTACACCGCAGCTCAACCACAACCAACTTTCACAGTCTTGGAAAATACACAAAAAATCTAGACTTCAGACTCGAGAGGGACTCAACAGCATCCGATTCACTCCTCTGCCATACTTGACCACTCTTCCTCCTCTGAGGCAGCCAGTGACATGGCTTCATCCCCATTGGTTTTAGGGAAGGGGTGAATGTCAGCTCGTGCAAACCGTACAGATGGGGATGTAGGTTCAGGGGAGTGTAAGACAAGGAGGAGTTGGCATGAGCTTGAAAGGCCCTTCTTCTGCTGCTTTCATGGCAAAGTAGGAGGAGACTGGGGACCACACGAAACCGTGCCATCCCCCAAAATGAAGGCAAACCCCTAAAGTGCAACATCCTGAGACTCATGTCTTTGCAGTGAGGACAGTCAGTGTCACTGAGAGAGGCTTCAGTTTGGGCACCACAGAACACACTGCTCTCATGCCCATTGGACGGCTTGAGGGGATGTTGAATTAAAACCAATATCATGGTTTTACATAATACAATTATGAGACAGCAGTGTTTAATTATATCCATATATGCACTGCATGTTTCACAGTAAATGAAAACATGATACTCCATGTGTTGTTCTCAACTTGATAGGCATGTAGTAGGTGTCAATTTTCTATGTCGTCGGCTGCAGAGATGCTTCTCAATGATGGGATCTTCATCTTTGGGCTTCTTCTTCAGACGGAGTGAAATCGTTAGGCACACTTGAACACCATTGGCCAGAGTTTTACACTGGGTGCTTTTCAAACGGAAGCCTGCATCCTATTGAGGCTGTGTCCTTCCTAGTTCAGTCCTTCAGAGGCTTGTAGGCTAGATTCCTCCATGGCATTAAACTCTGGAATGAGACGCATACTTTTCCTGAACTAACTGCCATGGCACGAAATACTAATAAAACTTAATTTTGGAAAATATTTGTAGTTCAACTCTTTATATTATTTGGATTTCTATTAATGCAATACAATGAATCACAGCCGTCTACAGTCTCCCTGTGTCTTACATTATTAGCAGATTAGTGTTAAGTAATTTACACTAAAACAAATGATAGAATTTATAAAAAAAAAAAAATCTTGTATTTCATAATAAATTCAGACAAGCTCAGCGCTGACTCATTTTTCATCTCCATTTACATTTAGTCATTTAACAGACGCTTTTATCCAAGGCGACTTACAAATGAGGACAACAAAAGCAATCAATTATAGTATTAAAACAAAAACAGATCCAAAGCTAAAACTTTATAAATACTACATATACCAATTTAAAAAAATAAAGAAATTCTATAATAATGACAAATGCATACAAAGAAATGTCAAAACTGAACATTTAAATGAAAAACAAATAAATACATTTAAAATATTAAAGAACAAAAGGTAAAGAGTATAATAATGATTCTAACATAACACTAAGCCAAACACCAAAAAATACTAAATGGAAATGAAATCACATATATATATATATTTCATTTCCATTTAGTTTGTTGAAGTATTAAAATAACTCCAATTAAATAAAACAAACTTAATAAAAGACCTATAAATACATAAATTCAGACATAATCTAACTAAAATTAAAATAGATAACAAATACAAATCAAACTAGAGTAGTTTATTGGCAATCCTAAAACATAACACTGAGCCAAGCACACATGCTAACAAAGAACAACTTACTTACACATAGTAAGAAAATAGTTATAAAACTGAAACAAGTAGTAGGAAAGAGGAGAAATAAAAAGCAATACTTATATCTTTTGCCGGTGTCCCTGCCCGGTGGAGTCACACGGTAGAGTCGATGCTCTTTACACTCTTTGGTCTGCACATGAGGAGGCCTTCACGAATACTAATTTAAATCAGCTGGACACACTTCCCTTATTTTTCCCACAACAAATGGCCAAACAAGCGCAGACGTGATTAGATACGCGATTCAGAACGAGACCAAACGCAATATCAGCATGTCTCCACACAGTAAACAAAACAAGCGTTTCCTAGCAACAACAACTGGGCTAAACACCAATGAGACAAGTAAATACACTTACGGGCTGCTTTTTCCTTTCGCTGATAAAGACTGCTTCTCTCAAAGAGTATTTCTTTACACTGTTTTCTGCTGGTGCTATGTCTATTTTCATGAATTGGAATGTGTAAAAAGGATTGAAGGGTGACTGAAGGTCGCATGCATTCTTCAAATTCAGCTGAATGAAGGATGCAAAACGAAGACTGCCTTCTAAGGATCCTTCCGATTGAGAAGGCCTTCAGCAACATGTGATGGCGTGGCAGCTAAGATATGCAGCCTTCCATTTGAGAAGTACCCATGGTTTTTTAAGCTACTGACACAATGTGAAGTGAACGGGAAATGAAAGGAAACAACTTAAGTTTGGGTCTGTTTCACGCATCAAGCAATGAGTAGCATTGAGAAGAATTGTAAAATAGTGCAGTCGTCCTTCTGCTCCTACTCCTGCTTTTTTTAAATGGGTTAAAGTGCAATGATTTAAACTAATCTAGTCACATTCAGTAAATTTATGTTGAATGCAAATTTTTTATGATTGGTATACATCTCAGTATGTTTTCTTGACTGCAGGTTTCTTTGTCTAAAAAATAAGACCAGCGCATTGGTGGTGTTCACCACATACACACAGAAGCACCCGTCTATAGAGAAGGGTCCACCGTATGTGCAGCCTCTGCTGAACTTCCTGTGGTTCCTCCTGCTGGCTGTGGACGGGTGAGATACTGTCCTCTATTCATGCTCTTAATTTCAGCATCAGGCCCTTTTCTGTCTAAGATAGAGCATTCGGTTTTTTTCATGCTCAGTCTCTCAAGGTCCACTTTCTTGTTCCAACCTTGATCAGTTATCTGCCTGTAACTTTCTTGTAATCCTGAAGATCTTGATTAGCTTGTTTAGGTGTGACTGGAGCTAAAATCTGCAAAAAAATGACCTCGAGGGCTAGAGTTGAGCAACCCTACTCTATATTCTAAAATTGTGACAACATTCTACAAATAACCACTTTGACACTCTAAGTAGACAGCTTCTGGTCTGCTGCTCTATTTTTATGCAGGAGTAAGAATAGTGCCCTTTGATATCCATGAGACTGAGTTATTTTAGTCTTACTAAAATAAGAAAAAGCCAAGAACCTGCAACACGGCTCTTTTTCTTTTGTAATGTGAGAAAATCAAACGTGTGACAGTATCCCACAATGACTTATTCCTCTGGGCTTTCTTCCCACTACTTATCACTTACACCTTTTCCCCAGCATTTAAAATGTTGTTTATCCCCTTCTCTTCACTTCTGGTGCCTCTTAGCATCCTTTACTGTGGAAACCCAACAGACCAGAGCTCTTTATCTCCAGTCCTAGAGGGCCATTGGAGTGTATCTCTAACTCTAACCAAGCATATGTGAACAAGCTGTTAAAGGTGTTTAGAATCACTTGTAAATTACAGGCACATGGGTTACATTTGAGAGTTTCTAAAGTCTTCCAGACACTCGAAGTAGCTTTATATGGTTAAAACAACCTCTGGATGATTGTGGTTTTATTTCCAGTGGGAAGTTGACCGTCTTCACAGTGTTATGCGAGCAGTATCAGCCATCACTGAAGAGAGACCCTATGTACAATGAGGTGAGTTTGTAATCGTAATCCTCTTAAACTTATCACAAACACCTTTTTTTTCTTTCTCAGTACCTAGAGATAAATGGGTTCTGCTTTTGACCTAACAAGCTGACTACATCATTTTCTACACAATAAATGACAAAAGAGTTTGACTTTGGCTTGATGCTAAGCTAATGTAATAAGGATACAGTTACATAAAAACAAACACACAGTAAAACATGTTAAAGGTTACAGGCATCACTCAGAGAGATTCACCTTCACTGTTATGATGTTGCATGGATTTGGTATGAGAAGACTTTTGGACTTTGTGTATAACACACAATATGTTCTTCTCTTGACCTCAGTATCTGGATAGAATAGGACAACTGTTTTTTGGAGTGCCACCTAAACAGTCGTCGTCATATGGCGGTTTGCTAGGTAAGAAACATCCCTACCTCTGTCTGCCTATTATTACATTATATTACATGCTAAAGCAGTCCGTGGCAATGAATGACAGTCAGTGATAGACATCACCAAGGCTTTGGCGCTACACCAAATTGTTCAAAATTGACAACCTAACAGGTTTCATATTTCTCATGATCACCACATATTGAATTAATAACTCAAATGAATTAACAAATTAATAATTAATAACGAACAATAAAATGACCATCCAAACTAACAGTACAGTACAGTACACTTGCAGTTAAGCGGTTTGTACACTATAGCAAATTATATAGCAAACTGCTTGATTGTTATATCATTGAAAAATGTAAGATATATGGTTGTCCAGTGATATGTTAAGGTATACAGTAAATCCTACTTTTCCTGCATACATGCAGTATACGTGTGTAATGAGATATGTATGATATAGCAAATCTAATATTGCAAAATGTAAATGTATCATTGCACCGTTCTGTATGTGTGTGTAATTATTTATGTCCAACTTTATCCGCATACATAGTGTACTGATGTAAGGCGATATAAAGTGTGCTATATATACTATAATCTCACCTGCTTAAATATTTGAATCATCGCAAAATGTAAACTATATTATTATCCAGCTTTAATCTGCTGTGCCTATAACATGTGAAGATAAAATATGATCAACTTTAACATGATTTTCTGTAAAGCTGCTTTAATACAATATTGTGAAAAGTGACACTAACTATGGACACATGTCTGCCATAGAATAAAAAAGTAAATGTGACTTCTCTCAGAATACACTTTTTTTTTCTGAATTGCAAGGGAAAAACTCAGAATGGCGAGGTTTAAAAAGTCAGTTTCCTTTTCTTTTTTTATTCTGTGGCGGAAGTTAAGTTTAACCTACAGTGTTTTTGTTTAGCATACAGTGCTGTGAAAAGGTATTTTTTGTTTGTTTTTTCACACTTAAGTTTCAGATCATCAAACAAATTTTAATATTACACAAAGATAATGCAAGTAAATACAAAATGCAGTTTTTAATTAATGATTTCATATATTAAGGGGAAAAAAGCTGTCCAAACCTACCTGGTCCTACGGGAAATATTAATTGCCCCCTCCTGTTAAATCATGAAAGAACTGTGATTAACCACATTATTTTAGAAAACTGAGTTAAATTTCACTAACCAACCCCAGGCCTGATTACTGCCAGACCTGTTGAATCAAGAAATCACTTAAATAGAACCTGTCTGACAAAGTGAAGCATGCTTAAAGAGCAACACATCATGCCGTGATCTAAAGAAATACAAGAACAGTTGAGGAACAAAATAGCTGACATGTATCAGTCTGGAAAGAGTTATAATTGAAATAAAAGCCATTTCTAAGTCTTTGGGACTCCAGCGAACCACGGTGAGAGCCATTATCCACAAATGGAGAAAACTTGTAAGAGTGGTGAACCTTCCCAGGAGTGGCTGGCCTACCAAAATTACTCCAGGAGTGCAATGACGACTCATTTCACGTAGGGCTCATACAGGAGGTCATAAAAGAACCCAGAACAACATCTAAAGAACTGCAGGCCTCAGTTGCCTCAAATAAAGGTCAGTGTTCATGATTCAACAATAAGAAAGAGAATGGGAAAAAACGGGATCCATGGGAGAGTTCCAAGGCTAAAGCCACTGCTGACCAAAAAGTACACAAAGGCTTGTCTCAGATTTGCCAATAAATATCTCTATTATCCCCAAGACTTTTGGGCAAATATTCTGTGGACTGATGAGACAACTTTTGGAAGGTGTGTGTCCCGTGCATCTGGTAAAACCAACACAGGATTTCATAAAATGAACATCATGCCAGCAGTCAAACATGGTGGTGGTAGTGTGATGGTCTGGGGCTGCTTTGCAGCTTCAGGACCTGGATGACTTGCCGTAATTGATGGAACCATGAATTCTGCACTCTATCAGAAAATACTGAAAGAGAATGCCCGGCCGTCAGTTTGTGAGCTCGAGATCAAGTGCACTTGGGTTATGCAGCAGGACAATGATCCGAAACACACCAGCAAGTCCACCTATGAATGGCTCAAGAAAAACAAAATTATATTTTGGAGTGGCCAAGTCAAAGTCTGGGCGTAAATCCAACTGAGATCCTGTGGCATGACCTTAAACAGTCCTTTCATGCTTGAAAAATCCAGTGTGGCTGAATTTAAAATAATTCTGCAAAGAAGAGTGGGCCAAAATTCATCCACAGCGATGTGAAAGACTAACTGTCAGTTATCGCAAACGCTTGATTGCAGTTGTTGCTGTAAAGGGGGGCACAACCAGTTATTAGATTTATGGGGTTTATAGATTTATTACTTTTTCACGTAGGGCCAGGTAGGTTTGGACAGCTTTCTTCCCTTAGTAAATGAAATTATTATTTCAAAACTGCATTTTGTATTTACTCGGGTTATCTTTGTGTAATATTCAAATTAGTTTGATCTGAATCTTTTAAGTGTGACATATGCAAAAAAATTAAACAAAACAGGAAAGGGGCAAAAACCTTTTCACGCCACTGTAATACACAGCAACGATTTAATCTAAGGATATGTTGTGAAGAGTTACAAAATAATATTCTGATTTGCTTTCTTTGTGATAGGAAACCTATTGAATAGTCTAATGGGCTCAGGTGAGGAAGAAGAGGGTGAGGAAGCTCAGGAGGACAGCAGCCCCATTGAGCTGGACTGAAGCATCTGACCGGTGGCTCGCTGGTCTCCAACATCATAAACCAGCCCCATACCAAACCATTCACTGACGTGAACAATGACCAATCACGCATCCGTTTGGGCGCTCTTTTTCAATAACTATTTTCTGTTATTGTTGGACTTTGTTCTGTGTATAGTTTTTAAAGAATGAAGGTGCAACAATATCAAACTTCCTGGACTGTTGAACAAAATTCATAAAAGAGCAGAAACCGATGCACTTCAGATGTAATTGTGATGCCCTCCATTTGTAGTTCTACTGAGCTGTTGGTGTCAGGAACCCTCATTTGTGAGAGGGGCTTTCCTGTTCTGCCACTAAGGGTGGCGGTCGCTCATTGTATTAATAAAAGTAATTCAATTGCTCTTAACTTATAATCCATTCTAATATACTTTGATAAATTCTACAGTATGATAGCTCAATCAAAACAAGGCTTGGTTTTGTGTCTACACAGCTAGATATTATTAACAGGAAATTTCACCACTTCTGTTACATTGTATGTGTGAGAATGAGACAAGCACAGGTCTTACACATGTGTGCGAGCGGATAGATGAATGCATGTTCGTGTTGATCGGAGTGTGATTGTGTCGTTATAAATGTCACCGGGGGGGGCGCTTCATTCTCTGCTGAGGTGTGGTTGAACATAATAAAACAATAGAAAATGGATGTAACAAATAGATATGTTCTGTTTGTCTTCATTGCTGTAGATCTTAAACTCAACATGAAGTTACAACTTTTTTGGGTTGCACAGCAGTATTGGTTAATGTCAACCAAATAGCTATTTGGACATTGTTTTAGAAAACTGTTGTGAGGCTAACATGTAATAGTTAATATAATACGTGTTGGGGGTAACGCATTCCAAGTCACACAAGTTACATAATCAGATTACCCTTTTTCAAGTAACTAGTAAAATAACGCATTCCTTTTTAATTTACAGGAAAATGTAAATTTTTCAAATAAATACCGGCAGTTACTCCTGTCCCCATGTTGAAAGAAATCGGGAGTAAGTGCAGACCTTTGCTGCTGACCGATGATCCATTTCAACCATACGAATCAGCAAAAACGACTAGTTAAAAATCACATTCGTGTTTCATTGCTCAAGTAGAAGTGTTGAACTTCCTTTTCCTTTGTTTTATTTCTTCTGCCAACCAGAAAGGCTGCACAACTGAAAGGTTTGTACAGACGAGAATTTACATGTCCTTCAGTCTGAGGCTTATTCAGTTCACTTGTTGGGTGAAAGGGTTTTTATATTTGCCAATATAACAAGCAAGCCAATCTCAGATGAGAAAAAGTAACATAACATTATTTTCCTTATGCAATTTTCCTTATGCTTTACTTTTAAAACTAACTTTCCTCAACCCTGGTTAATACACCAATGCAATGGCAATAATACCTGCAGGGATTCATTTTGACAAAAGTTAGCATCACCCTGGTCCCCTCAACAAAAACCCAACAGGATTCAAGGTTTTATTCGTCACAACTCAATTATACAGAATATAATCAATAGTGAAATGTAAGGATTTTAACATTGGCTTTTGTATTATGGCATTAAATAAGCTCTGACCAACACAAGTTTGATTCTTAGTTTGCAAGTGTGATTATAAACACAAGGCTGTGAATGTTCAGTGTGATGATTTTAAACATCCCTAGTAACCTCCATAGTCCCATTTAGCCACTTGTTAGCAACAGTAAAAGCAAAAATTGATGTTTTATTGTCACTACTATAGTGAACAATTAATTTTACAGCAGGGTGGTGCTGATAAATCGGGGTCTTCTACTGAACACAGAAGACATTTTAAAAGAATGCTGGTAACCAAACAGTTCTGGTCCCCATGGACCGGAACAAAATTATAAACGCAACACTTTTGCCCCCATTTTTCATGAGCTGAACTCAAAGATCTAAGACTTTTTCTATGTACACAAAAGGCCTATTTCTCTCAAATATTGTTCACAAATCTGTCTAAATCTGTGTTAGTGAGCACTTCTCCTTTGCTGAGATAATCTATCCACCTCAAAGGTGTGGCATGGGGGGTCCAAAAACCAGTCAGTATCTGGTGTGACCACCATTTGCCTCACGCAGTGCAACACATCTCATTCGCATAGAGTTGATCAGGTTGTTGATTGTGGCTTGTGAAATATTGGCCCACTCCTCTTCAATGGCTGTGCGAAGTTGTTGGATATTGGCAGGAACACGCTGTCGTTTACGCCAATATAGAAAAAGTCTATTATAAATGCAAGTGTTGCGTTTATAATTTTGTTCAGTGTATATATTTTTTTGTTTTCATACTATGGAAGTCAGTGGGGACCAGAAACAATTAAAATATCATCTTTGATGTTCAACAGCAGAAATAAACTCACAGGTTTAAAACAAAATATTAAAAACTGTAATATTCAATTATACTATAATAACACTGTGATACATACAGCAAGACCTGTTTTTATTGAGTTGATGGAGCTTAAGCAGCTTCTATCAAGAAAAATTACAGGGACATGCAGTTCGTATCCATAGAAATTCACAAAGAAATTCTGAATCTGTTGTCATTTTCTCCTCAAACAAACCAACATGATGTCGTGATTTAAAACATTTTATTACATAATACCTGGTTAGGCACACAAACTGTACAAAAACAAGTGCAAACTGACATTATAGACAATCAAATAATAATCGATCGTGACTAGATTTTAGACTAGACTGTAGAAGTTGGAGCCAATGGTAAACTACAGGTTAGTTTTGGTGATCATTTCAATAACACTATATATGAATGTCAAACCATCTCAGGGTTTCTGACAGACAGTCTGTCACTGGAATGTCTCCATCAGCGCATCAGGCTCTGGACTGCAGAGACAGACGTGCCGTCATGTCAGAGAGATGGCTCATGTCTGCCTGCTGCGCCTGATGTTTGATGTACTCCAGAGTCCGCACCTGGAGAGGAGAAAGAGCGAGAGAGAGAGGTCAGGGCATTGTATTTGCCACCGAGTGCTAATGCAATTTTGTGTACGACTAACCGATGTGCGTGTGTCACAAAAGCCGTGTTTGTGACTCAAGGTTCCACAGGTTGACAGCCAGCTGATTGAGTTTGTTGTTGCGTAGATCACCATGAGCCAACAGACAGCCAAACAGAGAGAAAGCCAGACTGCCCTGTCTGCGCACTCCCTGAAACACAGAAATATCACATAACACCTATAGCTATGCTAATAATAACAATAATAATACACACATATTTAAAAAGCGTACAGATACTTTTAGAGACACACTGTCTCACCTCATCTCGACCCAGCCCCTTTAAATGATCCAGAACCTGAGCGATCAGAGTCTCACACAACTTGTTGATCTCTGCGATGAACTTGGGATCTCCTCCATAGAGGGTTTCATTGGAATCCACTGCAACAGGAACAAACATGCTTCCATTTAGACTTTAATGTCAGAAAGACATTAAGCTGATGTGTTTATTAATGTCTGCATTTATTCACTGCGGTACCTTTAGGAATGGTGTAAAGATAGCTTTCTTGGCTCATTGCTGCTAGTAATGGTAAAGCGCTGATGTAGACACGGATCTTAGCGTCACTGTTGTCCTCCCAGGTGTAGTCCTGCACCATATTCAACAGCCCTCGCACCAGATACAGTACACCCTGCTCCGGATGGTCCTACGAGACCAAGTCAACAATCACGCTTGGATATGTACTAGCAAGATTAGGCTAAAACACTCCTGAAAATATATATGCATGTATTACCGGCACTACGAGCAGTGAGGAGAGGAAGTTGTTAATGAAGTCGAAGAGGAAGGGCTCAGATGATCGCTGTTTACCCTCAATGCTGATGGTTCGTGGGACTTCTGGCAAAAGACTGACGGCTGCTTTCAGAAACGCATCCGCTGAGAAATGGACACAGAAATCAAAATGAAGTTTTCCCAGTACATATTAAATTCATACAATCACACTCAGTTTTGGCCGATCATGGCAGAGGCTGCATTGATCTGAGGTCAGTTTTGTACAAAAACATCTGAAAGTTTGAA
The DNA here is from genome assembly GCA_027422405.1 of Ptychobarbus kaznakovi. Taxonomy (NCBI): domain Eukaryota; kingdom Metazoa; phylum Chordata; class Actinopteri; order Cypriniformes; family Cyprinidae; genus Ptychobarbus; species Ptychobarbus kaznakovi. The sequence goes on along the minus strand of CM049808.1, from coordinate 6,611,766 downwards.
ATCTTTAAGATTCTTATATTACACGACACAATCTTTAATCAAGTCTCTTATGTTCATCAAGGCTGCATTTATTTGATCAAAAATACAGTACAAAGGGTAATATTGTGAAATATTTAAATATTAATGCAATTGCAAACATAACCCCCCAGAAAACATTCTAACAGGCTGATTTGTTGCTCACTAAATATTTCTTATTAGCGATGTTAAATAGTTTTTTTTTTTGCTTATTTTTATTTTATTATTTATTTGTATTTTTTGTGTCTTTGAAGTAGTTATGGTTGATGCGCCAAGGTGGATGGTGAAATTGTGATGAAACGATGGGTTTGTTGAAACCACAAGCAGTTCTGTCTTAGCAAGGTTGAGTTGAAGGTGATGGTCCTTCATCCAGCAAAACATGTCTGTTAGACAAGCTGAGATATGAGCAGCTATCGTCAGATCATCAGGATGGAATGAGAGGTAGAGCTAAGTGTCATCAGCATAGCAGTGATATGAAAAATGTTTCTGAATGACAGAACCTAGTGATGTTATGTAGACAGAGAAGAGAAGTGGTCCAAATACTGATCCCTGAGGCACCCCAGTAGCTAGATGTTGCGACTTGGATACCTCACCACTCCAAGATACCTTGAAGGACCTATCTGAGAGGTAAGACTCACTGGAATGCGGTTTATGAAATGCCCTTTTTGCCAATAGGGTTGACAGGAGGATCTGGTGGTTAACCGTGTCAAAAGCAGATAAAGTTGATAAATTGATAAGATAAATTGAAGATTTGGAAGCCGCTCTTGCCAGTCTTAGAGCTTCAACAACCAAAAGCAAGTCACTTTCTATTCATCAAAGATTCCTGAAAATAATGTATCACTATTTACACAAAAATATTATGCAGCAAAGAAAAAATTAAGTTAATCAGCGCACAAAAATAATTTCTAATGGATCATGTTAAACTGAAAACTGGAGTAATGGCTGTTGTTCTATCACAGGAAAAAAAAAGTTTTATTTCAAGACATTATTGTTTCTTTTGAATGGTAGTGTATTTTAATTATCCTTCACAATGAGAGGCTGGAACAAGGATGTACAAGAGCATCTTCAGTCTAAGAGAGGATTTAGCACTCACCTTGGGACAGACACTGGTTGGCCAGTGCTACCTGTCCAGAGAGCAGATAGAGGTTGAGACGGCTGAAGATACTGGTGAGGGACGGAATGGTGATGAAACTGTAGGCAGCACATGCCTGCAAATAAACACACAACAAACAGCAAAAACTCAGTCATTTATGGGCTAAAACAGAATAATGCAGAGATCCAATAGTATTAGGAGGAATCTCCAGAAACATGTCAATTGCAATTTACAAATTACTACTTGAAAAATGTCTTCATAAGATTCAACCATTATGTAAAAGTGATACAGAAAAAAAACGAACCCTGACAAAAGCAGCCGTTTTACGTGAGTGATTGCCTTTCATTACACGTCTGGTCTCCATGGCTAACTGATTCACCGTCTGTAAGAGAGACATTCATATCATCATGACAGACAGTCCCTCAGCACTCCATTAGACTTACAGCATGCAGTTTCAATCTGTTTACTACAATAAAACCCATAAGGATATTAAAATAGAGTTGATGACTAAATATGAATAATGTGTTTTAATAAATCTTCTATAATGATCCCGAACAGATGTGCTCATGTCAGCTATGTCAACACAGATATCAAGCCACATGAGATACAGGCTGCAAAGTGACCTTGGAGGAAGAGATACATTTACTACAAAAACAATATATAGATGCATAAGTGAGAATACATACACTAACATGAAAATACAGTTGTTTGCTGACAACTAAAATATTCTATCATACAGTTTTTCCCAAACTGGCGTTGATGTAAAGCTAATAATTAATTACATAATAAAAACATAAAATTATGCAAATCATCATATTATTTATTAAATAAATAAATATATTAGGGATGCACCGATTTATTGGCCACCGATATTTATTGGCTGATTTTTTATTAATTTAAAGGCATCGGCATATCGGAAATAACATGAATAGGGCCAATACCGATGATTTATCAATTAACTGCATGGAGACAAACAATGAGTTGCATTGAGTCTATTGCAATGTTTTTCTCTGGGCAAAACAATTAAATACTTGCCAAAACAAAATAAAATCTTTACAAAATATATGTGAAATGCCTGCGCTAAGCTGTAAATTCATCCTAGGTAAATTCATCATAGGCAAATAACACGCTCCAAAGTTCACGGAAAGGAAACCGATGATGAATGATGTTTTGTTTCTATCTGTATGACCAACCAGCATTGGTATGACCATAAATTACGGAGTAACAGTTGGAAAAATGCAGTGATTGCGTCGGTGCTTCACACACACACAACATATTTTTGCTAACTTGACACTGCAGGCTGTTCATTATCAAAATGAAATATAGTTAAAGAAACATAAAAAGTTATGAGAGAGGTAGGCTTCAGTTTCAGTTTTTAAAGTTACATTTAAATTATTTGTTTTGATTGATGTTTATATTTAGCCTAAATAGGCTACAACTTTAGAAGATTTGTTTTGGAAGAAGGGAACTAAAATAGTCTTGTAATGTTTGTAAATATTTTGCTTTATTTACTGGTATTTTAGCCTACATTCTGAATGCAATAATAAATGCAACGTACAGGGGAGATATTTTATCGTTTGCGATATACCAGTAAATTCTCCCCATGATAAGAATTAGTCTTGCTGATAATAAGGATAAAGTCTAACGATATTAAATATTGATAATAACGATATTGATAATACCGATAAAGTCTAGTTGTTGACAACAGGCACGTTTAACTTGAGCAGTGCTGCGCAGATGATCACTGTATGACATCAAAGTAAAGCAAGAGCGATAGAGAGCGGATGGATCCTTTGCATTCAAATCGTTCTAGCTGTACTTTTATGTCATACAGTGATCATTCTGCGCAGCACTGCTTCAAGTCGAATACGCCTATTATTTCTGTGTGCGACAGTACGGACGTGAAATTGAGTATTTATTCTGCTATGGATTAGGCGTTGACCGATTATCGGCACCGATATTAAGCATTTTTATTATTATCGGTCATTTTCAAAACCGATGTGCCGATCTCACCACTCTGTGGCCTAGAGCAGTCTCCGCCCACCGCCCATCTGATTTGTTGGGAGTAACGAGTCCCTAAAGGAAGACTAAATGTGGAAGACTAAAGGCATCTCACACCGAAAACGCTTGCTAACTGGAGCTGCTTCAGTGATCACGCATCAGTTGTCGCTCAAAGGCAGCAGCAGAAATTGCTCAAGTTGCAATAAATCACAATCCACTACACTGAAGTTGCAAAACACAATGTTATATATTTATGGTTTCCGTGATGGGGAAAACACGGACGGAATCGCGGAATACAGTTATTTAAATGGAATTTACTGTATAACGTGGAGTCACGGAATTTGTTAAAATCGATTTAGACAAAAAAATACTATCGGTGCATCCAGTGGCAGCTGGTGAAATTTTTTTGAGGTGGGGCTGTGGCACACTGGCTCAGCAAAAATTTCACAAACAATTCTTCACAATAAATCAAACCGTCAGGCTGATCTGGACCCAGCTGCTTTACCTTCAGTTTTTCTGCCAAATGTCTCCTCTCAAACAGACATTTGACTAGAGATTGTACAGAGTTAGGTTCGTGTCCGGAATTAATAACACCTGAGTCCGCCATTGTCACGTAATTGAAAATTGCGCCACTACAGACCACGAGACCAGCCTTGATTTTAGCTGCTTGGGGCGACAGAAAAATCGCCCATTTCAGTTAAGATTTGAGGACGCTGATTGGCTAAATTTTATGTCACATCTTGAATATATTTATATCTTGAATCAGGATTTAACTAAATTCGACAAAGACCTGCCTCCTGTGGGCGATTTCTCGATCGCCCCTTAGCTGAAATTGAGATGTGCTGACAGGCAGAGAGGTCATATTGTGATGGCGGAAAACATATTTTTTCACAGAAGATTTTCTAATATATCACATCATACAAATATACATTTAAATAATTTATATAATTTTTATTTTGTGTGTGTGGTTCAGGGAGGGCGGCGCCCTAGCGCCCTCTATTGGCCAGCCGCCACTGGGTGCATCCCTTAAAAAAAATATTATAATATATATATTAGGGCTGTCAATTGATAAATATTTAATCGCGATTAATCGCACGTTTGTCGTGAGTTAACTAGCGATTAATCACAACTTAATCACACAATTGTATCTGTTCTAAATGTAACTTAAAGGAATAAATAGTTCACCCAAAAATGAAATTTTGACATTTGATGTTTATCTGCTTACCCCCAGGGCATCACAAACAAAGAATTTTAACTCAAATCATTGCAGTCTGTCAGTCATATAATGGCAGTCAAATGGTTACAGAATCTTTGAGAGTAAAAAAAACTTGCACAGACAAATCCAAATTAAACCATGCGGCTCGTAGCGATACATTGATGTCCCAAGACATGAAACAAGCAGTTTGTGCGAGAGACTGCAGTAAAAGCGCTTCATTGTACGTTAATAGGATACTATGGTGAATTCTCTTCAGCAGGATTGCGAGCAGGACAAACAACATAAATATTAATGACTATGACTCGGACTGTCATATACATAACATTATAATGAGAACACTATCATGATATATATAATGAGAACGCTGCTGTGTTTCTGCACGTTGTTGCATGAAGAACACATCCAAAAAAGGAGTTCATTCAGAGCCACGTAGAGTCGCAGACACATTCACTAGTGCACTCGGGGCATTTTGTGCAGATAACCTGTAAAGTCGTAACATAAATAAACAAGCGTATTCTGTATGAGAGAAATTTGTTAAATCCCATTCATTAAAAAAAAGAGCTATCATATGCTTAGTTTTACTGGTCATCTTCAGCACGCGCAGCTCAAAACAGAAAAGCAGAACATTATTAAATATGTTATACAGCCTACATAACGTTATAATAAGAGCCCTATTGAATTTTTTTTGTGAATTCTTAGGGTTTCGCTGACGTTTAATGTTAACTACCTTTTAATAAAAAAATAAAACATTATTTACTTAGTTTGTATCTGCAAGGCATCACTTACATATTTTCCCTGTGTGTTAAAGTCAGTAATAATTACTGTTGAATGTCTGACTTGACACTTGGTAATGTATTTTAAAATGGACTGTTTCAAAGTGGAAAAGTGTTTTATTGTCAGATGAGTTCAAATATTGGCTCATGTGATTTGAAATCCTTTTATTTTAAATTTTATTCCAATTTAAAAAAACATCCCAACATTTCCGGAATTCGGGTTGTATATATATTTATGTGTGGTGTGTGTGTACGCGTGCACCTGCATGCCATGTGAACATTAACCAACATTAGATTACCGCAAACATGCAAATGTGTTTTTAAATGACTGAAATATTAAATTAATCTCAGTGGGGTGCTTCGAGATTATAGAAAGGTTTGAAAATCCCTGGTATAAAATCATAACACATTAGGCTGCTCACATGAATCAGGTGAATGATGACGGGCTCCAGATTACAGAAAGTTGCTCTGGCTTCCACACAGAAACTCAACTGCTGCTCAAAGTCCCTCCCAAATGACACCTGATGAAATTTTTTTTAAATAATTAATATTTTTTTAAATCAGTGAAACAAACATATATGTTTATGTTGTAGTAGCAATTCTGGTTTGACTGTCATAAAATACACATGATTCCAGTCTTTTTTCATCTTTTTTTGATGATTGATTATTAGATGTATTGTAAGACAGGGACTCACCATACGAATAAATCCATTGATCAGCAGAGACAGAGCTCTTTTCTCATCATCTAGAGTTAGAGCACTACAACCCACAAACCACATGCAAACACGTCAATGTAACACTCTCTAATTCTGCATTAATAGTGAGACACTATAAAAAAACAGCTCACTCACTTGACAGAGTCATGCATGGTCTTACAGATGTGCAGCAGTGCGTTAAGGATGACTGGATCTCTCGTGGGTTCCTGCTGGTGTCTAAACAGAAAATACATCAGCCTCACCTAAGACAGAAACCTTGTAACTAGAGCTATAATTAACCGAACACTTGTATAGATACACAGAGGAGGAGTTGTTCTAATACTGAATAGTGAGTGACAAACATACTTGATGAAGACCTCCATGATGGATTTACACACCTCCACCCTCACACTGTCTTTCTGAAACATGTCCAGAAAGGGCAAGAACTTTTCCTGCAATCATCAAAACATTATACATCAGCATTTTTATGATCATACTACTTTATTTGAGATTACTACTCATTTGTATTCTAGACTACTAGGAATTTATTTTTGGACATTTTAAGGAATCTGAGATGTATTGGTCAAAAAGGATGTTAATCAGATAAAGATCTGATTTGCAATGACAATTAAGCAATAATTGAATTAGTCAAACTCTCAAAAAATAATAATCAGTATAATTAATTTGAACAATCATGCTTTATTTATTACCTGATATGTAGAAAGCATTATCTCAACTGAAACTCTAAGCTATGTTTAGCACTGTCAAAATAACAGTAACCAAAACAGATAGATTTAATTTAGCTATAACAGCAACAAAGAATATTAAAAAGTAAAGGTAACACTTTAGTATAGGGACCAATTCATTTCTCACTATTAACAGGTTGCTTATTAGCATGTCTATTATTAACATATTGGCTATTTATTAGAATATATAAAGCACATATTCTGCATGACCATATTCTACATCCCTAATCCTACCCAATACTTAAACTTAACAACTACGTAACTATTAATTACCAGCTAATTAGGAGTTTATTGAGGCAAAAGTCATAGTTAATGGTTTGTTAATAGCGAGAATTGGACCTTAAAACAAAGTGTGACCAAAGTTAATTGTAAAAATGTCATTTTTATAGTTTTATTTCTCAATTTCACAGACCATTTGTCATAAATTAAAACATTGTGTTCTACCAGCAGTTATATTTGAATCCAGATTACAATTCTGCATGATTCAAATTCAAGACCTGGCAATCTCAATTCAAATCTGAATGGAGTACAGCCCTGCTAAAGGTCAGTTTTTGCTGTAGTCATACCATTGAGAAGAGCACCGAGAAGTCATGGAAGTAAGTGAGGATCTTCTTTATCACTGACTGCAGCTAAAACACACAAAAGGAATGAAGATTAATTGCCAGGACTTCATCAAGACCATCTTACATCATCATATGTATCTGTTTCTTGCATACCTGTGGATATGCATCCTCAAAAGCTCTGTCTGGAGTCATGTGTTTGATGATATCAGCAAGGACCGTGTTCACCTCCCGTTTCTATGAGGAACAAATTGAAACAACATGTTAAAAAAGACATTGTTTTTTCAATCTCAGTTAAACAGAGCAGATAACTCACCGTGAAGTGACGGCAGGTAAACTCCACCCAGATCTCAGCACAGTTGATGTAATCCTGAGTTGAAGAACACGCAGTACACATGTGGATTTTATTTAATTTTGTGCTCAATTCATATTACATATTCTCTTTCTATACTGCATGCTTTAGAACATTCAGAGATCAACAGAGGTGTGCGTTTACCTTTGGACTGCGCACTTTAGTGATGACCTTCCAAGCTTCGTTGAGTATGGAGAGTCTCTCATTCTCTGGAGGGTCGGCACAGGACACACTGCGACCCAGAGACGCAAACAACAGGTGCTGGAAAAACAAAAATGAATATAACTATGAGATTTACCCTGAGCTTTTGGCCTGTCTGTAGACTGTAGATGTGTGTTTTGTCACCTTGGGAAATCCAGTTTCATCACAGTCTTTGATCATGCCAATAAAGTCTGTCGCTCTCGTTGCAACAAATTCTGCCCGGAATGCCCACATGACAGAGTTCAGCAGGAGAGCACTATGGAGAAATGAATGAATATCTGCAGTTGTGAATTCAGAACTAGATTTTTACATTTGGGGGGTGCGGGGGGTGCCCACCCCCAAATTTCTATGATATTCTTGACTTTTTTAAGCTTTTTGATTTCCGTCCATCTGTTAGGCTAACATTTGCAAGTCACTGTCTTTTCAACAAAACAGATTAAAGGGCATAATTCCTGTCCATAGCACAACCAATGCAGGAATTACATGCTGAAGATTAATATTCAGTCTTTAGAAATTCAATACTAATATGAGCAATACTAATATGAATTCTTCCCTAACTAAGCATCATTAGTTATCATGAATGTCTGCCTCTCACAAAGGCCAATGCGACTAAACAACAAGAAGGCACCAGCACTGTTCACAATGAGTTTCAAGCTTAATTTCCATAATTTATGGTCACTTATCTCATGCCATCTGAACAATTAAAAATTGTCTAAAAAAGTTATATATTTTGAACTTGGAATGAATGGGTTCATAGAGATGCATGGTCAGTAGAGTTAGCAGATCTTACTTGTTGCCCAGCTTCTTGCATCTGTCCATCATCTCTGTAAGCAGAACCTTTGAAAGAAATGTAAAAAGATATTTAAAAGACAAAACACATTTCGATCACATTTTGACTAATTTCAACATTTTGAGACTGGAAAGAATGTTCCCAGCAGGGTATGAAACTGACTTTTTTAATTAAGGGGCAATATTTGCCTCCTGGAATTTTTTCTGGAATTAATTTTATGCATTGTTGTTTGTCCTGAAGCGCTTTACTGCAGCGTAACTAAACCAAATGCATCTTATAAATAATCTATAAACCGGCTGAAATGTTTGAAATCCCTTGTACCCTACCTGATCGAAACAAATCCAGTCTTTCACTCTGCCTTTGTCAGTTTGAGTCTTGCTAAAGATTTAAATCCATGCCGCCATGATGCTTGTGTCAGTCACGGATCATGGAAAGTGAAACTTAAATCTATAGAGGGTGGTTGGATTTATTCACGCACGTTAAAATATTTATTTAAAGCTTCTTTCCTTTCAGATTCTTATTTACAGCATTATCATAATAGGGTGTATATTAACTTATTCCGAGAAAACTGGTGGTTCTATGTGAAATCAGCCATTGAGCACCCCCATATAGCAAAATTTGTATTATTATAACACCTCTGCGAATATTCGAAGGTGAGATTGGTAGTCGAATCAGGCTCCTCCTATCGAAGCATTGAATCTCGAATTGAATCGAATTCTCGAATTCTCGAATTGAAGCATTGAATCTCGAATCGTTGGCTATTCGGTGTCACCCCTAGTTTTCTGTAAAGATAACAGGCTTGTACTAATAGTGGAATGTTTATTTGCAAAGGCTAGCACTGCTAATACGGCAACTTGAGCTCTTGAAGCTCCACCCTCTTCTCTGGGAGCACCAGATCATTTACATTAAAGCAGCATACTCATACCCTAAAAGTGACAATTTTAACAAGCTATAAAAAATTATCTGTCGGGTATTTTGAGCTAAAACTTCACATACACACGCTGGGGATATCAGAGATTTATTTTACATCTTGTACAAATTAGCATAATAGGTCCCCCTTTAACACTTGAATGTAAAATAAATACTTTAAAAGGCAGGGTAAGCAATTTCTTATGTGAAACATAAGGCGCTTTTCCACCGAAATTACCTGGAAAAATAGTATACAAGATGATATTTACAAGATGGTATACAAGACAATTATACAAGATGGTGCCGCAGATGGTAGCTTCAGTGCTTTGCTCTTCAGTGTTTGCAATGTTTTTTGTTTCTTAAACACGGTCAGTTTTACCAGGGATGAACTGCTGAACATTCGGCAGAACACACCACAAAATCTTTTACCGGTTTTTGATTATTCGGACGTTTTGCTGGACATTGTAGTCGGTGGAGCTGCAGTGCTATTTAGACGCTACAGGACGCGCAGACGGGGGAAGCGTGCCAGTGCGCTCGTGAACCTTTGTCAGCGCGGATTAAGAACGCCGTTGCCTAGCATTTATCTGGCGAATCTCCGCACTCTACCCAACAAAACGGACAAATTCCTTCTGCTCTCCCAGACATATAAGGATTTTTCCAACTCTGCTGCTCTGTGTTTCATGGAAACATGGCTGAATGATGCAAAAGCGGACAGCGTGTTACGTCTTCCAAATTTCCAGCATATCAGATCTGATCGCAATGCAGAATCAACTGGGAAATTGCATGGCGGCGGTACGTGCTTTTACATCAATGGGAGGTGGTGTACAGATGTAACTGTGTTAAAGAAGATGTGCCGTTCAGATCTTGAAATGCTCTTCATTAACTGCAAGCCGTTCTACTCGCAGCGGGAGTTCTGCTCGTTCATTCTCGTGAGTGTCTACATTCCTCCGCAAGCGCACGTGAGCTCAGCTTTACAGAAACTCGCTGATCAGATCACGGACACAGAACAAAAACACCCGGACTCTGTTTTAATCATTCTCCGGGACTTTAACAAAGCAAATCTCTCCCGCGAACTGCCAAAATACAGACAGCACATCACATGTCCCAACAGAGACAGTAACATATTGGATCACTGTTATACATCGATAAAGGATGCATATCACTCTGTCCCACGAGCAGCTTTAGGACTATCTGATAACTGTTTGGTTCATCTTATACCAACCTACAGGCAGAAATTAAAATCTGCTAAACCTGTATTAAGAACTGTTAAAAGATGGACTAATGAAGCAGAGCCAGATTTAAAAGCGTATTTTGACCTCACTGATTGGAGTGTTTTTCAGGCTGCTGCAAACGATCTGGATGAGCTCACAGAGACTGTAACATCTTATATCAGTTTCTGTGAGGGTATGTGCATTCCTACCAGAACTCGTTTAACCTACAACAATGACAAACCATGGTTCACTGCAAAACTCAGACAGCTCCATCAGGCCAAAGAAGATGCTTACAGAAAGGGGGATAAAGTCTTGTATAAACAGGCTAGGGCTGTGCGATATGACGATATATATCGGATGGACGAAATAAAAAGTCTATCGTTTCATATTATGTTCTATCGTTTATTTCGTGGTGTCGCAAAATACATTGTTTACGGTAATACTTTTTCATCATTTGGGTGACTGCGATCTTTATACGCCACCACGGGGCGTGAAGAGGAGACAGAAGCAGCCAGGACAAAACGAGGAGCTCGTTCCTAAACAAGGGACTACATCTGTTATATGCGTGCACCGTCTCCGTGTCTGTGTGAGAGAAGCGCATTTTGTTCCGATTTATTGGCTTTGAACGATTACATAAACACACTTACAGTGCTCAGCGTAAATGAGTACACCCCCTTTGAAAAGTAACATTTTAAACAATATCTCAATGAACACAAAAACATTTTCCAAAATGTTGACAAGACTAAGTTTTATATAACATCTGTTTAACTTATAACATGAAAGTAAGGTTAATAATATAACTTAGATTACACATTTTTCAGTTTTACTCAAATTAGGGTGATGCAAAAATGAGTACACCCCACTGAAAGTCTCTGGAGCAAAGCTAAATTTTAGACTACAAATGTCTAATTTAACAATAATTCAAACACAGGTGAGTCTAATTATTCATTACTCAGGTGTTCAGCAGACAGTTGACTATAAAAGGGTGTTACTTAAAGAAAACCCCTTCCCATTTCATGCTGTCAGCACATGGAAGAGAAATCTCACAAGACCCGAGAAAGAAAATAATTTCTTTACACAAGAAAGGTGAAGGCTACAAGAAGATCAGCAAAGCTTTACTTATCAATCAGAATACTGTAGCAAAAGTGGTACAAACATTTAAAAAAGATGGAACTGCAACCATCTCACAGAGACGTCCAGGTCGTCCACGGAAGTTAACACCTCGTCAGGAGCGTCTTCTGATGAGAAGGGTTGAAGAAAATCGACATGCAAGTTCACTGCAGTTATCTAAAGAAGTAGAAAGCCAAACTGGGGTGACTATTTCCCGTGACACAATACGGCGTACACTGCAGAGGAATGGCATGCATGGGTGCCATCCATGAAAGAAGCCTCTCCTAAAGCCCAGGCACAAAAAAGCCCGCCTAGAGTTTGCCAGGGCCCATGCTGACAAAGATGAAGACTACTCTGGAGTGATGAGACCAAGATAAATGTTTTTGGAACTGATGGCTTCAAAACTGTATGGCATCGCAAAGGTGCGGAATACAAAGAAAAATGCATGGTGCCTACAGTGAAACATGGTGGTGGCAGTGTCCTTATGTGGGGCTGCATGAGTGCTGCTAGTGTCGGGGAGCTGCATTTCATTGATGGCATCATGAATTCACAAATGTACTGCTCTATACTGAAAGAGAAGATGCTACCATCACTCCGTGCCCTTGGTCGTCGTGCACTTTTCCAACATGACAATGATCCTAAACACACATCTAAGGCCACTGTTGGATTTCTGAAGAAGAACAGGGTGAAAGTGATTCAGTGGCCAAGTATGTCTTCTGATCTGAACCCAATCGAACACCTATGAGGAATTCTGAAGAGACAAGTTGAACATCACTCTCCATCCAGCATCCAATCTCTAAAAGAGGTCATTCTTGAAGAATGGAAAAAGATAGATCTGGCAAAATGTCGCCAACTTGTTCATTCCATGCCTAGAAGATTTGGTGCTGTCATTAAAAATCATGGAGGCCATACAAAGTACTAGATTTAGTAGTTTTTGTTGTGGGTGTACTCATTTTTGCATCACCCTAATTTGAGTAAAACTGAAAAATGTGTAATCTAAGTTATATTATTAACCTTACTTTCATGTTATAAGTTAAACAGATGTTATATTAAACTTAGTCTTGTCAACATTTTGGAAATGGTTTTTGTGTTCATTGAGATATTGTTTAAAATTTTACTTTTCAAAGGGGGTGTACTCATTTACGCTGAGCACTGTATATGCATCAGAATCCCCGTCTTTGCAAGTATCCTTATAAACACAGCAATCTAGGTCTTAAGAGAGAGAAAACGGCAGAAAGAGAAAACGCATATGTAACAGTAGATATATTGGATCCGGTGTTCTGTCGATTGTTCCTACCCTGTCAGATTTTGCTACCTCCCATTAAAACAGTGGGTAAAAGTTAGTACAAATTTGTCAACGAAAAATGCAACCTGTTAAATTATGTTTTATTAACGTCTACACCAACCCCAACCCTAAACCTACCCTCACAGTAATGCAGATACATTAAATATTGTTGTTCAGCGAGAGAAAAAGGATGCAATATTGATGCGCGCATGCGCAGTAAGCCGAGGTAGGAAAATCTGACGGGTAGGATAAAATGTCAGGACAGCGGACTTCGGTCTTAAAGGGGAAGCTGTCCAATATTCGTTCTGTCTGCCATTCATGTTAATCATAGCACACTGATAGAAAATCTCACTGCTCTTGACTAAATCACTTTTGTAACTTTAATAAAAAAAAAAAAATAATAATAATAATTATATATTTATATACATGTATAGAATCTATACATAATACACATGTTAATTATATCTATCATAGATAGATATATTTAATTAACACAGTGAAGACTAATTAATTTACACAATGTATGTAGCGTTTCTTATTTATTGTATTTTGATTTGCTTATCCTTATTTCATCACTGACTATTTATTTATCTTCAGCTAGCTTGAGTTTTTTTGTGTCTCTTTTTAGGCTTGTATTAATTTGATATTGACATTGGTGACAAGGATTATGAAAATTCTATGGTATCAAAGATTTTAATATAATAAAAAACGTTTTAAAAGAAAAAATTACTGCATCGCGATATATATCGTCATCGTGATATAAAATTAGTCATATCGTGATATAACATTTTGGTCATATCGCCCACCCCTAAAACAGGCTAAATACACACTGGAAAAGGAGACCAGAGTGGCAAAGAGGAATTATTATGGCAAGCTAAGGAACAAATTCTCTTCAGTCTCTTCCAAATTCTGCTTCAGTGTGGAAAGGTTTGAAAGACATTACGAATTACAAGACACCATCCCCCAGCACTCTGGAGAATCAACAACTGGCAGACGATTTTAATTACTTTTACTGTTATTTGGTAAAACACCCCACACCCGCCCTGAACACCTCTCCACACAACCGTTAACACCTCCAGCAAACCCCCTCTCCCCCACACCTGCAATGAAAATAAGTGAAGATGACTTGCGCCAGGTCTTCAGAGAGAACAAAAGAAGGAAAGCACCAGAACCAGACAGTGTGCCACCAGCCTGCCTTAAAACCTGTGCTGATCAGCTGGCCCCCATCTTCACAAAGATCTTCAACAGATCACTGGAGCTGTGCGAAGTCCCCGCATGCTTCAAATGCTCCACCATGATCCCCGTCCCAAAGAGACACAAAATTACTGGACTTAATGACTACAGACCTGTGGCTCTAACATCTGCTGTCATGAAATCATTTGAAATACTGGTTTCGGCTTATCTGAAGGCCTGCACTGGACCCTTAATGGACCCCTTGCAGTTTGCCTACAGAGCAAATAGGTCTGTGGATTATACAGTCAACATGGGACTGCACTTCATCCTGCAGCATCTGGACAGACCAGGGACTTATGTGAGGAACATGTTTGTAGACTTCAGCTCCGCTTTTAACACCATCATCCCGGACACCCTTCAGAATAAACTAACTCAGCTCTCCGTCCCTACCTCCGTCTGTCAGTGGATCCCCAGCTTCCTGACAGACAGGCAGCAGGTAGTGAGGCTGAGAAAACTCTCATTCAGCACCCGTACGATCAGCACTGGAGCTCCTCAGGGCTGTGTTCTCTCCCCACTGCTCTTCTCTTTATACACGAATGACTGCACATCTAAAGACCCCTCCGTCAAGCTACTGAAGTATGCAGACGACACCACACTGATCGGTCTCATTCAGGACGGTGACGAGTCTGCTTACAGACAGGGAGTTAAGGAGCTGGCTGTCTGGTGCGGTCTTAACAACCTGGAGCTTAAAACAGTGGAGATGATCGTGGACTTCAGGAGAATCCCCCCCACTCACCATTATGAACAGCAGTGTGACTGCAGTAGAGTCATTCAGATTCCTGGGCACCACAATTTCTCAGGACCTGAAGTGGGACAATCACATTGAGTCCATGGTGAAAAAGGCCCAGCAGAGGCTGTACTTCCTTTGCCAGCTGAGGAAGTTCAACCTGCCACAGGAGCTGTTGATACAGTTCTACTCTGCCATCATTGAATCCATCCTCTGCACGTCAATAACTGTCTGGTTCAGTTCAGCTACCAAATCTGACCTCAGAATACTACGGAGGGTAGTCCGGACTGCTGAGCGAATCATTGCTACATTTAACTATGAAAGTCAAAATTTCCAATGGAATAGAATGCAACTTGGAATCTTGTGTAGAAATGTACAACTGTACTGAGATGTGGCAATGAACATGCTGTCACATGAACACTGTGGCCAATAGCAAATGTTTGCATAGACAGGTATGTAATGTAAAACAGTACTAACACTATGCAATAATCTTCTTTGTTGATAATCATACACCTGCAGGTCAGATGCAAGCATTGCACATTGTTGTTTGGTTTTGACTAAGATATTTTTGGTTGACAAACATTTGAAAAGCTAATAGTTGTGCTGTCATCCTTACACATCCTCCAAACATGCAGTGTAACGCCATTATGGGAAGAAGTTTGAGTTATCGTGTAGGAATATTCCATGTCTGACTTTGAATTAATAGAAAATTAAACAATTAATCAAGCATTTCCTCTGAGGGGAGTGCATGTATGTGTACCTCTGGTGCTCTGTATGCCACACACTGCAGGATCCAGTGTATGGCAGGAGAATAGAGGGTCAGATAGATGGGAATCTCCACCCGCTGCAGCACCAGCTGATTCTGAACACTTTCACCAAGAATCTGACGGAATGAGGCCAGCAGGTCGAAGACATTCTTATTGAGACTGTCCTTCAGATGCGGAGCCACCTCCATCCCCACCTGAGAGAAAGATGGAGAGCTAGAGTCTATGGCTCAGGTGACTCCTTCAGTTTGAATCTACAGGGTTTTTGCTTGTTTTATCATCCACTATGCATCAACTGAAAGCGTGAAATACCACGTTATAAAAAAGTAGAAATTGTAGGGATAACCTGCTACAATAAATAATATAATCAGATAATATTAACAAATAATAATATCAGATAATATTATTCTTCTCACTCTGCATAAATACGCGCGTGCATATACAGCCACCAGTGGGTCTCCTATTCCTCTGATCATCGCCGTCAGTCTCTGCAGTGTCTCCTGAATCCCACTAAAGGACAGAAAGAGGACATCAGTGACCAATGAAAATACCAACCCGCATGAACAGAAGAGTTGCATTGCTCAGATATTTACGACTTTGTCAAGAAGCGGTTGCATTTCAGAAGAGCAGCTTCAACATATCTGAGCTAAAGTCAAGGGTTCACAATTACATTCTTGGGGTTCAATTCATATTCATGTTATTTTTTTCAATCTTTCAATGGTTTCCCATCATCCAGGTGGATGCTGCACACTGGTGGTGGATGAGGAGATAGCCCCCTTACTATGTAAAGCGCTTTGAGTGTCTAGAAAAGCGCTATATAAATGTAACAAATTATTATTATTATTGACCATGATCCTATAATGCTGACTGTATCAAATTTGATATGCCTTCAAATTATTAGCATGTTAAAAACACATTTTTCACAATCTTCTGTATGCCTTCGGTCATCTGATTGATAGTTTATTACAACTAAAATGCCTTTTATTGTAATTGTATTGCCTTTTTTCTCTAAAATGTTTACTGACTTTAATAAAGTAAACTTTTTTATTGCTAGTAATATTTCAAGATGAATACTAGATTGAAGCAACTTAGGTTTACTTTATTATCCATGTATAAAGTTTTGGAGAAATCATCTTAAAATGTGAGCATCAAATATGAGACCAAGCTTTTGAGGAACATATGTTTTATGTTAACAGTTTGTTAAACTGTTATAAAGATCTGATATTTACTCACAGAATAATTTTACCTTACTTTTTGGCCATATAAAGATCAGTAACTGAAATGTGAATATTTCTGCTCAGTTTGGGCCTTGAGTTTTTCCTCCTCCAGTATGAGTTCCAAATTATCCTATATCATACCATAAGAGCCATAAAAGCCTGATGTATCAAATATGATGATAATCCCCCCCCCAGAAAAGTTAAATAAACTGTTCTATTGTCAAATTATATATTTCAAACTATTTAATCAACTATGTCAGGCTTCACAGGCTTAATAATTAAAACATTGTAAACAGTACAAGTCCTGGTGCTAAAAACACTGCTGTTTGTTTTTACAAGCTTATTTAATTTAATAATTTTTTGCATCAACATTCTACATATGAATTATTGAAAAAGCTTAAATACTGTCAAAATCCTGCTGAAAAGATACAATCGAGGGACAAGCTCTCTGATGGAGGCGATTTTAAAGAACCAGTTGAGGCACGTCTCTTTGGCTGTGTCATTCACATCATCAGCGGAGAACGATTCTGAAAAAGACATTATTGAGAAATTATATTAAAGTCACAGAGATGGTAAAAGAATATGCTGAGTTGTGATGCATTTTGTTTTACCTGGTAGAGGATGAGGGTCAGCACACATGGACCAGATCCTGTCATACACCAGACCACCTGTACACATATGACATCACCAAGAGTAACAAACATTTTCTTATTATCTTGCTGCATTTAAATACACTCTTCATGTTAATTATAAATTATCAGCTGTGAAGAAAGTAAATGGTAAAGCTTGTCATTTATAAAGTCAAGAAGCTATTACTGCAGAATGGGGGGATGGGTTATGTTGTCAGTAAAATACGAATAAACAGAAAGATTATTGACATGAGCAACGATTACCGAAGGTGTCCAGGATATCTGTGATGAGAACAAACTTGCTGGGGTAGAACTGAATTACTGACGTATCAGAGAGCAGCTTGGAGCACTGAGACACAAAAATAATGGGGAAAGGAATGCACGTCATCATATTTTGATGAAGATTTTTTTCTCTGCACTGATGAATCATTCACAACAAGACCATAAATGTGCATTATTAAAGTTAAAGGGACACTCCACCCCAAAATGTTAATTTTGTCATTTTTCACTTACCCCATGTCGTTCCAAACCTGTAAAAGCTTCGTTCTTAAATTGTGTTCCGAAGACGAATTAAGCTTTTACGGGTTTGGAACGACATGGGGGTAAGTGAAAAATGACAACATTATCATTTTGGGGTGGAGTATCCCTTTAATAGACTCGATTTTGGCTGGAAATATCACTTGCATGCATACTGCTGGTTTATGTGTTAACAGGTCCTCAATACCTGTATAACGATTTTTAGGGCTTTAACTTTCTGATCTGAACCCCAAGCTTCCTTCAGTGACTGGTTGAGCTCTTCAATGCGGTTGACATAATCCTGCTGGGACAGGTTCAACAGCTCCCTCTGGGACCCCTGAGCACACACAATACACCACATATTCATTAACATGTCTACCAACAAACAGTAAAGCACAAGACATCTTCCAGACGAGACCCACCTCCTCCAGGTCGTCCAGTTCCTCTAGACGAGTGCGCACCTTCTCTGACACCGCTGAGCTGGGACTGGATGCT
Organism: Ptychobarbus kaznakovi; assembly: GCA_027422405.1. Lineage (NCBI taxonomy): Eukaryota > Metazoa > Chordata > Actinopteri > Cypriniformes > Cyprinidae > Ptychobarbus > Ptychobarbus kaznakovi. Next base: position 6,593,228 of record CM049808.1, on the reverse strand, counting down.
TTATCTTAACACAAACCAAACTGTTTAATGTCTCCTGAAGTTTGTCAATGCCATTACTCAGGTAAAATATATATATATAAAATTATTATTATTTTACAGACTGTTTGTGAAGCAGCACATACACGCCACAGTGATAGCTATTATTTTCTCAGTAACGGTCAGGATGAAATTAGTAAGTTAGTACTGGATTTTAGTATTTTAGAGGTGCAAGGATGGATCTCCTTTAATTATTTATTAAAATGAAAAAATAAAATGTGGAAATTTGAAAATAAACATCAAGTTTCAATCCTCTATTTGTAAATGTAAAACAGACCAATATATAAAATAATAAATTGTAACATAATAAAATATAATAATAACAATAATAATATAATAATGATATTAACAATAAATTGATTAAAAAATGTAAAATGTATGTCAGTTACCAATTATAAATTATTTTTTAAATATGTAACATATGTAAAAAAAAAAAATTAAATGAATGGAGATTTAATGGAGGATCTGACTTTCCGATGAACTCACTTTTGTCTGAGCCCATGAAGAGATTCTGTAAGAGAAATAAAAGTTAAAATTGAATCTGTCAAATGTAAAGACTGACAGGATGAGTGAGAGTTGTAAAGTGCGGCACCCACTATAGACAGTTTCTCTGTGGTGGTGAACCTAGACAGGATCTCTCCACGTTTAGATGACCACGGCTCAAAGTCTGAGCCCACTTCCTCCTCTTTCTCATTACGCTTCCGTCCCAGCTCCTAAAACAAAACAGTAAAAGGGAAAAAGATCACATGTTTCATAAATGGATCATAAATGTGTGCTCAGTCACATAATTTAAACCGTGAACAGATAATGTAAATATGACAGTTACATACATATTTAAATATATAGCTTATTCAAATAAAAATTACATATATACATAATAAAAATTCAATAATATTTATTCATACATGAGATTTTTTTGAAGTACCTTTTCAAACATTTTCGTATGGTAATAATTGAGTCTTTTTTTGAATTTTGTGAATCTTACCCCAGCAGAGATGCTGTGTGGGAGAGTTGGTGCCTCAGATGCCGCAGCGAAGACAGACAGAGGATCGGTTCCATCCAACATTGAGCTGAGTGGATCCAGAGCCACAGAACTAGAGGAGGAAGATGAGGAGGAAGTGCTGCCTTTCCGCCCACCACGTCGAGATTTTGAATCTGTCACCTGAAAGAAAAAAATTATGATCAAACAGTATTTTTTTAGGTAAATTAGGTAAAACAGTATTTTACAGTTCACTTATTTCACATTCATTCTTCTTGGCATAATCAGAACTTTGGTGTCTTGATCAAGAATACACTTGGCCCCAGTTAGTTCTTCAAGAAGTTTCATGTGGATCAGAACAATCCAGATTTAGAAATCCCAAATTTTGCTATCTGGAATTAGCCAAAACTGGATTACCGGTGTTCTAAATGGAACAGCATATCGCAATGTAGTATACTAGCTGTGTGTGTTTGTTTTTAATCATCAGAACACTGAAAAAGTACAATAATATAAACATGCCCTTCTATTCTCAGTTTGTTTTAAACAGTCATATGCCTCATCTGACACACAAATAGAATTTAAGTCAAGTATTTTCCTTAAATAGAAATACACATTCTTGATCAACACACACCCTGTTTACTCAAAGAGGACTGAACCTCTAATTACAAGATAACATCATTTTTTTTCTTCATGAAAGCTTTTTCTTCATTTAATGGATATTTAGGAGAGCTGTCGATGTACCGTGATTGCTTTAAGTGGATGATAGTCACTGAACTCCACTGCTGAACCCTCCAAACGACACATCTGCAACTCACTCTCATATTTACGAGCTCGAGAGTGCCTGTGCAGAACACAAACACATTAATACATGAGACGATAACAAATACCAAAAATAATCACGTAACATTAATGTTTTATTTCAGGACATGGGACCACGATAGCACCATATTGTGTTGTTGGGCATGACCAAAATAATTGCATTATCGTGGTACAAATACCATACCATATTTGTTTAAGTAGCTTTAGGTAAAACAAGTAAATACCATGGTATTCGACATTGTAATCATGTAATGTCATGGTGTCTATCAAAGAAAAATAGCATTAACAGTTATTACTGTCAGAACAGTAGACCTTCCTCTCTCTAGTCTACAGCAATGATTAATCGCTAGAACACATTACAAAGTGCATGTTCATCATTATTCCTCTATTCATCAAAAACGTCGCGTTAGAGTTTGACACCGTCATAAACGCCTTAAAAATGTAAACATTTCTTACCACTGAACTGAAGCCATGTTCAATCAGCGTCATATGATCCCGAAGTGTTTGACGTAAGAGTCGTAGTGTCATAATAAAAGTCACCAATATTTTCTGTGCACATTTTTATCTGAAAGACATTTTTAGAATCAGTTTACTGTGATGTTGATGCAGCATTAATGTTGCTGAATCAATCGATGTAATAATTTAATTATTTTATATTTATATTTATAGTCAGTAACAATACAAATCAACTACAAAAACTAGATAATAAAAACATAAAAATAATGAGGTAGGTTCACTGTTACCATCATCAGTAATGTGTACTCCTGGCTTTCATTAACATTTAAATGTTAATCCAGCATATTGGAATATCTGTCTTAAAATAAATTATGGTCTGGTTCCACTTTATTTGAATGTGTCCTTGTTACAGTGTGATTACACAAGTAATGAGAATAGAGGGTTAAGGGTTATAAGGTTAGGGTTAGTTGTTTGCTTTACTGTTATTATATATAATGTGTAAAAATGACACTCCAAAAGTTCCTTAGTGCCTTGCCATTCTATTCTTACCTCTCTATTAATCAGAATCACATCCTTTTGTCCCTGGTCATTACATCAAAACAAAGCAATCTGGTAGAAATCTGTAGTGTAGCTGTCCTGTCACATTACATATTAGCATGAACCTTAAACTCCAACTTTCAGAAGCTAAAGCTTCTTCATCAGTACAAAAAATAAATAAAACATAATTTATTAGGACAAAGCTGCAAAAACAGCTCGTATTTAACTTTTGCAAATGTGTGATGATGTCAGACAGATGAATACACCTATTGGTTTAACAGAACTTTGGACCATCCAGTCATGTTCAGTATAATGATAAAGTAAGATAGACATGATAAGTCCTAAATAGAAAAATGTGTTATTACAAGTGCTAAATGAGAGAATTAAATGTGTTAAATGAAAGTGCAATGCGTGGTAAATCTGCCAAACCTTGTGTGTAGCACCTACACCTCCGTCCTAAGAATCCCAACATTAGAAACAAACAGAGGCGGACAAAGAGCACAACTCAATTACTTGAGTGAAAGTACAGATACTGCTGGTCAAATATTACTCCATTACAAGTAAAAGTTGTAAAGACAGATTTCTACTTAAGTAAAAGTACAGAAGTACTTGCTTTTAAAAGTACTTAAGTACCAAAAGTATGCAGTGTGTTATTATTGTTGTACGTAATACTTGCAATACCTCTGAAGCAACTTACAATACATTACACCTACTGAATACACAGACTAGCTTGTAGTATCTTCGGAATAAAGAGCTTTTGGAATGTTAAAAACCTATGGGGAAAAAATGATTTAACACCCCTACCCACCCCCACAAAAGCAGGATGGTAGTGATCTCACACAGCTCCGACAGAGTGTGTACACATCTACGTGTAGCCATTCATCCGCATTTCAACAGAGTGGACAGTGAAATTGCTGTAATAGCGATAAGGAAGGAAAAAAATCAAACCTACTTTTAAACCCAGCAACACAACTGTAGCTTTACATCAGCAACACTGCTTTAACAACAACAATACATCAAGACTCATTTGACATCAAAACAATATTAAAAAAATGCTGTCTAAACGCTCTCGCCGTACTTTGATGTCACACACAGAACGGTCGGTGCAGTGCTGCTTCAAGTCCAACACCTATGTGTTTTATTAGGAGACGCACAACAGTTCTTCTGTGGCTTTATAGGCAATATTTTCACTAACACAATTTAGCAAAATCAGACAATATTGTGTCTAATATGTACCACAATAATATCTTCTTATTATTGTATTGTTGTAAATAAATATCACATTTGCAACTGGTCAGTGTTCAAAAAATGCTGGGAAATCACTTCATGTAGCCCTACAAGAGTGATTACTGATAAACTGTCTGAAAAAAGTCACGTTTTAGAGAAGAAAAAAATCACCCTCTGACTTTCAAAGCTGGTACATAGTAACAACGTTCTACTTCGAGGACAGTGATAGAAATGTAGTGGAGTGAAAAGTATGGTATTTGTCTTTCATGTAGCACAGAGAGAGACTCTCTGTGGTCATTAAAAATCCCATGGCACTTCTCGTAAAGAGTAGGGTGTAACCCCGGTGTCCTGGCCAAATTCCCACCACTGGCCCTTGTCAATCATGGCCTCCTAATAATCCCCATCCACTTGATTGGCTCTATGACTCTCTCCTCTCCACCTGTAGCTGGTGTGTGGTGAGCGTACTGGCGCCGTTGTCCTGTGGCAGCCGTCACATAATCCAAGTGGATGCTGCACACTGGTGGTGGTTGAGGAGAGACACCCCCACATGATTGTAAAGCGCTTTGGGTGTACAACAAAACACAATAAAGTGCTATATAAATGCTTCATTCCATTCATCATCCATCCATTTCAAGTGTAGTGAAGTTAAAGTCATAAGTTTCCAGAAAAAAATAATACGGTAAAGAACAGATACTCAAAAAGTGTATTTAAGTACAATACTGAAAAAACTAAAATGTACTTAGTTACTGTCCACCTCTGGAAACAAATGACCAAAGTTTATTTTCAACAAGAATATGGAACTGTTGATGTTTTAACTGCTTGATGTTAATAGTTTGAGGGGCATGTTTACTAACTGGACAAAGAAATATACATTTATTGTGTTAACATTTATGGTCACAGATCATATGATCACAGAAAAATAGTTAAGTAATACTACTTTTTGTCCAAATGCTCTCTAGAATGAAGAACCCAATAAACTAAACAAACCAAAGAACAAAAAGGTGTGATATCATTTTGAACAAGTGTTTTTGGAGTTTGTATCAGTGACAACTCCAAAACATTCTGTCAGCACAAACTTCTCAAAAAACTTTGTGTGGCTGTTAAACAGCTTTTTTAATACTTTATTTCCCAAATATTAAGCAAAAAACACTGTATTAAAATATGATATAGATCTTTGCGGTATTTGCTAGTAACTTAAAAGACACGAAGAGCAAGAACAACACATCACACAAATGGTGTTTGTTGCGACCATTTTTATATCTTCTGTGCACAATTTGTGAGTGGAAATTAATAGTCTTTTCAATGTTTTTTTCTCCATGAAAAACATCATCATCAGTCTGAAATAAAACAATTCACTCTTTTCCCTTTCACAGGCATAAAGAGAAAAAGTGAGGAAATACATTTGCATCTTTACATCAAGTCCACATTGCATTCTGTTCTCAGTCACAGTCATTCCACGTTTTCTCTCTATATATTTATATATATTTTTAGTTTGTAGGAAATCAGTCTCTGGTCATTTGAAACAGAAGTCCAGGCCATAAGAATTGAAACAGAAGAAAAGTCCTTTAATTCCTTCTACACGCATTTTTTCCTCACCCTCCAGCGGTTTTCCTCCCTTCATCCAAAGGGACTCAGCAACGGAGTGGCGAAATCGAGGAGGAATACAATCACAGTCTTATCTGAGGAAATAAAACAACTAAATTCCGGCGACACACCTTTGATCCCCCCCTTAGTCTCTGAGGCTCCTGGGCAGAGGAGCGACAATATGAGCGTGTGTTTTTGAACATGTCGGCTGTCGGGGAGGGCACACAGTAGTCGGTAAGTGGCTAATGATGGCGGCAATGGCGGCTGTCATGGTGATTGTGTGGGTGGGCTGCTCTGGGCGGAGCTTGGAGAAAGGGAGGGGCTACAACTGCCTGGAGGAGCGCCGGATGCCCGTGAACTGATCCCGCCTGAGGAGCTCTCCAAACCCTCAGAGTTCTCCAACATCTCCTTGATGAGAGGAGGCATGGAGCCGGGAATCTCCATCTTCAAGGTGATCACACGCTCTGCCCCTGTGAAAGATGGAAAATTTATTTTGTTTTCATTTTAATTTCATGTAGCTGCACATTAATTTTTTTCTTGCAGTAAAATATACAAGTAAGGATTAGAACTCATCCAGGAATGATTCATGCGAATGAATGGGACTCACCCTTGGCACTGATGCTCCTCAGGTCGGTAATCTTCATCAGCATCTTAGGGAACATATGAGGTTTGTGTGGCCTCCTGTTCCTCACGTAGATCTTCAGTGCTTCCAGCAGTGGTTCTTGCAGTATGTCCACCTTATCGGCCTCCTCCAGGTCCTGCCGATCTGCACAAACCAACAAACACCACCACATTTAGCTCACAAAATGTCATACATTTAGAGCTTATAGGCACACATTCAGATTGAGCAAAATCATGGAGATGGATACTTTTAGAGGCGAATCTTAAGAAACCTGTCAAGAACATGTCTTTCACCCCCCCCCCCCCCACCCCACACACAAAAAAACTTGCCCCCCCCACACACACACACACACAAAAAACTTGCTTAATTAGAGTAGATTTTTTTGTATTGTAATATTATCTTTATGGTTCTGCCAGAATTTTTGTTACCATTAATGGTTATTTTTTATCAATTTATTTTTTATTTACTTGTGTTTAATTAGTCTCTAATTATGATTTTTGCAGAAATATATTTTTATTTAATATTTTTTTAATAATCATAAAAATATTATTACACTTTTATATTATTATATCATTTAAATTGCACAATAAATACTAAAGGGAATTTATAAATATTTAATTGTCTTTAATTATGAAGATTTTGCAAGACAAAAACATTTGTTTCTTTAAAAATATTTGTACTTTCCTATTTTTATATTGGAAAGTGCTTTGACATAATCTGTATTGTTAAAAGCGCTATATAAATAAAGGTTACTTGACTTTTTAGCTTTGTGGAGAAATACGACCTGGCCATGTTTTCATGAGATCATAAAATATATATATTCACTATTTGTTATATGAGCAGATGCAATACCACCACCAAACACTGCGTTGCACTAGAGGTCCATGTATAAAAAAAACATGGAAAGATCATGTGACACTAATAAGACTAATGGCTAAAGACTGATGGCTGCTTAAAATTCAGCTTTGCCATCACAGGAATAAATAGCATTTATAATTATATTGAAATAGAAAACAGTTATTTTATAATATTTCACAATGTTAATGTTTTTACTTTGTTTCATCAAATACATTCAGCCTTGGTAATTATGAGACTTCTTACATTAAGTCTTATTAGGGCGTGTTCACTCAAAAAGTTGACGAGCGCTTTTTTAGTCAAATAAAAAGCTGGCAGTGTTTTGGTTACAAATAGCAGCCGAGGGTGTCTTTTGTTGCTATACCAACAGCTGCAACAGTAGCCTAGCACTGTGTGCTGCAGAAATGTTGGCGTTTGAAGTTAACGGCGAGGGTAATGTCGGTTCACAACGACGTTTGTGGGAGCGCGACATTTGTGGCATATGTTAGACTAGATAGAGTTTTGTACTCATATCATACAACTCCTTGTGCCGCGAAACTAGTACGATCTGTCTACTGCTATCTTCTCCTTTTTCTCATTGTTTTTGTTGTTATGGAAACGACTCGCCACTCACTTGTCATTGGTCAGCTGTCAAAAAGGTGCTTGACGCAGGGCGTTTTTTTTCCAGAAAATTTTAACTTTTTTCAACTTGAAAAGACGCTCTGAGCTGCAGAAACAGTGGTGGCGTTTTAAAAAGTGCTCAGGACTTTTTCTAAAGCACGGTTTACTCCATAGGATTATAATGTAAAACAGATGCTGGCAGCTTCAAAAAAGACGCCAAGTGTAAACATAGCCTTAATTATTTAAATTATATATATTTATCCAGCATATAACACTGTGCAGTGCACAGTATGTGACCTTTATGTAGGCTATGCAAGGCACACCAAAAATACCTATTGCATTTACCTATTAAATAAGGTCTATTGTCTAAAGGCACACACTGATACTGTCGAGTGTTTTAAAAGCACAATGATATGTAAAAATAACAGCATCTTTAATAAGCAGCTCATAGGTCATAATACACAGCTCGTGTGTGTACTGTACCTCCACAGAGCAGGCAAATAGCACTGAGCAGTCCCGTCTCTGCGTCATCCATCTCTAGCGGTAGTAGCTGATTGGCGAAGGCAAACACCAGGTCTGTTAACGGACCGAAGCCGGCGTTGTGCATCTGCGTTCGGTTCAGTGTTAACCCATCAGAGAACGTCATGGTGTCTTGCTCAGGTGTGTAGCGGGTACATATCCTCAGAATCTAAAAACAAAAACAGAGATGTGTTGGTCTTAACTTTGAACACAAAACAAGAATGTAACTAAAAATGTTATGGTCCGCATTGACTTCCATAGTATTTTTTCTTTCATACTATGGAAGTCAATAGGGACAAGAAAATGTTTGTTAACTCATATTCTTCAAAATATCTTATTTTATGTTTGACAGAAGATAGAAACTTGTACATCTTTGAAACAACTTGAGGGTGAGTAATGATGACAGAATTTTGAATTATTTGGGTGAACTCTGTCTTTAAAGGGATAGTTCATCCCAAAATGTAAATTCTGTCATTACTCACCCTCATGTCGTTCCAAACCCGTGAAACCTTTGTTCATCTTCGGAACACAGATTAAGATATTTTTGATGAAATCTGAGAGCTCTCAGACCCTGCATAGACAGCTACGCAACTGCAATATTCTCATTCCCAGAAACGTAGCAAGGACATCGGTAAAACAGTCCATGTGACATCAGTGGCTCAACTTCAATTTTGCGAAGCAATGAGAATACTTTTTGTGTGCAAAGAAAACAAAAATAACGTTATTTATTCAACAATTCTTCTCCCCGAGATACTGTCTTCCGCCATTTTGGAGAGTACCACGATGCATGTGCGTGCTTTCCCCAGAACGTAATCAGCGCTGTTTACATTAAGCATGCGCACGTTTTCTCCTGAACATAAACAACATTGATTACATTCTGGGGAAAGTGCACACATTGACTGTAACTCGGGGAGAAGAAATGTTGAATAAATTATGTTATTTTTGTTTACGAGAATACAAAAAGTAATTTCGCAGCCTCACAAAATTGAAGTTGAGCCACTGATGTCATATGGACTGTTTTACAGATGTCTTTGCTACGTTTCTGGGAATGAGAATATTGCAGTTGCATTGCATCTATGCAGGGTTTCATAGCTCTCAGATTTCTTCAAAAATATCTTAATCTGTGTTCCAAAGATGAACGAAGGTCTCACGTGTTTGGTATGACATGGGGGTGAGTAATTAATGACAGAATTTCCATTTTTGGGTGAACTAACCCTTTTAATTTCCATACTTTTAAAAGAGGTACATTACTAGTGTACAGGCTAATTAAACACATTTTTTTCACAAGGGAAAGCTTGTGGGATTTGAACCTACAACCTTCAACAGGCCAAATGTATGTATTCAGCTTCAGTGATGTAACATAGCCCGCTGTAAGGTCTGAGCCAGTGCAGGCTTAGCAAAAGTCAGGTTAAGAGTGTGTTCTCACCAGTATGTCGAGGCAAGCGGCCTTCAGCAGTGTGATCTGGTCTGCGATGGTGAGGGTGGTGAATCCCGGCAGCTGCTTGGCAAACTCCACCGTCTTTATGATGCACTTGGTGGAGAGCTCGCTGAACTTATCCCACAAATTCACATCCAATGACACACGCCGCTCCGAGCTGTTACTCTATACAGAGAGAGAGACCATTTCTGAGACAAAATTACACCACAGGCCGCTATGGTAAATGTTTAATAACATCATCAATAAAGGCTGAAAGAGTGGCACATGAACTCTGGCAGTCAGCTTCAGTGAAGTCTGCTTGTAAACAGAAGCAGAATCAAGTGCAGAGTTCTGGGAGTTATTGACAAACTGACACATATCTGTAATTACAGTATTGATTCATCATTCAGTGTCAGCTCATTAATTAAAAAAAACAATACAGAGCCAGAACAGCGAGGTCATATTCTCACAGATGAAGATTTTATCGGGTTGTGAAAAAGTCACAATTCCACATTACGTGTAATCCAATTATTTCAATAGGGCTGGTGATATGGCTAAAGTATGTCAATATTTATCAGCCTTTTGATGATATTTAATGCATATCTTAGGATATTTTTTATTTATCTCACTATTTTTAATCATCACTTAAAACAATGCTGCCAAGTAGGTTTAAAATGTTTAATGCAAATTTATATAAATATATTACTAATGCTAATAATAATATTGCACTGTAAAACAAAAAATAACATACAATAATAATAATTTACAGAACAAAAGTGAAATAGTAATAACTAAAAATTATTATTTATGGCTGTCTTCATTTATTTGCTTTCACACATTAAACCATAGAGTTTTTATTTTGGCTTTTATCTTGGCACATTTAGCATTTTCATATTTAGAGCATTTGCAGAGATGGAGTTCATGTGAAGCAGCATTTACTGCAAAACGAGGCGTGCATGTTAGACTATATGTTTATTAAGTGAACTGAAAAACTCAGCAGCAGTTTGTTCTGTAATTGGTTAAGGTCATTTCACATGGGTCATACTTCTCAGGTAGGAAATTACAGTAATTTGTATAAATATACAGAAAAATCACATCCCTGAATTATAGTGTATTTAATCATTTTAATTTATATGGACCAATATAACACATCGTAACAAACATCAATATTTTCCTACATATATATTTACTGAAATATGTAAATGAACGAAAAATGAGTGACAATGTTGAAAAATACAATAAAGAAATGGATTATAAACAGCAAAAGGAAAAAGCATCACAAATAGGGAACATTTAGTATATGTTTCAGCCCTCACACATTCTTACCGTGGTGTATTTGCCCAGTTGACACAGCGAGGGGAAGGTCTCTTGGTGGGCTTTCCTGATTCTGTCAATCATCTGCTCTGTGTCTGGGCTCAGCGTGTAGTTTTCTGTGCATTCTGGCTTTTTCTCTTCTTTCTTCTTCTTATTCCTGTCATTCCTCACTGCTGCACAGACAGACGACAATATTGATTGTACACATTATAATGTCTTAATTCTTCTTCTTTTTAATAACAGTTCTTGATCTTCAGATGATTTTCATTCAAAGATGTAGATCATTATCTACTTCTGACATAGATATATTAAGCTGTTACAAGGAATTGTACCCAAAAAAAACATATAATAATAATTGAATTAAATTATGCTTCTGTGAGAACTGTAACATTTAATTTAGTAAAGATTCTTACACCATGTAACTTGCAACTTTTCGACCCTCTCATTAAAAATATTAATTTAAAATGTGCTTTGCATACAGAAATAATAATAATAATATAATTAATTTTAGAATATTTGTATTAAAATACAAATAAATAGATTTTAAAATATCATTAACGGTAACAAGAATTATGGCAGAACAATATAGATAATGTAACAATACAAAAAAAATCTACTCTAAGCAAGTTTACAAAAAAAAAAAAAATTTTGGGGGGGGGGTCAAAGACATTAATGAAGTCCTTGACAGGTTTCTTAAGATTCGGCTCTAAAAGTATCCATCTCCCTGATTTTTATCAAGCACTATTAGCTCAATAATAATAATAACAATAAATATTATATTATTAAGAGTTATTTTTAATTGAACATGGGTGTTGTTTATAATATTACATTCTAAAATAATTTAATCACATTTGATCATAAATTGTATGATAACACACTGTAGGTATCAGTGACTTGTAATTTCACGAGAAAATTAAGTGGGCCGAAAAGAACATGCATTTATTATTATTACTACTATTACTTTTACTACTATTTATTAACATTTATTATTTATTATACTACTATTACTTTTACTACTATTTATTTAACATTTATTATTACATTACACTACACTTTTTAGCAGACAAACTGCATTTATCCAAAGCGACTTCCAAAGCGAGTGCACAGGTTATATATTTTTTGTTGTTATATATTGTTTCCCTGTTATCAAACCCAAATGGTGTTTGGGAAAATCAAACCCACAACCTTTGCCTGTTGAGCCACAGGAACATGCTTTAAACAGTTAACCATCATAACATAAGTTTTCTATCACAGTGAGAGGTGTCGCCATGCCATTTTAGAAAGAAATGAAGAGGGCAGAAAAGAAGACATATAGGAAAGAAAGAGGGAAGAGATGAAGGAGAAAAAGAGAGAAAACTTGCATGAGTAGCAGTGAAAGGCCGTTTGAGATGCAGTAAGCAGCAGTAATGGAGTGAGATGAGACAGACAGATAGAGGAAACGTGTTAGAGCCAACACATCACATCTGTGAAGACAAACCATGAGGGGAGGAAAGGCGAGAAAGAAAAAAAAAAGTGTCAAAAGAAGAAAAAGGACAGGAAGCAGAAATGTCATCACACCCCCACCATCAGTACCCACCACACCACATCTCAAACACATTTTCTCTCTCTGTCTCTCTCTCTGCGGGGTGTGTGTTAGTAGTTTGATGAATAGAGCGGGTGGATGAAGTCGTACATAATGCTGATAGATCACCACAGGTTTCATTAGACCCAGAGCTAATCTAATCTCATTGTATGACATGCACACACACACACACACACACACACACACACACACACACACACACACTGTAATACCATGGCATTATTTTCTCTCTAATCTCCGCTGACACTCGGACCCTCACTGCATCCCTCTCTCAGGCCTCTGGAGATGCGGAATTAATTCCTAAATAAAAGTGGGCTATCTTAACGTGCCTACATTAGCCCCTATGACAGATTGGCACAGCGATCATAAGCCGCAAAACACAATTTAATGAAGTCATTAAAGAACTATTAGCCTGGCTGCACCATCACTCAAGCACAAGCATTACTGAGAGACCTGCAGCGAGAGAAAGAGAGAGAGAGAGGAGAGAGAGAGAAGGAGAGAGAAGAGAGAGAGAGAGAGAGAGAGAGAGAGAGAGAGAGAGAGAGAGAGAGAAAGAGAGAGAGAGAGAGAAAGAGAGAGCAAGAAACATCTCTTTCTCCAGCAGTATGATGAGTATTTTGTGTGTTTCTGGAAAGGTGATTTTTACACACTGCAATTGGTGACGATGTGGCCAGAAACGCGACCTACGCAAATATGCAAATGCCAAGTACACAGTTCAGTTGTTTATACTTAACATGCGTTCTTGAGTCACAGTGGCAGTAACAGACCCAAGGGGCCAACAGAGTTACATTCAGTAGATTTGCATACAATAAAATACAGTACATGTCTGTACTATTAAAACAGATTTACATAACCTGAGCTGCAATATGAAGTGTGCTTTGACGCATTTCAGACTGAAACCATGTGTGAAATTGAACTTAAGTGCCTACGTTAATGCACTTGCGTAGAGGTTTTTGGGCCTGTGTATTGTGATCTCATTACATAACTGCTAAAATAATGCACACAAAAATAAAGACAGGGTGTAATTATCAACTAATACACTGATAGGGTGTAAATATCTGCTCTTCAAATGAATCAATTATGAATCTTTACTAAATGACGCAATTGAAATCATGATTTAATTAGATTGTTTTGGTAAGATTCACTATCACTTTCAAAAATATGCTGAAGGAGGACCATATGATTTCAGCGATGCGGGAAACACGGAAGCATAATCCACTCATTAAAATGAAATTTACTGTGTAACATGGAATATTATGGAATTTGGCTTATATCATTTGAATTTTGTATGAATAAATCAAAAGTAGGGCTGTAAATGGGTCATATGGTGATACAAAAAAAAACATTATTTTCCACATTCCGTATATACATTTTTCTCCTCTCTGCACCGCCTTTCTGAAACGCGTTGATTTTTACAAAGCTCATCGTTCTGAAAAGCGAGGTGTGCTCTGATTGGCACGCTATTCAGTGCGTTGTGATTGGCTGAATACCTCAAGCGTGTGATGGAATTGTTATGCTCTTTGCCATATTTGCAAACACACAGCGTCTCCACGACATGGTGGCGGCGGCAACAATACTACAGCGAGAATAAAACTTACACCTTCTCTGCGTAAACAGTTGTACTGGTGTTAATCTTCCAACACAGTGATGTCAGATTTGTGGGGGCGAGTTGAAGTGAGGATTTTAGGAGGCAGGGACGAGTTTTAACTTTTATAAAGAATATCTCTTTGGGTTTAGTCTTTGCAACTACGAATTTATGCACAAACAACTTGTAACACTCCAAGGACAAATGAAAACATGAAGTCGCATCATATGACCCCTTTAATAAAATTGCAATATGGACTAGTGTGTGTGAATATTATAGACTAAATTTAGATAAGAAGTCTGCTTGTTGTGCGTGTGAATCAGAGGCGTATTTTCATCAACTACAAATACTCAAACCTACATGACAATTAAGTATTCATACGTTAAGCTTTAAAACAGACTTGAATAATAATAAAAAATGCTTGATTATTTGACTAATAAAACCAAAATCTATAGTTTAATGGATCAAAAAACAATACTTGCAGCCTTAATTCCAATATCAAACATAACAACAATAGTCGCTCAATATCCACTAAGTGCCACCAAGTCATAGTTTTATGTAACAGCAGTGGCTGTTGGCACATGACCAAAAGCGCAAATCTTATTGGTTGGCTGTTTTCTTCACAGTGTGACGGGAAAGACTTTAGAACCCCTCTGTTACATTGACAACAGGCAAAATGCTCATGTCATTCTGAACAGATGCATTAAGAATTGCTGATTCAAATTAAAATGTTTATCGCAACAGATTTTCATGACAAACATTCGTCTTGGTGTGAACAGTTCTTAATGTTCACATGTGTCTGTTCAGGACGTGTGTGTGTGTAGGTGTGTGCTTCAGGCTCTTGACAGGGATAATTTGAGAGGAGAAAATTAAAGCGCTGGCAGATCGTCCATCACAAAGATGAAATTCAATGAAAAGATAAAAATGTCAATGCTTCCTCCCTACGCTCCCGCGCTCTCCACTCCTCTTATTTCACAATCTCTCGTCCTCCTCAGCAGCGGCAGATGAGTTGTGAGTCTAATGCATTTGGAGCAGAGAGAACCCAGCATTTTGTGCTAAAAATCAATGCATGTGTTTCATTACAGATGTTGTGTGCTTTCAAATGTATGCAGGAAGTGAAGTATGAAGATGCTGCTGTAAATGTACCATTAGTCAAGAGGTGTGAATTCATATGAACTCACATTAATGAAACGAGCACGTGTCGTGTCATTTTGAATGATTTGATGGGTCATCTGCGCGGCAACACAATCTCGCCATGATGCCTGCCTGCTAGACATCCATGTGCATGTATCTGTCTGACTTGTCCATAATGTCAAGCTTGACATGCAAATGATCACTGAAAGAACTTAAATTAAAATATATATATATATATATATATATATATATATTTGTGCTATTAATCGAATAAAAAATATTAACTAATTAATCGCACATTTTTCTCAAATTAATTGCGATTAATCCCACCTAACAGTTTTTAAATATAGTTTTATATTGCAATAATTTCACATTCAATCTTCAAATTAATGTACAAACAACATAAAGACAGTATATTTTTATACTTCTTTAATGGCATCTTTTTTATGATTGAAGGCCAGCATCCCTGATATCAATACTACTGATGTCTCTATAAAATAGTTTTTCCCCTTAATATTTAACCATTGACTGTAGCCATTCAGCATTACAGTATAGTTGAGAGCTATCAATTGTAACATTTATTAGACTTAACTTCTAATTAAAGTGAACTTAAAACAATCTTCACACGAACCCATTATAATAAAATGACATATTTAGCTACATGTGCCCTTCAGCAGAAATATACAGAAAATGAAGTTACCAAACACTAAATTCTAAATCAAATATAGATGAACCCCTTAAAGCTTTCTCTTTTTTAATATTATTATGAATATTAATAGACATCACACCAGCTGGTTATTAGCTTATTTGCCTGCTATTGTGTTCTGAACAAACACACATCCACAACTTCTGCTGTAAACCTGTGAGAGTGTGTGTGTGTGTGTGTGTGTGTGTGTGTGTGTGTGTGTGTGTGTGTGTGTGTGTGTGTGTGTGTGTGTGTGTGTGTGTGTGTGTGTGTGTGTGTGTGTGTGTGTGTGTGTGTGTGTGTGTGTGTGTGTGTGTGTGTGTGTGTGTGTGTGTGTGTGTGTGTGTGTGTGTGTGTGTGTGTGTGTGTGTGTGTGTGTGTATTTTCTCACCTCTCCCAATTAACTTCTCAAGTATGACAGCACCTAGCAGTGTGGAGACGTGTTCTGATATAGCCAGAGGGAGGCACTGCCTGTGAGCGTGTATGTGTGTGTGTGTGTGTGTGTACTTATATTGCTACTTGCTATTTAATATTTTGGCAAGAGTTCTTCATCTGTGGAGGGAGTATTACTGATGCATTGCTCACATTCTTTGGACATCCCCACTTCCAGGCACTTCTGCAGCCGGCAGTATTGACAGCGGTTGCGGGTGACTTTGTTGATGATACAGTTCTTCTCTCTGTGGCACGTGTAGACCATGTTCTTCTGGATACTTCGCCTGAAGAAACCCTAAACACAAACAACACAAATAGGACTGTAAGACAAACTCCAAGAGATGCAAGAAAGTGCCAGTCATGTGTCAAAACATCTAGATTTTAACTTCCACATGGTGCTTTTCCCGTACAAAACTCATAGAAATTATGGTAAAGTGTTGCTGGTGGTTTATTTTTGTAAATTTTTTAACGTCGCCCAGCAAAAACTCTAGGTCTGATCAATTAGATCGAAGAAAAAAAAAGCCTCTTTTCAAAAAGCTGCCGGGCGGGCTATACTTACAAGGAAAGTTGGCTGATTTTGACTTCCGTTTTTGGATGAAATATCCTTTTAAACCCAAAAATATACTTCAGTTTTGATGTGAATGCTTAGCATATGCATACAACCAAAACACAGACTTGCAAAGTATACTCCATTAGATAACGTTTGCAAACACAGGAGCTCAACAGATGCCACAAAACCTGTGGTTACCTGCCACAAAACTTCTCTTGACTTTAAAGGAACATCTAAACTTGAAAAAGCATCTTAAAGTAAGTTCTTCTTAAGCCCCGTTTCCACCGCAGGAACTTTCCCCAGGTAATAGGGACTTTGGGCAGGTTGCTATGAGGACCTTTTAGTTCTGTCTATGTATATATGTAGTGACGATTCACACGGTCAAATGCAGGAACCAGGATCTGAGAAATAAAGTTTGGTAGTAAAAATTTGCCCCTCAGATTCATAATTAAAAGTCCCTGCCCGCGAGGTAGTACTTTTTAAAAGGTAAACCGGAATGCTTTTCGGTTTTGCAACTTCAGGCGGCTGACTTGGGCGTGATCACTGACGCAGAACATGCTGCCTTCATTGGTTGAGTTCACGCAAGCAGTGTTTGTATCGAGCCAAATTCAATCACCTGTATTATATATTAAGCTGTAAATAATTTATAAGCAGTTTGTAGTTTATTTATAAAGACAACACCTATTTGAAAATGTGATTTGCCTATTTCGGAGACGTGAGCTCCACGTGATCAGCATTTACAGTGGTTTCCTGTGTTCATATACAATATTTAAATAAAGGGGTAATTATTTGAATAAGTACCGCGTTTTCTTTACTCGTCTAAATTTTGTATTTGTATTTGCAATCAAGTCATGGCCAATACATGTACCTGCGTAGCAGATTTTCTTTGTTCAAATCTTTTTACATAATTAAAACAAATCTAGAAAAACTGAGCGACCACATTGCTACATTAAACTCTGTAAAATGAGAAGTTGGTCGCAGTGCCATGCACTTAATGCCTCATCTGCGGTCGTTCAGATGCACATTAAAACTGAATTAGAAGCACGATAACTGCATGCCTTCATTGGCGTCGGCTCAACTATAGGTTAAAGAGATTGAAATATGGGTACACAAGTTAACAGGTTAAAGTATCAGTTTTGATGTTAATATTTATTCATCATGCTGTTGAACCTGACAGTATTTTCTCTCTTGTTATTACATAGGGAGCTTCAAAGAAGACACAGAGAGCCAGAGACTCAGGTCAGCTGTGACCTGAAGAAGTCAAAATGCATGTGCCCTGTGTTTATCAGTATCCTTTACATTCATTGGGTAAAAATAAAAACTAAATAAACTAAGTCAAAATTAATTTGGCTGATTCCGCAAGGTTTCTATAGATATTGCCATATATCGATATCGTGATGAACTATCGGAATTTATGACGCGTTAAAACGCGTCGGTATACCGCAGATTATTTTGGCCACAATAACCATGGTGTGAAAAATCTAATATCGTGACTAGTATTGCCCTAGTATGTATGTTCCCTGAACTACATTTATGTGGCTATTAATATGTTTAAATGAAAACGAAAAGAGGCAGTGGTGTTTGACATATTTATTTGGTAAATACAGTGAGGAAGATTGCAGCAGCCAATACTGAGGTTATCAAGAACACTGCTGTTTGCAGAATTACAGGACTTGCGTCGTCCCGTCCCTTGGAGTTCACACTCCCGAGTCGAACTTGCGAAGTCTGAACTACCGAGGATGCAAGTCCGAAATTTGCATACTTACTATTGAAAAACGCGCACAGACCTACGTCACCAGACAATTTGCCTAATCTTCTCTGTACTTCAGACCGCGAGGGAAACACAGACAGCAACAGGTCTGGGCGAAAAAAAGTTCCTGGGACAAATTGTTCCAGATAATGTCGGTGGAAAAGCAGCTTTAGTCTTTGAAAACCAGGGCTCCCAACACCGTTCTCATGCCACACAGACATTTTTTTTCACGCAATACCAGTGAGGTTTGTACGGTGGCCCAATAGTGCACAACACAACAAAATCTCAACAAAGCACCCCCCCCCCCCAACGGCACCCCCACCGCCCCTTGAAGGTCAAGTTAATTTTATTTAATTTATTTTTCTATAGCGCCATATCACAAAAGAGGTCATTTAATGTTACCTTTCCTATAGAACAGGTCTATACCTTGTTCTTGTATTAAACAAACTAAATAGCCTTATGTTATTTATCTTAATTACACGGCGGCATGTCATTTCTGTCTCTACTTTAGATGGTTGGGCTCTCTGTATGCGCTCTGTAGTTCCGCCAGTTTCCCTTTATTTTCCAAAAAATACGATTTGTTTAATTTTCATTCATTAAAAGATAAATTAAATGAATGTTTTTATGATGTAAATTCAGGTTGTTAACATAAAAACAAGCCCCTTACCTTAAGTATTACAAAGCATTTAGATTAGTTACTAAAACTGAGTAATCTAACGAAATGTGTTACAAATTACTTTTTAAAGTATGTATTTTGCAATCTGTAGTGAAATACATTTGAAAAGTAACCTTCCTAAAGATCTCAAGGATAAGGACACATGCAGGCAGGCTAATTCGGCGAGCTGAATGTAATCTCTTAATGGTTTTAAAATTCATAAGTCTCATCCAGATCTATTGATTCCAGTGCACTCTGGACACGAGAAAGGTCAACAATCTGTCTCACACTGATAACAGAGAAAAAGGAATGTTTATAATGGGTCAGGATGGTTAACTAGTATGAATCCGTGCCAGTCCACCGCAACCAATTCAGATAGTTTTGAACATGTCACTTGAAACTTCTAGTGTAGCTATGTACAGTACAGTACTTGAACTACTACTTTACCATATGAAAAGTAAAAATTCAAGAAGCTTGACATTGAAGTGGACAACCTATCAAGTTACTAACAAATAGCTACTAATAGGGTTGGGACGTGGCATCATCAATCGGCCCAACCCTAGCTACTACACTACAAATTACGGATAACATTGGGGGGTGGTGTTAGGGGCGTGCCTGAAAATGGTTAACTACTCTAAAGCTAATGAAGGAGGTAGTGCAGCAGCCGTGACATCAACACCTGGATTTTTCTGAGTAAAACATGGTCTCTGGTAAATTCATGATTCTTGGACGTTTTGCTGTACAACGTAAATTACACAATTCAATAAAAGTACAGATGGGAGGGGGAATTCTGTGGGTGATTTACTGACAATGTGCATATTAAAGAACACAGATGCAGCCAGATTATTTCCATAATGACCAGCGCAATCCACGAAGAGCAGCGCAAATTACTGCCTACTTTAAGACATACTTTTTTGGGCATTAAATAATGGTGCAAATACCAGTAATTGTAGGAGAACAAACATTAGTAAATAGTGTTGCATGGTTCATTTTAATACCCTCTTCCCATAAATTTTGCATCTGAAAGGGAAATTCCAACAAATGCATATTCTATAAAGTCAGGCGCAAAAATAACTGTCCAGGCCTTTTCAGCGCTAATTATTCACTGCATGTCTTTAGTAAATCCTTACAGTAGTATTTTAATGCCAAAAGGTGGTTTGCGCCGACACAGGCTGTTAGTAAATCTGGCCCTATACTAGAAAATGCTTATTTTGAAGCAGTTATTTAAAAAAAAAATGTCTATGATAAGCAACTTCATAAGAATGTTTTAGGGTGAGCATGAAAATGCCCAAATATTGTCAAGTTATGTTTACGTGTACTTCGCTAAAACTACTATACTGTGTGTATATAAACAGTATTTTGTTATTCTTCTCTACTTTTTAGGGAAAAATAACTATTTTGAAAACAGCTGACTACTAAGCTACGTTAGTAATGATGCTACTTTTAGGTCGAATGAGAACGGGTCACTCACCTTGCAGCCCTCACAGGCACTGACACCATAGTGGTACCCTGAAGATTTGTCCTGACACACAAAGCAGGGCTTATAGGTGCGAGGAGGAGGGGGCGGAGAGGGTGGGCTCGGGACGATCTCCTCTGAACTCGTACTCTGGGTCTCAATAGCTGTGAAAGAGGGAGAGTTTAAGGGTCAGTGACATGACTTCTTTATTTTGTTTTGTGTGTCTATTATTACGGTATTCAAAAATACATAAAAAATCTATCCATTCAGACTGTGACTTGAACACACTTTTTCTATGACCTACATGTTCATATCTGAATTAAAATCCAATTTAA
Source organism: Ptychobarbus kaznakovi (assembly GCA_027422405.1). Classification (NCBI taxonomy): domain Eukaryota; kingdom Metazoa; phylum Chordata; class Actinopteri; order Cypriniformes; family Cyprinidae; genus Ptychobarbus; species Ptychobarbus kaznakovi. The sequence continues at coordinate 6,572,099 of CM049808.1, read as the reverse complement.
ATATTATTTTTGTCAAGCAGTCATTAAAATAAAACCCTTGTTGAATTTTTTTTTTCAGAAGCATAAAACTTTCAGAAGCAGACTTTCCTATTTATCTAGGAGGCATCCCTAACCCTGAACCCCGTCCCGGAGCGTCACGTCGCAGAACTGTTGTATGTGACTAGCAACATTACAAGAGAGATAAAGACACAGACGTCCTGAACAGCTCCTCTAAGGAACTGAGCTTCTGTCAGAGAGACAGATGTTCTTAGCACATTCATTAAACACGTGTAACACATGTGTGCTGCTGATAATGAGCCAGCCATTGCACATCAAAACAAGAGACGAACACTTTTGAACACCATTCAAACCACAGGAAGGTGAACAGACAGCACTGCTTGGACTCAAGATGGGTTTCCTGCTGTTTGTGCCGCGAGAACTACAAACATCTTACACGTTTAGCAACAGTAGTAGTAAACGTAGTAGTTTATTTACAAAAATAAATAAATATTGATTTATTCATGTATTCACTTTTTAATTCTATGTCACCATCATGGCTATTTTCATGGCGATCTCAGAATAAATTACACATGGTATACAATTAACAAAAAAATATAAAAAGATGTTTCAAATCTATACTAGATAAAAATTCTAAAATACATGCAGGTGATACATTTTTTTAATAAATCAGTAATAAAACTGTTAAAATAAAATAATAAAAAATGAATAAAATACTTATCCTACTCTCCCCTACTACTATTTACTATTAATATATTTAGTTTTAGCAATTTAGTTTTCTATCATAACAAGTTATTATTATTGAATATTAATTAATTAATTAGATATATTCATATCAGTATACAATTAATAATAATATTTATCTAACATTATTATTGTTCTTCAGTTTTATAATTGTCTTTTATCTTAAAATAATTGTCACAATTATTTATATTATTTTAATTACATTATTAATATATTATTGATTATATGTATCTGTTATTATTATTATAATATTTTATTTATAAAATTAATTTTATCTAACAACAATTGTTATTGTTTTATTAAAAACGTATAATTATATTATTTAAACTATTAATTAAAATATACATTTATTAATTATTTTTATACAACGTGATTTATTATGATACTGTTAATAATAATTATTGCATCTAATTTTTCTTTAAATGTGTCACAAAGGAATATTTCCAGAACTGTTTTTATAAACACTTAAAAGTACAGTACCATCACTAGTATAAAAACAGTATAGAGTTGCAACATATTATAACATAAAATATGTTAGTCATTAATTATGTAAAAATGGTTTCAAACTCTTGCTTTTCCTCTGTCCAAGGGATTGTTGACAATATCAGCCAAAAAAACGGATGGATGGAGGTTTAAAAAATCTAATATTGAAACTATATCAAGCAACCATTGATGCTTAGCATTCACACGTGATTTGGTAATCACTAATTGATTGACATTGGACTCCTGGACTATAGACATGGCTACAAATAATAGAAACATTATGGTGTTCTCAACAGGACAATGTGTGCATTTCTGTGTTTCTAGAAAAGGTGGAGAGGGCATCCGAGGTGAAAGTATGTGCTTGCTTCTCTAGCTGGTTTGGCTGCAGTTTCTTTTCTGTGTATGTGTGTGTGTGTGTGCGTGTGTCCCAGCTGTAGCAGAGGGCAACACAACTTGTGAGCTTAAATTAAATATAGAACTCTTATTTACACACCACTGCTTTCGGCCCCGCCGGGCACATCACACACACGGAATGACTGCAGACGCATATCTGAAACAGCATCCATACACACACAAACACACACACAGTCAATGTGCATGTTCCCGCCTGTCTCTCTGTGGGCAGAAAATTCTCAGAGAGAGACGTCCTGGAACAGACTGATGGAATGAAAAGCTGACTCAGCCGCGGACGGAGAGAGAATGAGAATGAGAGCAGGAAGGAATTGGAGAGAATTGAAGCGAACATCAAACAACTGAAGTTCAAACATGTGGCTATGACAGCCAAGAAAAGCACATACACGCACAGCCACATCGCTGGGCAAAACATCCGGGACGTACCAAGAGCTGTTTTGAGTGGATGGATAGAGAGTATAAAACACCCACGTTTGCCCTGAGTCCAACATGAATTAGCCCCAAAGTCTGTGGATGCCTGAAGACCAAACTCATAATGATGAACATTTAATTTCAAAATTCTGAACTATTAATTGCTCCTTTAGGGTGGGATAAGAGTGGGTGGAGAAAAAAAATCAATTAGATGTTTACATTGTCTGAGGAAATTGCACTAAACTGCCCATCAACAGTGCTATTGTGTTCTTGGTGGTTGTCAAGGTGTATCACCATGTTCTAGGGATTGCACAGACTAGTCGACTTCAGTGCTCTGCCTTGATGCTTTAAGCTTGAAGTCGACTAGTCGCTGGTCCTATAGAGGGCGCCATAGGATAATACATCCACATTTACGCTCCGTTTCCAAACAGTTAAAATTACAAACTAATTCATACTCTGAATGCGAGTATGCATTGAAAGTTTTAGCAATTTTGTTGTGCCATTTTATTAGCTTTTAAAAAAATGTCATTATAGTTTATATTAATTTTAGTTTTACTTTTAGTAATTTATTACATCAAATTTACAAATTATACTAAATAAAACTAAGAAATGTCTCCTCAGCAAGTTTTATAATTTTTATGAAGTTTTTTCTAACACTAGTAATTTCAGATGAGATTTATTTTATTTCACATAATAAAAACATTTTTCATGGTTTTAGTTTTGTTGACTGCAATAACCCCGGCCTTTAAATCAATCATAAGTTTAAATAATATATATGTATTCTTAAGCAAATGCAAAAAAGAAAAAAATAACATATATATATACATGAACAGTAGTTACAAAGATTTTAATTATTGGTGATGTATTCTAGGTAATTGCTTATACCAACATCAGCTGATTTTCCTTCATGAGCCTCTTTTAAATGGTTGCTGAAAAATACTTGACTAGAAGAAATTTACTTCTGTACTATTTGCAAATATTGGAGGCAGTCAGTGGGACTCTCACGGACGTAGCAATGTTAGTTCTTGAGAACTGTCCTTATCGTGTACCAATATTTTCCTCAGCAAACAAGCAACTTATTACCTTATTAACTTAGAACTTATGTTTTTCAGTTAAAATGTGAATAATGACTAATAAAGTAGGAAAGTAGAGACATTTTCCCATCCCGCCTCCTTTTTTTTTTTTTTTTTATAGTTTTTTCTATAAAAAAACGGCATCAGCAAAATGTCCATAATATATATATAATTTATTTTAATGCAGAAAAATAATAAAATAAAAGACAAACCAAACCAGATATAGTCCGAAAAAAGATACAGGACATGATTTTGGTGTGCCTCTTTGTATGTTGTTGCCTATCCCAATTTGGTACCATTGCATAATAGTGTGTGTGCAAACAAATAGATGCACTCAGGAAACCCACTACATCAGAGAGACAGAAAGAGAGAGATGAATGAGGGGAGACAGGAATAAATAGAACAAGCACACTGTGTGTGTATGAGTGTTTGTGTGTGTGTGTGTGTGTGTGTGTGTTGTAGTGTTTATGTCAGTCTGTTCTCTCATGTCAACTAAATTACACACTTATATAACACACCACATTACTGCTCATTAACAACAACCCCTCTGCTGTCTCTCTCTCCTCTCTCTCTGTTTTTCTCCGTGTACAGGCTTCTGAATTTTTTTTAGCAAAGTCCTGAATGTTTTTAATCATCTTGTTTTTCACACTAACCTTTCATGCCTTGTCAATTCTGTCACTAAGAAAATCATTCAGAGGTGCAACCTCCTCCAGAAATCATTCTTCTGACTGCTGCCATAAGTCTTACTGGCTTACTGCATACTGACGGCGTTCCATCCAAACGTCACAAATGTATAGAGTTAACTAAAGCAGAATATACAGAAATGTACTGCATCTGCTGTGCTAGCAAACTCTGCACAAACTTCACTAAATCCAGCAACTATACCATATTTTAAAACACTAAATATTTTTTTATAACCTTCTTAACAATTTTTTTTATTCAAACTTTAAGTCTATATTCTCAATAGCATAGGACCATAATACATACTGCACCGTAATACATATACAGTAGTATAGAGTATGTACTTCAACTTCAATCAACTTTTTATGCCAAATAGCATTTTTTTGTGGGATATTACAAGTTTTTATTTATTTTTTAATCAAAACTCAGAAACTAAAATTGTATTTTTGTATAATTTGTTTGGGAGATTTAGATATGCATGTATGGATGGATGGACATAACTTCTAGAACCGGATACAGGGATCTATCCCGCCACATTAAAAAGCATCAAAAGAACATTAATTGTTTGAATTCCATTATAAAATTTACCAAATTTGAATGCTTAGACTTTAATTTGCCAAAAGTAATAAAGCACAAAACTTATTGCAATTAATGGATATAGCATGCTACAAATAGTGCGGTTTTGTTGATGCATCGACTACTACAGCATAAACTAAACACCGATTAAAGATTAGACATCGATATTGTTAATGCAGCACTAGCGTCCACACAGCTGATATGTTTACCTGCCGTAGTTTACCCACACAGTGTGCACAAAATAGACAGTAATTTAAACGTCCTCATTTCGGCCATCCAAAACAGTTTCGGTCTAAACCGGAATATACATTTCAGCCAAATGTTTCACAAATGAACACTAGACTCTGTTGCTTGCTAATGTATTTGGAGAAAGCTATCCCGTTCTTCACAAAATGCAGTAATTTGGCTCAAAAATGTAACATTTAAACATTTAAAAGTGTCATATTCCACCATTTAATTAAAAACATCCCATAAGCATCCCAAGGAGGTCTGGGCTAAGCCCCGAATATATGCTGACCCTATAACCGGACATCTCTCTCTCCGTCTATCTGTCTATATCTAGGTTCAAGCTGAGGTTACATTCCTAATGTTCTGACAACCAACAAACACTGTAACTCAACCTCTATCCTGCTCTCCTCTTCGGTCTCTCTCTTCATCTTTAGGAGCCTTTAACTCCTCCTTCCTGACAGACAATATGTCTCCCTTTCTCTCTGTGCCTGCTGTAATCACCCGTTTATTCATCTATGGGTTCAGGTCTGGGTCTGGGCTTGTTTAGCTCTCATTACGAGCGGCCTAAAGGGCGCTGGGAGAGGACGGGAGGGGGTATTAATCAGATTTGGGTTGGTTAAGCCCAGCTTAAGTGTGTTAGCGGGGTAGACATAGGCCCTATGGGAGAGCAGTCACACACACACACACACACACACACTTATCTCACTATTAGATTATGCACTGCCTTGCAGTGACAGAGTGTTGTAAGTATTAGGACCCAAGGCATTTTTTTGACATGATCTCAGTCTAACATCAGCGAAGACATGCGGATCACAACTTCACTGTAGTACATCTGATCCATTCTATTTATGACAACCAACAAACAAACTAAAACCACTTGACTACTGCCCTGAAAATCAATAGTAAAACATCACATGCTGCGAGACGCTACTTAAAATAGCAGCCATGTTACCGGGTAGAAAGTGTAACAAGGAATCAGTCAATGAAATGCACCATCTTTTAAAGGCAGGTAGATGTTTTTGTTTGAAATAATCATTGAGAAAAATTGTGATTTTTTTGCAGGGCGATATATCAAATATTTCACAATGCATTTACATTGTTAAAAATAGCAGTCATGTTACCAGGTAGAATGCGAATATTTCACAGTTGCACTTTTAAAGGCAGGTAGTTTTTTTATCTTTGTTTCATTGACAGTAATTTTATGAAAAAGCTCAATCCACAAGGGTTGTTTTATTTAAAATAACTATTAAGAAAAATATACCATAATTGTGGCAGGGTGGTATATCAAATTCAAAATACATTCTCAGTGAGTTTGCTGGCTAAGCAACATTATTAGGGCTGCAAAATGATTAATCATGATTAATCGATTTAAATAAAAATTTGTTTACATACTATATGTGTATGTGTACTGTGTATATTTATTATTTACATATAAAAACTCCCATATATGTATATAGTTTGAAACAATATTTGTATGTATTGTAATTGTAAACAATTGTATATCATTTATATTATATATAATTATAAATATTTTATTTATAATCTAACATATTTTCCCTTAATATATACATGCATGTGTTTCTAATTATATATATATACATATTTATATATATATATACATAATACATATACAGAGTACACACAAATATAGTATGTAAACAAACTTTTGTTTAATTGATTGATTAATAATTTTGCAGCACTTTACATCATGAATGGATTTTTCACACTCTTTAGGAAATGTTAAAGGCCGAATAAAACCCTTTCTTGTCTTGCTTAATAGAGATGTTTAAGAATTGATTTAAGCTTCAGGGGCCTGTACCATGAAGATGGATTAGCTGGCAAGCCAGGTAAGTTTCTGTTTAGTTTGTAAATTTTGGGTTTTAGTATCATGAAAGTGTCTTGGCTTAGCTGCATTCGTCTGCTCCAGGCAGGTTATGCTCGGGGTAAGAAATCTCAAACTGAAGTTGGACCAATCCGATGAGAGCAAAGTGACATGTCTGATGCAAAAAAGTCACTCCCCCAGTTTCACTTCCTACAAATTAAAGGTCACTATAATGCACCTTAGAAAAATCCAACCAAATTGTCTAGCTTTAATGATATTAATCCATAACACACAAGCACTTTTTAGTTTTAACAAATTATTATAAAGCATTTATTTTAAATGAATATACAGATCATATGTAATATAAATAAGTGGTAGAATCAATAGGTTACACTTTAAAAATGACAGCACTAATAGAGCAAGAAAATTTCATTTATTTAGTACTTTCTTCGGAGTAAATGCGTTTAAATTCCTCATATTCTTTAATATCTTAACCTTTAACAAAATAGTTTTAACTCTCGCTGGCTCTCTCGAGAGAAGTGAATCACACTTACTCTGTGTTGTGATTGGCTGTTCGCCAGTGATGTCACACACATTTATGTGCACATGCTCCACAAACTCAGGATCAAAGCCTGAGTTGACAAAGAAAGCTGATGATCAGCATCATGTTACCAATAGGGCAGGATTGGAATGGTTTGTTTTGTCAACTCGAAACTAATCCTGTAACTCTGAATTTGTTAATCTACCATCATGGTACAGGCTCCGATCAGATGTGAGCAAAGTGACACACGTCTGACACAAAAAAAGTCACTCCCCAGTTTCTCCTGCTCCAAATTAAAGGTCACTAGTACTAAAAGAAAATTCTCTGGCCAAAACCAAAAATGTAGTTATTTTATAAGATTTATATAATTATATGATTTATATTATTATTAATCCATTACATACAAGCAATTTTAGTTTAACTTTATTCATATAAATCATGTATTTTAAATGAATGTTAATATATGCAGATCGAATATAATATAAATAAGCTGTAGAATAAATTGTTAAAGCTTTAAAAATGACTATGTGACCTTACATGTTCGAGGTTCTATCACAGTGTATTTCCAACTATATAAAACAAATTAAAAAAAATTCACTTGTGAATGCACTAATAAAGCAAGATCATTTATTTGATTTGGCCTCTTTAATGAACACGTACTTTTTTCATTGTAAATGCATTTAAATTCATCATATTCTTCAATCTCTTAACCTTTAACAAAACCTTTAACCTTTAACCAACGCTTATGATTGGCTGTTTCACCAGTGATGTCACACATTCACGTGCATGTGCAACACAAACTCAGGATCAAAGCCTGGATTGAAGTGGTTTGGTTTTCTAAACTAATCCTGTAAATCTGTAAAAATGGCATTAGCTGTAAGTCCATTTAAATCACATTTTTCATAATAAAATGTTTCAGTAAAATATAAAAAACATATTTGTGCCTTCGTTGTGCAAGACTTTTTATATATTTAAATTTTGACATTTAAGTTTAAGCCATTTCAGACAAATACATAAATATCATCATGGTATAATATTTTTCAGTTTATTATCTAGCCTTGGTTGTAATGTCAGTGTTATTCTCTCTGTATGGTTAGGGCATGTGTTCATGCTGAGATGAGAGGATTAGAGACTCCCTACCTACACACACCTCCTGTTTATATTATACACACACACACACACACAACACACACACACACCACCACACACACACACACACTCACACACACACACACACACACAACACACACACAACACACACACACACACACACCACACACACAACACACACACACCACACAACACACACACACACACACACACACCTGTATTCAGTGTTTTTGTATCCTGTAAATCCGTATATTTCTATAGTATATACAATGGTCAAATCAAATGACTGAAATTTATTTAGCACCCATTAAATATTGAATAACATTATGAATAACTGGACAAGGTCAAGTACATGAGCACACATTCACATACTAGCAAAACTGTTAAACTAGTAATTGTGCATCTCAATTGTGGTCACTATATTTGCACGTATACAGGTGCTGGTCATATATTTAGAATATCATCAAAACGTTGATTTATTTCACAATTTCATTCAAAAAGTGAAACTTGTATAATGTATACATTCATTCCACACAGACTGATATATTTCAAGTGTTTATTTCTTTTATTTTGATGATTATGGAAGTGACAACTAATGAAAACCCCAAATTCAGTATCTCAGAAAATTAGAATATTGTGAAAAGGTTCAATATTGAGACACCTGGTGCCACACTCTAATCAGCTAATTAACTCAAAAACACATGCAAAGGCCTTTAAATGGTATCTCAGTGTAGTTCTGTAGGCTACACAATCATGGGGAAGACTGCTGACTTGACAGTTGTCCAAAAGACGACCATTGACACCTTGCACAAGGAGGGAAAGACACAAAAGGTAATTGCAAAAGAGGCTGGCTGTTCACAGAGCTCTGTGTCCAAGCAATTAATAGAGAGAGGCGAAGGAAGGAAAAGATGTGGTTAGAAAAAAGTGTACAAGCAATAGGGATAACCGCACCCTGGACAGGATTGTGAAACAAAACCATTCAAAATGTGGGGAGATTCACAAAGAGTGGACTGCAGCTGGAGTCAGTGCTTCAAGAACCACTACACACAGACGTATGCAAGACATGGGTTTCAGCTGTCGCATTCCTTGTGTCAAGCCACTCTTGAACAACAGACAGCGTCAGAAGCGGCTCGCCTGGGCTAAAGACAAAAAGGACTGGACTGCTGCTGAGTGGACCAAAGTTATGTTCTCTGATGAAAGTAAATTTTGCATTTCCTTTGGAAATCAGGGTCCAGAGTCTGGAGAAGAGAGGAGGAGAGGCACAGAATCCACGTTGCTTGAGGTCCAGTGTAAAGTTTCCACAGTCAGTGATGGTTTGGGGTGGCCATGTCATCTGCTGGTGTTGGTCCACTGTGTTTTCTGAGGTCCAAGGTCAACACAGCCGTTATACCAGGAAGTTTTAGAGCACTTCATGCTTCTGCTGCTGACCAACTTTATGGAGATGCAGATTTCATTTTGCAACAGGACTTGGCACTGCACACAGTGCCAAGCTACCAGTACCTGGTTTAAGGTCCATGGTATCCCTGTTCTTAATTGGCCAGCAAACTCGCCTGACCTTAACCCCATAGAAAATCTATGGGGTATTGTTTTGAAGAGGAAGATGCGATATGCCAGACCCAACAATGCAGAAGAGCTGAAGGACACTATCAGAGTTCCAGCTGGGCTCTCATAACACCTGATTTGCAGTGCCACAGACTGATCGACTCCATGCCACGCCGCATTGCTGCAGTAATTCAGGCAAAGGAGCCCCAACTAAGTATTGAGTGTGTACATGCTCATACTTTTCATGTTCATATTTTCAGTTGGCCAAGATTCTAAAAATCCTTTCTTTGTATTGGTCTTAAGTAATATTCTAATTTTCTGAGATACTGAATTTGGGGTTTTCATTAGTTGTCACTTTATAATCATCAAAATTAAAATAAATAAACACTTGAAATATATCAGTCTGTGTGGAATGAATGTATACATTATACAAGTTTCACTTTTTGAATGGAATTAGTGAATAATCAACTATTTGATGATATTCTAATTATATGACCAGCACCTGTATATCGTATATCATCAGGCTATTGTAATTGTTCTTTAGATGTGGAAGTTGACACCGAGTATGCATAAGTATTACTTGCATTATTGTTTTGATTGCAAGGTCGTGACCATCAATTATTGCTAGAGTGGGCAGCTTTAACATGAATAGTGCAGTAGAAATGGCCAGCATCATTATTTAAACATATCCAAGTGTTTCTGTAAGCAATATACAAGATGAGGTCCGCTAGTGCACATGACGTCTGAACATATTCTGAAATATTATGCTGATATCTTAGAGAAAGGATATTAATGAATGAATACTTTGGCAGTATAGTGACTACACATGGGGAAATGTGATTCAGGTCACTTCTGTTTTATACCTTTTTTCATAGTGGATTCAGTTAACTGAGGGATTGGAGTCATGTGGATTACTTGTGGATTAATGTGTTTTTATCAGCTGTTTAGACTCTCATTCTGATGGCACCCATTCGCTGCAGAGGATCCATGGTGAACAAGTGATGTATTGCTTCATTTCTCCAAATATGTTTCAAATCTGTTCTTGGATGTCCTGAAGCTGAGTACATTTTCAACAAATTTTCATTTTTGGGAGAACTGTTACTTTAAATCTAATTACTTCAATAAGTTTGTTTTGATTGTCAGTGATGTTCTCATTAAGATGTCTGTTTCCATTGTTCATTGAGGACATGTGGCAAAAAAGGAGGTTGAATGAAAATAGAAACAGTTCCGTCTCTCACTTGCGCTCATTTGTTCTCAATAATTAAAGTAAAATAAGACTAACCCCCTTCGCTCTGAAGTTTATTTCCCATCATGCACCTGTCCCATGGGTAGAATGAATGAACATATGTAGACCATCTCAGAGGTCACGGGTTTGTCAGCAGAGTTCACCGGGCTAATATTTTCATTCAAGATTTAATTCAATTCAAGGTTTTATTCGTCACATACTCAATTATACAGAATAGAATCAGTGGTGAAAAGTAAGTTAGGTAAGTCAATGGACAGTGCAAAATATTGTAACACAAAATAATATACATAAATATAGGTAAAAATAAAAAAAAATGTATAAGAAGAAAAATAAAGAAGAATAAGATGTACAATAAAATAAAATGTGCAGGATAGTATACCGTGGACTTAATAAATAATAATATAAGCAGGGATGTGCAAGAGGAATGTGCAAACAGGTTGTAAAGGGTATGTACATATAGCAGCAATACGGATGATGGAGAATAGTGAATGTTTTACAGTTTATTAAATTGAGTCCTGTAAATGTTATTAGACTGAGTTTGAGTTTAGGAGCCTGATGGCCTGAGGGAAGAAGCTCCTCCTAAGTCTCTCATTTTTTGCCACCATGCTCCGGAAGCGCTTGCCAGATGGCAGTAAAATGAAGAGACTGTTACAGTGTGATTTGAGTCTTGATGATTTTAGCAGCTCTGCTTTTGCAGCGTTTGAGGTAGATGCCCTACAGGGAGGGGAGAGCAGACCGTGAGATGCGCTCAGCTAAGCGCACAACTCTCTGCAGAGCTTTGCAGTCCTGATTGTAGGTGTTTCCGTACCACACTGAGATGCAGAGTCAGTACACTTTCTATGGCCCCTGAATAGAAAGTTTTCAGGATAGCTGGTGAGACCCTGAATTTCCTCAGCTGTCGCAGATGGTACAGTCTTTGCCTGGCTTTCTTGACCCGTGTTTGAATGTGTGCAGTCCAAGTCAGGTCCTCGGAGATGTTTACAGGTACTTGAAGCTGCTCACCCTCTCCACAGGGGTCCCACTGATCATAAGAGGGGTGTAGGGCCGCTGCTGTCTCTTCCTGAAGTCCACGATCAGCTCTTTAGTTTTGCTCACATTCAGAGAGAGACAGTTGTCCTGGCACCATGATGTAAGTCTCTCTACCTCATCCAACTATGCGGTCTCATCATTGTTGGAAATGAGGCCCAGAACCACAGTATCATCAGCAAATTTGACAATAGAAGTGGAGCTGTGAGAGGACATGCAGTCGTGTGTGTAGAGAGTGAATACATGAATACATGTTTGTGCTCAGGGAGATTTCTGAGGATCAGACGATCTTGTTCCCTCTTCAGACATCAATTTCCTGTAAGCGTCTGAGGTCTTTGAAAAACTCCCCCACACTTAAATACAAAGATCTACTCTTCCTTTGCTGAGGGTCACCATATCAGTCACTGCATATGTAATTCTCAAAAACAATCAACGCACACAAAAGCGTTAACAGATGATTTCGGCTGTGATACACTAGTATGGAGTCCCACACGTGCCAATCAACAATCGAGAAATCAAAGTAACAATCACTTTTGAAATGTGTGATTATGGAACGGTCACAAGCTAATCTTTATTTTACGCAACCACAGAACCACACATTTCTCAGCATCACACTAATGTGATTCATAGGAAAACTATGCTCTGTGTAATTTATTATGAACACAGATAGCATTGTGATATGATAACACTTTAGAGTTGATTTCAGTGTTATTTTAGTATCACTGGGATATTATTACATTTATTAATATTTTTAATTAATAACTACAATTTTAAACTAATATATATATATATAAATATATATATATATATATATATTAGGGGTGTCCCCGACTAAAGATTTTCATAGTCGAATCGGAATTTTCGAACCGATAGCCGAATCATATGTTTGGGGGCGGGGCAAAATACATTACCAAGAGTCAAGCCAGACATTCAACAGACATAAATACTGACGTTATCACACAGGGAAAATGTGTAACGGATGCAAAGACTGGTTTTGGCTTATCTGAAGGCCTCCACTGGAGGTCCCTTAATGGACCCCCTGCAGTTTGCCTACAGAGCAAACAGGTCTGTGGATTATACAGTCAAATGGGACTGCACTTCATCCTGCAGCATCTGGACAGACCAGGGACTTATGTGAGGATCATGTTTGTAGACTTCAGCTCCGCGTTTAACACCATCATCCAGGACACCCTTCAGAATAAACTGACACAGCTCTCCGTCCCCACCTTCGTCTGTCAGTGGATCACCAGCTTCCTGACAGACAGGCAGCAGGTAGTGAGGCTGGGAAAACTCTCATCCAGCACCCGTACGATCAGCACTGGAGCTCCTCAGGGCTGTGTTCTCTCCCCACTGCTCTTCTCTCTGTACACGAATGACTGCACATCTAAATACCCCTCCGTCAAGCTCCTAAAGTTTGCAGATAACACCACACTGATCAGCCTTTTTCAGGATGGTGACGAGTCTGCTTACAGACAGGAGGTAAAGGAGCTGGCTGTCTGGTGCAGTCTTAACCTGGAGCTTAACTCGTTTAAAACAGTGGAGGTGATCATGGATTCAGGAGAATCCCCCCCCCCCCTGCTCTCCCCCCTGCATCTGAACAGCACTGTGACATTCAGATTCCTGGCACCACAATTTTTTAGCCATCATGAACAGCACTGTGACATTCAGATTCCTGGCACCACAATTTCTCAGGACCTGAATCACAATCACATAGACTCCATGGTAAAAAAAAGGCCCAGCAGAGGCTGTACTTCCTTCGCTAGCTGAGGAGGTATACAACCTGCCACAGGAGCTGTTGATACAGTTGTACTCTGCCATAATTGAATCCATCCTCTGCACGTCAATAACTGTCTGGTCAGCTCAGCTCATCTGCTCAGAAGACCGGAGAATCCGGACTGCTGAGCGAATTATTGTACAACCCTCCCCACTACAAGAACTGTATTTATCAGAGTGAGCAAAAACTGAAAAAATACGGACCCCTCACATCCAGCACATTCCCTCTTTGAACTGTTACCATCTGGTCGACTACAGAGCTGAGCACCAGAACGACCAGACACAGAAACAGTTTATTTCCCCAAGCAATCCATCTCGAATCATAAACATGAACACACAACACTATTATACAATTTTTTATTCACCACACATACTTATTTTTATTATTTCTAGTGCACATGTCACCTCACCATATATTGTCTGTATTGTATATTCGTTTGTGCCATTTTGCATTGCCTATTTGTGTATTGTTCTTTTGTGTCTGTGTCTGTCCTTCACTGTCATTCTGTTGAACTGTAGCTTCTTCACAATAACAAATTCCTTCATGTGTAAACACCTGGCCAATAAAGCTAATTCTGATTCAGATTCATTCTAATGTTCTGCATTTCTGTTTTGAGCTGGCTGAAGAAAGGTTCAAGGTTTCTTTATTCGTCACATAATAAATTATCAGGGTATAATTAGAAGTGAAATGTAATCGAATCAGGTCCGCCAGTGGACAGTGCAAAATTATAAAAATAAAAAATATATAAAGTAACACAACACGAGAGCTTATATATGGTAAAAGAAGAGAAATAGGAGTAAAATGTGCAATGAAATAAAAATCAAAACAATAAGATGTGCAAAACAATAAGATTGCAAAAACAATAAGATGTGCAAAAAAACAATAAGATGAGCAAAAAACAAAAGATTGCAAAAAAACAGTGACTGGGACTTAATAAATAGTAATGTGAATAAGAGGGTTGCAGACGGGTTGTTCAGGTATTGTACATAAGCAGCAATATTTGGAATATTTCGTTAACAATGAGCTTGTGAATGTTTATGAGACTGGTTTGTGTTTAGAGCTGATGGCCTGAGGGAAGAGCTCCACCAGTCTTTCGGTTTTTGAATGCTCCGAGCGCTTGCCAGATGGCAGTAAACAGAAAAGATGGTTACGGGGTGAGTTGAGTCTTTGAATTTTTGCAGCTCTGCTTTTGCAGTGAGGTAGATATGCAGAGAGGAGAGCAGACCCTGAGATGCGCCCAGCGCAGACTCTCTGTAGAGCTTGCATCCTGGTTTGAGGAATCTACCACATGAACACTGAGTGACGCTTTCATGGCCCCAGAATAAAGTTTTCAGGATAGCTGGTGACCCTGAATTTCCTCAACTGTCGCAGATGGTACAGTCTTTGCCTGGCTTTCAACTGTGTTTGAATGTGTGTAGTCCAAGTTATTCGGAGATGTTTACAGGTATGAAGCTTCACCCTTCCACAGGGGTCCCATTCATAAGAGGAGTGTAGGGCCGCTGCTGTCTCTTCCTGAAGTCCACATAGCTCTTATTTTATTCAGAGAGAGACATTTCTGGCAATTTGTCTCTCCACCTCATCCAAGTATGCGGCCTCGTCATCGTTGTTAATGAGGCCCAGACCAGTATCATCCGCAAATTTGACAATAGAAGTGGAGCTGTGTGAGGACACGCAGTCGTGGGTGTAGAGAGAGTAGAGCAGGGGTCAGGACACAGCCCTGCGGGGCTCCTACGTTCAGAGTGTATATGAACTGCGACTTTCACCACTTTGCTGGCGGTGAGGAAATTTGAATCCAGTCACAGTGAAGTGTTTGCGAGGTCTGAGAGTTTGACATAGCTTGTGACTATAGTGTTGAAAGCTGCTATTCTGAATAGCAGCCTGACATGTTGCCATTCTGTGTCGATGTGAGTGAGGGAGGATGCAGTCCTGAGAGATCACTGTAGACCATGGCCGATAGGCAAACTGAAGAGGGTCCAAAGTGCAGGGATGGAGGACAAATGTGTTTCTTTAAAAGTCTCTCAAAAACCTTCATGAGCGATGTGAGGGCAACTGGACTGTCATTCAGGCAAGAGGGTTTACTGTTCTAGGCACAGGGATAACAGATTTTTTAAAATGGGAACAACAGAGGTAGCAAGGGACCATTAAATATGGAAGTAAACAAACCAGCATGTCAGCACAGGACCTCAGAACACACGGACAAATCCCATAGGTCCTGCTGCTTTCCTGGTTCACTCCTTTAGTTCCCTCTGGACATCGTCCTCTGACAAGGTGAAGCATAATATCGCTGCTCTGTCTGCTGCTTCCTGACGGGCTGTTCGACAGAGTTGCACCGCCATTACATTCAAAGCGGCCGTAGAAGGTGTTTAGTTCTTCGGCCAGCAACGGATGCTCTTATTCAGAGGAGTTATTTCCAGAGGAACAATGGTCTTGTCCCTGCCACTGCGAGATTTGAGCTGGAAATGTGACTCAATTCTCTTTTACCGGCGTTTAGCGGCTTATATTGCACGCGGAGAGCGTAGCACGAAGTGACGCTATTCGGGTCGATGACCAGTAGAATGAAGCATCTGATAGCAGGTTTTTAATCAATGGGATTTAACTCATAATTTATCTCATATAATACGCTTCGTTATTTATACAGCATAATGTTAATATTAAGACTGCTATCTGCACAAAATTCCCCGAATGCAGAACTGAACTTGTCTGCACGACTCTGAATGAACTCCTTTTGTGGATGCGTTCTTCACTCAACAACGTGCAGAAACACGGTAAACTACTAAAATAAAACGCTGTGAATTTTTAGAGTGTTCTCATTACAATGTTATGTATATGACAGTCCCAGTCATAGTTATTAATATTCTGCATTGTTGTTCGTCCTGCTCGCGCTGCGCGCTGAAGTGAGAATACTACAATGAAGCGCTTTACTGCAGCGCAACTCAACCAAACTCATTTTATTCAAGATAAATTATATATACAAGATAGGCCTATATAAACATTCTGAAATGTTTTGAAATGCCTTGTACCCTACCTGATCGGAAAAATCCAGTTTTTCACTCTGCCTGTGTCAGTTTAGTCTTGTTAAAGATTTAAATCCCTGCCGCTTTTCTGTCAGTCACAGATTGTGAAAAGTGAATCTATAGGGGTGGTTGGATTTATTCACTCATGTTAAAATATTTATTCGAAGCTTCTTTCTTTTCAGATTCTTATTTACAGCATTGTTTTAATAGGCAGTATATTCACTTATTGGGAGAAAACTGGTAGTTTTATGTGAAATCAAAGATTTGAGCACCCCCCATATTTCCAAAATGGCATGATAAAACACGGCGAAAATTCGACTAAGATTGGGAGTCGATTCAGGCTCCTCCTATCGAAGCATCGAATCGTTGACTATTCGGGGTCACCCCTAAAATATAAATAAATAATATATATATATATATATATACACAACACACCACACACACACACGTACGGTACGTACCGAACCGAGAAAACTGTGTACCGTGCCAACCCTAATATATATATATATATATATATATTGAATAATAGGCCCAGTGGCGCCTAATGGTGTACAACTGTAAGCACTGTGTGTACCATGAGCGCTCAGACCCGAGATTTGCCTCGCAAACATTTCAGCAGTTAGTAGATGCGTGTCCCGTATCTCCGACTTAACAGCCATGTCATTATTTATGAATTTATCAGTCTTTTGCATGCCAAAGTCAATTTCTACATATGAATATCATGCCAAATAAAAACAGAAATTTGTGCTATACTTACCTTTATCATAAGATCGGGTTAGCCTACAATAATTAATGAGGCTAGCTATTTAACTTAGCACTTAAATTTCACTGCTGGTTATATTGTGTATGTGACGAATAAAATCTTGAATCTTGATTTTACAAATGGGAATACAACGAATTCACGACAATGTTTTACATTCAAGCTAGGCTACCCGTAAAATTGATTGTGAAAAGTTATTTAAAAGCATCTGGAATGCAATAAAGTAATTTTTAAAGCTGTTTTTAAAGCGTTTGCTGCATGGATTAAAAAAGAATTATAGGCTAAATAAGACAAAATCAGACAAAATTGCGTTGCAGCAAATCTTTTAAATTTAGAGCCATCTGCTCTCTGTAGAAACCAAGAAAGGGACTTTGGTCGAACACACTCCTGTCTACGAGCTTGCAATTTCTCTCTCTCTCTCTCTCTCCCTGTCTCTGCCCAGAACTAGAATGTTGTCGAATCACATAAATTACATATTTTGATTCAAAACTGAGAATTTTGCCGAAAAGCGACTAGTTTGCAGGTATGCAAGTTATGTTGCACCTTTAATGGGTGACTTCTGAGATAGTTGGAGTTTCTGAAAGGAACCTTGTGTCACTGGATACTATAAGTGAGTTGGACTGTTTTTGCACAGGTTATGACAACACTGGATGTATAAATGGAGATGCAAGCTGTTATGTCTCACCTGCGTCCTCTCAGCTGTGCAGGACACACCAATACTCCACACAGTCATTCTAAAAAACACTGAGTTGCCAACTTCACAACGTTTTCACTTCTATGCTATAGATGCGTGACTGACAAAAAAGTGGTCATTTTAAATTTTGGGGATTTTATTTTATATTTAGACAATATTTTGTTGAGTGTGTTTATGTGTTTGCACTTTGGCTGGTTTAGGCCCATCACTGACAGCTGACTTCCAAAGTTATCTTTCATATTCAGTGTGATGGTTAGTTCATGGCAGTGACAGAAATGAACTTTTTCATTAGGAGGTGATATATCCCACCTTTAATTGGATCATTTTACCTGTATAACTTTTGTCCTAATCATATTAGATCTGTGCATTATCTTTTATCCCAAATTCTTAGATATAACTGATAAATTCCATTAG
Organism: Ptychobarbus kaznakovi; assembly: GCA_027422405.1. Taxonomy (NCBI): domain Eukaryota; kingdom Metazoa; phylum Chordata; class Actinopteri; order Cypriniformes; family Cyprinidae; genus Ptychobarbus; species Ptychobarbus kaznakovi. The sequence continues at coordinate 6,553,552 of CM049808.1, read as the reverse complement.
AATAAAATGACACTAATATATTACATATAAAATAATCTGTAACAACAGAATCCTTTTTGCATTACATTTTTGGCACAGAAGCTGTATTTAAAGCAGCATTATGTAACAGCAGATGTATTTATTATACATCTATAATATACATTTATTATACATTATACATGTATTAATTATTTCATTATTAATATTAGGTATAATAGAATATCAATATCAAGTATATTAGTATATGCGTGTGCAATACATAATTATTAATATTAAAATATTAGAAAATTGAAAAAAATACACTTTAAATATAAAACTACAACACCTAGTAAGCGGAGGCAAGTTATTGTCGAGTGAATTATTGAGTCATTCACTCAACTCATTAGTTCAAATGACTGATTCATTCAAGAACAAAGCAAGTGGCTGTCTTAATGAATTAATTATTGAATAAGTGAAAGTTCAGAGATGCTGATTTATTCAGCAACAAAATACCACTGGTGCAAAATACCAACGGCTCTGTTTGGAACCGTTTTGTTGCCAAAACAGAGCACTAACAGGCAAAACTAACATTATTGTGTCCGTACAATATTAACTTCTTACTCAACTATTGTATAAAATCAGTATCACATATATAATATAATCGTGCTGATATTACAAAAAAAATGTCACTTGCTTGTGTGCCGTTTCATAACTAGGCCTATATTATATAGAAATATAAGATAAAAACACTCAGGGGCATATTGAATTTCAGGGTCATTCTACTAGCTTAAATCATGCTGTGAAAGTGCACTAAAGGCGTGTTTCTGTTTGTTTTTGCAAAGTGAATGACATATTCAATGTCAGCTTCCACATTGTTAAACAACAATTACGATATTATCGTAGACAATACATATTGCACACCCTATCCTGTACACTGTCTGTTTATGATTTATGTAGGCATATGCCACAAAAATAAGAAAGCAAACCTAAACCTAATCCTTCTGCAACCATTTACAGTAGATTTATCAGCAGAGCAAAATATCCATGAACAACAATAAGGAAAACATCTGAGAACTATACAGAAGGACTTTTTCAAAGTACAGCCAACAGTAGACACACACACAGTCTCCTTGTTTCTATGAACACTTGTGTAACTCTGCAAACATGTGGCTCATTTGGCACCAAAATACTTCCTGCTCTCAGCCAATCATGTGTCAGCATCTGTTACCAGATGTCATTCAAGTTCAGATGAAAGTATTCAGGTTCAAGTGTTGTCTTTCCACCAGCTCACACACAAAAACACTCACACAATGAGTTTCATGTAATCATGTCCTCCTTCTTACAATAGAATTATGATTCTCATACAAGCTAAAGCACAACTCAATTATCTGAAGCAGACATGAGTGCTTGTGTGTGGCGTGAGTGCTTTTCGTCTGGGTCAGTCAGAGAAGTTTTAACTTTAATATCATGTATTTCAGAAACTAATGTACATTCTTGCATGAAAAATTTAAGCCTTACGCAAGTCTGCAAATTTGAATGGGCTGCATTCTTTTTGGCCTAAACACACATTTGACCATGTACCGCACACACATACACACACAATATTATTTTATCTCTCGTAAAGTATTCAGCATTGCAGAGTTTGATTCAATTTAGTTAATGGAGATCAGAAAACATTCTTCTGTAGTAAAATGCTTCATTTTATCAATGAGTTGAACCATATGTATAAAATACGGTATTT